>CM050170.1:182280395-182492895 GCA_027410445.1 Discoglossus pictus | reverse complement strand
CTATCTATCTATCTATCTGTCACTATATATGTCTATCTATCTATCTATGTATCTATCTATCTATCTGTATGTCTATCTATCTATCTATCTATCTATCTATCTATCTATCTATCTATCTATCTATCTATCTATCTATCTATCTATCTGTCACTATATATGTCTATCTATCTATGCATCTATCTATCTATCTATCTATCTATCTATCTACCTATCTATATATCACTCTATCTATCTATCTATCTATCTATCTATCTATCTATCTATCTATCTATCTATCTATCTGTCACTATATATGTCTATCTATCTATCTATGTATCTATCTATCTATCTATCTATCTATCTATCTATCTATCTATCTATCTATCTATCTATTTGTTACTATATATGTCTATCTATCTATCTATCTATCTATCTATCTATCTATCTATCTATCTATTTATCTATCTATCTATTTGTTACTATATATGTCTATCTATCTATCTATTTATCTATCTATCTATCTATTTGTTACTATATATGTCTATCTATCTATCGATCTATCTATCTATTTGTCACTAAATATGTCTATCTATCTATCTATCTATCTATCTATCTATCTATCTATTTGTTACTATATATGTCTATCTATCTATCTATCTATCTATCTATCTATCTATTTGTTACTATATATGTCTGTCTATCTATCTATCTATCTATCTATCTATCTATCTATCTATCTATCTATCTATCTATCTATATATTTGTTACTATATATGTCTATCTATCTATCTATCTATCTATCTATCTATCTATCTATCTATCTATCTATATATCTATCTATCTATCTATCTATCTATCTATCTATCTATCTTTCTATCTATCTAGCTATCTAGCTATCTATCTGTCACTATATATGTCTATCTAACTATCTATCTATCTATCTATCTATCTATCTATCTATCTATCTGTTACTATATATGTCTATCTATCTATCTATCTATCTATTTATCTATTTGTCACTATATATGTCTATCTATCTATCTATCTATCTATCTATGTCTATCTATCTATCTATCTATCTATCTATCTATCTATCTATCTATCTATCTATCTATCTATCTATCTATATATCTGTCTGTCTGTCACTATATATGTCTATCTATCTATCTATCTATCTATCTATCTATCTATCTATCTATCTATCTATCTATCTATCTATCTGTCACTCTATCTATCTATCTATCTATCTATCTATCTATCTATCTATCTATCTATCTGTCACTCTATCTATCTATCTATCTATCTATCTATCTATTTGTCACTATATATGTCTATCTACCTATCTATGTCTATCTACCTATCTGTCTATTTGTCACTATATCTATCTATCTATCTATCTATCTATCTATCTATCTATCTATCTATCTATCTATCTATCTATCTATCTATCTATCTATCTATCTATCTATCTATTTATCTATCTATCTATCTATCTATCTATCTATTTATCTATCTATCTATCTATCTATTTATCTATCTATCTTTCTATCTATCTATCTATCTATCTGTCTGTCTCTATCAAATGTACAGTAATTAGATATTTATTAACGATAACAATGTTATACCAGCAAATATATTAACTGAGCAATGCTAAGGTCTCTAAATTCAGTTCTCAGTATGGTATAAAGTCAATGGAAGTATATGTATATATCAACAAATAATTGGAATTCATACAATAATATTTTTATTTCTTAACTGTGTCTGTAGAATGAAATAAATGTAATTTAGTCAATTTAAATTTCCTTTGGCTGCAATATATATGACAAATACTGAAAATAACTTGAAACATTTAATTATTTACCTTCTTGCCCATTATTAAGTGGAGTGATTTAAAATAGCAAATTATAAAATAAGATAATTCCATACATTCTTTACATGAAACTTTAGTTTAATGAAATGCAAAAAATATATAAATATTAATATGCAGATAATCAATATATCAGATTTAGATTATACCCCACTTATGAAAATTAGCTTTAAAGGGATTCTGCCACCACAAAATCAGGTATTATTTTAAAATGATATTTAAGATTTCAGATTTTGCTAGATATATAATATACCTGTGTGTGTATTTACTTTTATGTTCTTTATTTTATTAAGAAGTGCTTATAAGCTCTGTATTTACAGCATTAAATGAAACAAATAGGCCATCATGTGTTTGCCCACTGCAGCTCATGAAGGCACAGACTCTGCAGTACTTGCATTGTGGTGTCTCATACTATCCATTGAGTTACCATCTCTCCATCATCCTGCTGAAATGTGGTCCCTACACTGCACATCCAGCCGCTCAGCGTTTGTGTCTGCATATGCTGCTGTGGACAGACCCATACCGGGACTATTTGTTGGATTTTAGGTAGTAAGAACAGAGCTTATAAACACTTCCTAATAAATAAAGTACATAAAAGTAAATCAATATGCAGAGATATTATATTAATAGTGAAATCTAGGAACTTTTATATCACTTTATATTCATATATATATATATATATATATATATATATATATGAACATATATACATATATATATACATATATATATATATATATATATATATATATATATATATATATATATATATATATATATGTATATATATATACATACATACATATTTAAATCCCTTTCTGGATCACTACCTTATCGTGGTGAAGGGGCTTGTGTACCTCAATGAAGCTGTGAGCTATACCATGATGGGTCACCTAGGATGGGCAGGTCATAACAGAGTGGTCAGACAAACTGCAGTCCACTGGAGAAGGAACTGGCAACCCACTCCAGTATTTTTGCAATGAAAACCTTATGGATTAGCATAAACAGACAGTGCTGCAGTCCATAGAGTCACAGAAAGGCAGGCACGACTGAACAACTGAATAACAACAATTTACTAGTAAATAAATAGTACATCTGTGTTCACATTTGAATGTCTAGAACACGGTAAAAATCCTGCTTCTAGCTCAGAATTATCACACTGCATTCTGGGAATCTGAGTTGGGACATGCAAATGTGCCCACAAATGCCTCACTCTTCAATCCATAGCCCATTTTAAACATGGCTTCCTTTAAGCTTATGCCTGCTGCATTACGCAGCTTTTATGCAAAGCCAAGGTTGGATTATACACAAGCTGGGAATCCTATCCATGTATAGCTGTTTCAAGCTTACTGGCTATCATCAGCGTGGAGCGGGATCCCGGCTTGTGTTGTGGACCTTATGAGTAGGTAGTTCACCACACCAATTAACCCTTTTATGCACTGACTTATTATGAAAATATGTGCCTTATGAATACAAATTAGCTTTTTTTATGTGCTAATTAGTGCTAATCAGAAACACCTACCCTATCCCCAACCTTATCAGGCACAATGAGCAGCAAATTAGCATAGTGAGCCGCGAATCAACATAGTAACACAGCACAGACAATGCTTAACATCTCAGAAATGATTCACAGTACAGAAAAACAGCTAACGCACAGAAACAAACTTGTGCGTTAGGGTGAGAGTTTTCCGATTAGCTTTCTTGTGGCGCTTTTAATATGCATGAACACATGTATGGATATTTAAACAAATAAGATGCCATTGGAAGAAAGCTGGGCCAGCTGGATGTGTTGCATTGTAGCATCTCTGAATTATGTTGTAAACAAAGAAATAACTTGTTTCTCACCAAACTTGCCCCCCTGGTGAGTTTATTTTACACAGCCACATACAAGGACTCTGGCTGCACAACAAATGTTAGCGCTGAAAGCTTGGAATTGAAGCTCTTGGGATTAGCCAGCAACCAATGAATTTTTTTTTAAGCTTTTGTAAATGATAAGGCAGATACTGGGGGGTGTTTGATGGCGACTCAGTGCAGCTGTGTTATGGTACATCCAAACAAATGAATGTTTAAACAGACAATGCAAACTGTCTTTAAACAATGAAAACAGTGAAGTAATTATAGCGCTTATTTGTAGAGCAACTCGGAAATTCTAAATATCTTCAAAACAATTGAAAATTGCTACTGCAGAAGATTACACCCCCCCGAGGAGGGTCTAATGTTAGATTTGCAGGCTGATGCCAAGAAATTCACTTCATCTTTGTAAAAGTATTCAGCTCCGGACTATTATATGGAAATGCACGTAAATCTAACAAATATGGATATTATTTGATACTAGTTGTTTGCCTGTCATAAATGACGGGATAATATATATATATATTTTCCTCTCTTTCCCCCTCTCCCTCCCCTGTGTCTCTTTCCTCCCCCTTTGCCCCCTCTGTCTCTTTCCTCCCCCTATTCCTCCGCTGTTTCTACCCCCTCTCATGTGTCTCTCCCCCTCCGCTATGTCTCTTCCCCCACTCTCTCCCCTGTATCTCTTCACCCCTCCCCTGTATCTCTTTCCCTTATGTCTCTTCCCCCCTCTCCCATTTGTCTCCCCTTGTGTCTCTGCCCCCTCCCCTGTGTCTCTTTCCCCCCTTTCCCTCCACTGTATCTCTTCCCCCACTTTCCCTCCCCTGTGTCTCTTTTCGCCTCTCCCTCCCCTGTGTCTCTTTCCCCCTTCTCCCTCCCCTGTGTCTCTTCCCCCCTCTCCCTCCTCTTTGTCTCTTCCCCTATCTCCCTCCCCTGTGTCTCTTCCCCAATCTCCCTTCCCTGTTTCTCTTCCTCCTCTCCTCCCCTTTGTCTTTTCCCCCTCTCCTTCCCCTTTGACTCTTTCCCACTCTCCCTCCCCTGTGTCTCTTCCCCCTCTTTCCCTCCCCTTTGTCTCTTTCCCCCCTCTCCCTCCCCTGTGTCTCTTTCCCCCTCCTCTCTCCAATCTGTATCTTCCCCCTCTCCCTCCCCTGTGTCTCTTCCCCGATCTCCCTCCCATGTGCCTCTTCCCCATCTGCCTCCCCTGTGTGTCTCTTCCCCCATATCCCTCCCCTGTGTGTCTCTTCCCCATCTCCCTCCCCTGTGTCTCTTCCCCCTCCCTCCCCTGTGTCTCTTCCCCCATCTCCCTCCCCTGTGTCTCTTCCCCTTCTCCCTCCATTGTGTCTCTTCCCCCTCTCCCTCCCCTGTGTCTCTTCCCCCATCTCCCTCCCCTGTGTCTCTTCCCCCTCTCCCTCCCCTGTGTCTCTTCCCCCATCTCCCTCCCCTGTGTCTCTTCCCTCATCTCCCTCCCCTGTGTCTCTTCCCCCTCTCCCCTGTGTCTCATGCGCACTGCGCAATTGACAGAATCCCTTAAATAGTTTTTAAACTGTGCATGTGCTCCCACAGTTTAGAAATAATATTAGTGATGGTTATATATCCTATTTTTCATGCTTTATTCCATTTAAGGGATATTATTTTCCATTGTGTCTATTTTTTTATTCGGAGTTCACCTTAATCGAAGCAGTAGAATGTCATATTGTATTAGATTATAGGTTTGATCCCCTTCTGGATCTCTAACTGAAGGGGCTTGTGTACTCCAATGCTGCTGTATGCTATATCATGTATGGTTACCCAAGACGGGTAGGTCATAACAGAGAGGGCAGACAAATCTTGGCCCACTGGAGAAGGAATTGGGAATATAAGCATAGCCAGAGACATAATCATAGATGTGCCTGGTGTGCTGCGGTCCATAGGGTCACTGAGAGTCAGACATGACTGAACAACAAGAGTATTGATTGGAAAAAAAAATCCAAATTTGTCCCTTAACATATTTTAGTAACTTTTTTATTGGTCATTTTCTCAACTCCAGAGTTATTCCATTTTCAGTGTCTGTTTTATCATCCTCACTCCTTTTGTGATATAGGTTGCACAGTTTACTTAAGTTGTCTGGCAGCACTGCTTTGATCCAGAACTTGTAGATAGTGTATTTTAACCAGAATTACACTGATTGACCTTTTATAGAGCCAACCAGCAGATACTGGTTAGTACCCCCACCTGGGGTAAGAGGGTAAGGAAAGGCAGTCTGTAAAATGAACAAAAAATAAAAAAGGAGGTTGAGTTTAAAAGAATCCTGATGGGGGGTTACTGAGCAGAGTGCATTATCTTATCAGTATAAGTGATCACAATCCCCTCTGGAAGCAAAGTAATAAGAAGTCATACAAAGAACGTTAATAATTTCAGGACAAACAAGTACAATCAAAAGTGCATATCCTGTTCCACACTGGGCTATAAAACTTTATACAGAAACTAATAAAGAAATCCATGTTAATATATTACTGGCTAATAAACAGAACAGATAGCCATTAGCAGCACATATAGCTTGCATACCCTTAGTTTTTAATACTATGTATTGTCCCCTTTAGCTTCAATGACAGCGTGCAGTCTTTTCTAATAGTTGTCTATGAGACCCTGATACTTGCATGTGGTATAGTTGCCCATTCGTCGTGGCACAATGCCTCCAGGTCATGCAAAGCCTTTGGTCGTCTTGCATGAACCGCACGTTTGAGGTCTCCCCAGAGTGGATCGATGATATTAAGGTCAGGAGACTGTGCTGGCCACTCCACAAACTTCACCTTTTTCTGCTGTAACTAATAGAGAGTCCACTTGGCCTTGTGCTTAGGGTCATTGTCATGCTGGAAAGTCCAAGAGCGTCCCATGCGCAGCCTTCGTGCAGAAGAATGCAAATTGCCTGTCAGTATTTTCTGATAACATGCTACATTCATCTTGCCATCAATTGTCACAAGATTCCTCGTGCTTTTAGAGATCCCCCCCCAAAAAAAACATCAGTGAGCCACCACCATGCTTCACAGTGGGGATGGTATTCTTTTCACTATAGACCTTGTTGATCACTCTCCAAACATAGCACTTATGGTTATGACCATAAAGCTCTATTTTGGTCTCGTCACTCCAAATTACAGTGTGCCAGAAGCTGTGAGGCCGTGTCAATGTGTTGTCAGGCATATTGTAACCAGGCTTTTTTGCGGCATTGGAGGAAGTAAAGGATTCTTTCTGGTAACTCGACCATCCAGCTAATTTTTGTTCAAGTATCGTCGGATTGTGCTCCTTGAAGCAACCACACCGTCTTTTTCCAGAGCAGCCTGTATTTCTCCTGAGGTTACCTGTGGGTTTTTCTTTGTATTCCGAACAATTCTTCTGGCAGTTGTGGCTGAAATCTTTTGTGGTCTGCCTGACCTTGGCTTGGTATCAAGAGATTCCCAAATTGTCCACCTCTTCATAAGTGATTAAACCATACTGACTGGCATTTTCAAGGCTTTGGATATCTTTTTATATCCTTTTCCATCTTTATGAAGTTTCATTACCTTGTTACACAGGTCTTTTGACAGTTCTTTTCTGCTCCCCAGTATCTAGCCTGCACAGTGCATCCACGTGAGAGTTAACAAACTCATTCACTATTTATACACAGACACTAATTGATAAGGGCCTTTTGGGTGAGTTCTGTTATCATTATAATTTAAAAAGGAGCAAAACAAATAAGTGATAATAAATGGCTTCATAGGATCACTATCCTCCAACAAAATACATTTTTTGCATGATCAATTATATTTTCAAAATAAATGCCAAAATTTTAAAATTTCTGCCAGGTTATGCAAACTTTTGAGCACAACTGTAATATATATTACAATATAATATATAATATAATATAATATTATGTAATATAAATATAATACAATATATATTATAATATAGTAAAGGTATATGGAAGTTTCATGGATTATGAATGCACCTGATTGAGAAGAATAACCAAAACATTAATAAACTTACCCTAAAATTTGCAAATTTCTAGCTGTTGATTTTAAGAAGGAATGCCCCTGAAAATTCATAATTTGTTTTGGCCAATCAGACGCAGCTACAACATTGTAGCAATGTCTGTAGATTCAGTCTCTGCAAGAAAGCATCATGGGATGTGTAGTCTTTTGTTTCCACCACAAGGAAGCAGCTCTCTGTGTTGCTGTTGGCTTGAAGATTAGTTAAGAGTTAGAATCCAT
The DNA here is from genome assembly GCA_027410445.1 of Discoglossus pictus. NCBI lineage: Eukaryota > Metazoa > Chordata > Amphibia > Anura > Alytidae > Discoglossus > Discoglossus pictus. The sequence goes on along the minus strand of CM050170.1, from coordinate 182,484,978 downwards.
ACCCAAATGCAGAGTTTCTATTGGTAGGTACACTGTGCCTGTGTAAGCAGCTCTGGGGGTGTGGAAAACAAGTTTTATTATTAACTAAAATATGTTTGTATGTTTATAGAATGACTCAATGTGATGTGTGTGTCTGATATAAGCAGCATGTGTTAGATTATACAAAGGTAAGAACAGGGAACATAGTTAGGCCTTAAAATATTATATAATATAATATATGTTTAATATATTAATATATAATAAAAAAATAATATATAACAACATATCTTGACAGGCATGAGATACTGATTAACCTCGCTGGATATCCCGCTCTCTTTCACACTGAAGCCTTTTACGACATAGTCCCAAATCACTATAAGGTCCCAAATCACAGGATTAATGTGTCCAAGAGCAGACCTCTGATGCTTCCCATATGAAGTACTCCTTCCTAATTTCTCTTTAAGACACCAGCTTAATTGCATTTTAAACAAATGGGCTGCTTTGCTAGCCAACTTTTAAATGAGATAACAGCGATATTCACTCTCCAGCAGTGATCAGTGCCTTGCAGTAGGTTCAAAACTCTGCTCAATAACAGGTTTAATCTCACACGAGCAGATTTACTGCGGAATAAACTGCCACTGAGCTTATAATTAGTAAAAGAAAAAAAAATCAACTCACTAAATATTATTTTCCAAACAGCAGGCTTTGTTTTTAATGTAAAATGTCAGCCCTATTCTTTGTGTGTATTATTGATTTTATGTATGATATTGGGAATTCATGCTATGATTTAAGATAATGTGCTTTATCGATCACATCAGCTGTTATTTAGCAACCCAGTAACAAAATGATGCTATCAGTCAAAGGAATATTAGAAACACAGAGATGGGAGATGAAAGTGCTTCTGTAACATTTATGGGATTTTTCTTCCAAGTGTTCATTTGCCTTTAGAATATAACAGGAGAAAACAGTATGTCAGGGGAGATATTCACTGAATAATGAAAAACATATGTTGAGCCTAAAAACATACAATTGACCCTTGGCACTCGTCGTTAATTGGTTCCAGAAGGTATGACGAGTGGCGAAAATGACAAGTACCAAAAGGTAAGATATAAATTGGTTCTAGCAAGTGCGATAAGTTCCAAGCAAGCGTTGAGTGCTTTTTGCTCATCACGAAGCGTTGAATACTGAAACTGATGAGTTTTGAGGTAGTCAAGTACCGAGGGTCTACTGTAATAGGGAAAAAGTCAGCCAGGAAAAATCATAAAGCAAATTTTTAATTAGAAAAACAATGGTCACTGGATACATCTATGATAATTTGGTTCAGGTTGCCAGAAGGCATTTATATTTCTACAGTAGGAGAATGGCTGGATCTACCTTTTTGGAGCCCCTGGGCAATGAAGTGGATGAGCCACTGCGAATGAGTACACAAGGTTTGAATGGACCCATGTTTGCCTTTTCTGTGCATTTAAGTTCCTTTTCCTGTTGTAGCTCTCTTGTTCTAGGTGGTTACTCCCTAGTAACCAGTCTATGAACTGCAACATTTAATTTTTTTTAAGCCAGGAACCATTTTTCTTTAAAAAGTGGCGCCCCTCAGGACATTATCCCAGGACGAGAGAGTATACATACTACTCACACACTCATGGGTCTTATTCGCGCATAGATTCCCTACTAATAGACTCGTCCCTTTTTGACTCCTCCAAGGAGGCTAAAATTCTCCCCTGCACTTGGTCGGACCACTCGGCTGTTCTTATTACCTTGTATTTGGGATCCCAGCTTAAACCCCCTTATGCATGGAAGTTGAACGAGCTACTTCTCACAATTCCCTCCCTGCATGAACAAATGGCCGGTGACTTGCAATTATTCTTCGACCAGAATTTGCTCACAGACGTGGGAATTGGTTGGACCTGGGTCGCCCATAAGGCATTTATGAGAGGTACTTGTATACAGCTAGCATCGGGCTATAAGAAGCAATGTAGGCTGCGAGAATCGGAGCTTAGAGAGGAGTTGAGGTTACTGGAATGTCAGAACCAACTTAATTCTAAGGCTCAGCTGCGCCAAAAAATGGATACTTGTAGACTTGAATTAGATAACCTCCTGAGCGATAGAACAGAAAAGGCCCTCCGGCGCACTAAACATCTATTTTATGCTAAAGCCAATAAACCAGGCTCCATGTTAGCAAGGAGGCTTAAAACAAAATCTGGCAAAACCACTATCTCTAGAGTCAAAACACCTACTGGTGGCATTACGGTGAGCCAAAATGAAATTCAGAAAACTTTTGCTGAATTCTACCAGGATATTTACACCTCAAAGCCCAAAAGCAGTGCAGAAGCCATACAATCATATTTGGATAAATACGACTTCCCATCGGTGCCAGACCAAAATTTAAGCAAACTTAACTAGAATATCACAGAGGAGGAAGTTCAAACGGCCATTAAGAACCTTAAGACGGACAAAGCCCCTGGGCCGGACGGGTTCACTAACTCATATTACAAAAAGTTTGTGGCCCAATTATCCCCCTTTCTCTGTAAACTATTCAATTCAATTCTTGATGGTGACTCGATGCCCCCAGAGCTTAACAGGGCGGATCTGGTCCTCTTTCCCAAAGAGGGCAGGGACCCTCTCGAGGCTAAGAATTATCGACCGATCTCCCTTATGAATGGAGACATTAAGCTCCTGGCTAAGATAATGGCGGGCAGGGTCTCGGACTTCCTACCAGATTTGGTGCATAAGGACCAAACAGGCTTCATCCCCTATCGACAGACAGCAGATAATTTCAGGAGGACACTGAATGTCTTGCACTCTGCGCAAGTAGCTAGCACACCTTTGTGCGTTCTCGCGCTGGATATCGAGAAGGCCTTCGACACGGTCGAGTGGCCTTATCTCTATTCAGTCCTGGGGAAGTTTGGCTTCGGGGGACGCTTCATTAACCTAATTAAAACACTTTATCATTACCCAGCAGCCAATATTAGATTACCAGGAACAAAGAAAATGGATATTCAAATTCAGAGAGGGACTAGGCAGGGATGCCCACTCTCTCCACTATTATTTGCTTTGGCGATTGAGCCCCTTGCCCAGGCCATTAGGACCAGTTCGGACATCCAGGGCCCGGAGGTGGGATTTCAACACATTAAATGTTCGCTATTCGCGGACGATCTTCTTTGCACTCTGACAAATCCAGTAGCATCGATTGCCAATCTTATGCTGACTATCGATGAGTTTAGCTTCCACTCGGGCCTGAAAATTAACTGGGATAAGACTGAGGCGATGGGCGTGGGGATGCGGCAGACGGACATCCAGGTTCTGAAACTTAGGTACAAATTTGTCTGTCCGTCAGACGGCATACAATACCTGGGGGTCAGGATCACGGAGAGAGTCTCAGGGATGTAGAAAGCAAACTACCCCCCACTGTTTCGGAAACTGTTAGACGACTTGCAAAAATGGTCTAAATATAATATATCATGGACAGGGCGTATCGCTACTATTAAAATTAATGTGTTACCTAAAATTCTTTACCTTTTTAGGACGCTGGCCATCCCAGTAGAAACCCGAGATCTCGAAAGGTTGCAACAACATATTTTTAAATTTATTTGGGCAAACAAACCACCGCGGATAGCTAAGCAGTTAATGTACAGGCATAGAACCCAAGGGGGTCTCTCCTGCCCCAATCTTAGGCTGTATCTAAGAGCCGCCCAGCTAGCTTTCTTACCTAGAGCCCACTCAGTCAAACACCAGCCTACCTGGGTGTTTCTGGAGAATCAAGATCTCAAGCCCTGGACGTGGGACACTATTATATGGCATCCAGGGTCTAACCAGCCTCTTCCTAAATTTTCCAACCCAATGATTAAACTAACTCTCTCGGTATGGGACTGGGCAGTCAAGAAGCATCAGCTGTCAACCCCGCTGTCCCCTCTAACCTCCATTAGATCCTTCCCAAATTTTAAAGACGTTTTTCACGCAGAGTCCCGTCAGTGGTGGGCTCTTGGACAACTAGATAGGATAAACACCTGGTTCTCCAATGATATAATGTACACACATACTCAAATGCTGGATAAGTACGATATCCCGCCAAGAGAAAATTGGCGCTACCTGCGTCTTAGGCACTGGTTAACGTCGTTGGTACAGAGTCTAGGACCCCCAAGATCAACCTGGTTCTCGGTGGTGTGTAAGAACCTGCCTCTGACTAGGGGTACACTGGGAGCCCTGTACTCCTTTTTTAATAGGGCTGATAAAACTCCTAAACCCCCCTTTATGCACAAATGGGAACAGGACCTGGGAAGAGGACTGGGGCCGGCAGAGTGGAAGGAGGCCTTTACCAATCTGTCTAGGGGCTCTATTACATATAATATTCTGGAGGTGTCGCTTAAAGTCCTACACAGGACATACCTCACCCCCGCTAGAATGCATTCTATGAACGCACAGAACAACGATAAATGCTATAGGGCTGTCATCAGAAAGGGGAGTTTTTGCATACTTGGTGGTCATGCCCAGTGGCTAGGGACATTTGGGAACAAGCTATGAGTCTTGGATCCAAATTATTTGGTAGCCCAATTCGACCCTCAATTGAAAATTGCCTTTTAGGAATGCATATTGAAGCCTTGACTAAAATACAAAATAAGTTATTGCAATTTATTAATTTAGCAGTTAAACAGCATATAGCTAGAAAATGGAAATCCCCAAGGCTTAGCTTAGGTGAGATAATCACCAAGGTTAACTTCATTATGATTAATGAAAGATTAACCAGTACTTTAGAAGATCAGTACCCCCAGTTTTTAAAGATATGGACCCCTTGGCTGGACTCCCAACATAGTATATCGATTAGGTAAGGCACACTAGTCTCTCCTTTGTGTCCCTGGCCCGGGGGGGGGTGGGGGGTGGGGGGTGCGGAGGCCGGCTGGAGCGTAGACCGGAAGTGATCATGAGTGAGGTAACTAACCAGGAGATGTCTTTTGTTCCTTTTTCTTTCTTTCTCTTTCCTTCCTTTTTTCTCTGTGTATTTTTTTTTAATTTTTTTATCTTGTCTTCTCTTCAATTACAGTTTCTGTTTATACTAGATGCTATGTTAAGTTAATTAGTTGCAATTACCAAGTTATATTGGCTAATTTCAGAGTTCCTCTGTATTTTATATATCGAGTTGGCTAAGTTTAGATTTGAGGAGGGAACTCCTCAGTAAGTAAATCACAGAAAATTATTCAAAAATGTGTGAAGACTGCAGAAAGTTTTCAAATCTGACACTGTGTTTATGTTTAACATATAATGCTTGGCAATGGAGAATCTGTCTATCTGATCTATCGGTGCTGTGTTTTGCCTTTGGTCTTCAATAAAAAAGATTGGAATAAAAAGTGGCGCCCCTCAAAGGGAAGCGCCCTTAGGCGGCTGCCTAGTTGGTCTAATGGGTAATTCGGCCATAAAAATGAGGGCTTCTTAAGATCATGTGCTGGAAAGGAGAGAGGTGTCAACATCCAATTCTAGGACAAATCCTACCCCCTTCTACATCTTTCCGCCATCCTCATCCCTCCCTCCACTGATAGAATATTATTATTAACATTTATTTGTAACGCGCCAACATATTCCGTAGTACTGTACAGGGGAGGAGAACAGGGAAAAATACAGTGTTAACAACTGAAGAAATTAGATAGATTAGATAAATTCACCCATCACACTCACACTCCAAGCTTTAAGAAATTGTTGAAACTATTTACCATTTTTAACCTTTGCAATACTATTTTCCTGCAAAATAAGCCTTTCGGAATGTGTAAAATCTTCTTCTTTTTTTTAATGCGTAAGAAAGCATTTGTCACTCCACTGTCTCTTTAAGATTACTGTGATGGCGTTTGAAGTAGGCCTCAATGCCTGTTTCCTATGGTGAATATTATGATTATAGCCTCCGCTAAGCATCCGGCTCTCCCTGAGAAGCTTAGTTAATCTATTCCAATGGCCATCCAAGGCAGACACATTATGTTCCATTTCTGTCATGAAAACTTATCATTTTTAGCTGGGTAATATGATTGGGTAAAACAAGCACCCTGTGGCTCATGCATAATATATTTCTATAGTATTAAATGTACTAGCCAATGACAGGCTGTGTCTCAGTAGCATGCTGTTGTATTGCTGCTGAGACACACTCTCTAATTGGCTGTACTATATAAACACTTCATGCATGGACTACAGGGTGCAGACCTTTGCAGGGACTCTTTAGAAGGTTTCAGCGAGTAAAACCAGAGCACTTGTTAATGCATGATGTTTAAATATGCAAATCAGTATTTAGGTACTTTAGTTTACTATTAAAAACATGGAACCCTCGATAAGAAAAAGAGAACATACACATATTTTTAAACTTGGAAACTATTCATAATACATAATAAATCTGAAGAAATTAGATTGAATCTGAAAAATCAGTCCATGAATATCGGCCTATAAATATCTGTTTTATCTCTTTTATTTGATTGACTTTAACCTATATCTTATGTTGTTTGAGAGACAAGGTGGAATATATATTTTGGGTAACACATTTTGATAAATGGAAGGGAATTGTTTGACTTTAAAAAAAATATTATTGTTATTATTAATTTAAATTAAGGAAGTTAACTAGAATATCAAGATTTTGTAACATCTTTTATTAAGGTAAGTTTGGATATACTTTGTAACTTTATTATTATTACTAGTCATTTACCTGTCATAAATAATGGCATAATATTATATGTGTCTCTCCTCCCTCCCTCCCCTGTGTCTCTTTCCCGCTCTCCCCCTCCCCTAGTGTTTCTTCCCCCTCTCCCTCCCCTAAGTCTATTCCCCCCTTCTCCCCCCTGTGTCTCTTTCCCGCCCTCCCCCTCCCCTAGTGTTTCTTCCCCCTCTCCCTCCCCTGTGTCTATTCCCCCCTTCTCCCCCCCTGTGTCTCTTTCCCGCCCTCCCCCTCCCCTAGTGTCTCTTCCCTCTCTCCCTCCCCTGTGTCTATACCCCACCTCTCCCACCCTGTGTCTCTTTCCCCCCTCTCCCTCTCCTGTGTCTCTTTCCCCCTCTCCTTCCCCTGTGTCTCTTCCCCCCCCCCCTCTTTTCCCTGTGTCTCTTTCTTTTTGTATGTAACTTGGATCCTTGATGAATAATAATAATAATAATTATAGTAATAATAACAATGGCTCATATGGTCATAATAATATAGTGTAATAATAATAATACTCCTGAATTGTAATAATAAGCTACAGAAGCTATTAAAATCCTAATTTTAATTCAAATAAACATAACCTAAAAACAAACTCATACAAAGAGCCGTGGGAGCCCATTTTTAAATACGGGTCGTCTGTAAGTCGGGTCATCTGTAACCCAGGAATCACCTGTATAAAAAATGAGGTGCATTGTGCAGTGGAATTAATAATAACCAGCTGAGTGACAAATTGTTATAAATAATATAATTCTTAGTCCTATATAGAGAGGGATACAGTGATTGTTATGGATGGTTGTGGGTGCAAATCCCAACAATTCTTTTTTAACTAATACACTGTATTTAGCTTACGTGGCAAAAAAAGAAATATATATATATATATATATATATATATATATATATATATATATATGTATATATATATACAGTAAACTCTCCATTATCCAGCACCCACGGGGACTCCCTATTGCCGGATAAGTGTAGTTTCTGGTTAATCGTGAGTCCCCGAAAAAAAGGGTCTAAACGACCCTCAAGCACCACAACCCCTCCCAAAATGCCTAAGCACCTAAACTGGGCCATTTAGGCCCAGAAAAAATAATTTGAAAAATAGTTAGCATTTTTTTTTTGCAGTCTCGAACTCCGGATTATGCCGGTTTAGCAGGAGTTTTTTGAAAATAAGGGATTGATGATGGTGCCGGTTGCTTGAGAGTCCTGGTTAGTTGGGTGCTGGATAACCGGGATTCTACTATATATATATATATATATATATATATATATTTATATATATATATAGTAAAGGGGACTGATGCAGCCTCTTCTGCGGGTGCTCAGCCAATGACTATGGCCTCATACCATCTAGCTAAGCAGAAGCACTGACCAACTGATCATTTCCCAGTTCCATTCACATTAGCTTCTTTTACCACATGCCCTTCCACCTACCCATGATTTGTATTACTTTACCCACAAACTCAATCACTAATAAACCCTCTGCTCTTTTTTCAATTACCTTCCAAGCCCTTGTTCTCCCTTTTAATTCCTTTTGTTTCATTAACTCTTTAGTGTGTAAGCTTGCAAGCTTTCAGTCTTTTAAAACACTTTGTAAAAATTTTTTGTGTATGATACATATTTTACTGTACCCCATTGCTGCAGAATAAGACCCCGATGCTAATCCCTATATCACAGATTACACCATGTTTAAGAACAAAGTAAATCTCCGTAGGTATGTTAATCAGACATCTCAGACACATTGCGGGAGAACTGCTACGAGTGACTGCGGCAAGCCGGAACTGGAAATTACGGCAAACTTTTCCATTGATTTTTGCACTGGCAAAAGATTACGAGTTACTCCGATAGACTTTTACACAAAACCCTTTGCGGATAAGACTTTACAGATCACTCACAAAATAGGACACTACTGTAACTACAAAAAAATTAAGAAAATATTACAAGTACAAAAGACAACTTGCGAATGGTTTTAAAACCATTGCAGAGTGCTGCAGCAGCAGTTAAAGAGACAGTACAGCACCAAAAATCAATAAAAAGTAATGGAAGTTCAACATTATTTGACACTTAACAGTCCAACATCAACATATGTGTCAATAAAACCTATGATTTTTTATTATTATGTCTGTTTAATTATACAACATCAGGGGTAACACACAACCCAGTACTCAAGGGGTAATTCATATCAGGAAACCACGTGGACTAGGAACACATGCTCTAATGCATTGTATATATATATATATATATATATATATATATATATATATATATATATATATATATATATATGTGTATATATTGACTCTATAAATACTCTCACTCATTATAATCATGACATTCTCATTTTCTATTGGCTCCTAGAGCCCAGTCTCATTCATAAAGCTTGGGGCCTTATTCAAATGCAATTTGGCCAATTGAATAGGGCTCTATATAAGCACATAGCATATTTTTTTACAGAAGTTTTTAGTTAGTGAACTTCTATCCAAAAGCAAGGTCTTCACTAACTAAAAAGTTCTGTAAAAAATATATATGCTATGTGCTTATACAGAGCCCTATTCAATTGGCCAAATCGCATTTGAATGAGCCCCAAAGGCAGGATTTACAGATGTGTTCTGATTGCCATCATTTTACAGGTGAAAAAGATAAGAATAAACGTAAGGAAAAGAGCTCCCAGAGCCAATTTACGGGTATACCGCAGATTACACAGAGTGATTAGCATAGGGGCACTATATAAATAAGGGGGTGACATATATAAAAGTTGTAATTATTTTTAATTAATGAATTGAACTATTAATTAATTATTTAGTTGAACTAAAACAACATATTATTGCAGAAAAGTTGAGACCTGGCACGTGAATTCGCCACCTCTTTGGCCTCTTTTACATTTACAGCCCACGCAATACGTAAACCTACAAGTTGTAAATGATTTTAAAGCAGCCTGTTGTGTGTTCGATGTTTCCAGAAGTTATCCATCATGCCCTGGTGTCCAAGTGTTAACACAGTTATATTGATATCTAATAACTCTTGCCAGTTAGTTGGAGTAACCACATTGTGCTAAGAATGGCTGCAGGGGACACAGCAAATAAGGACAGTGAGTGATAACCCCGTGCCAGGCTTGTTTCTAGCCCGGTCTCCAGATAGACACTGGCAGCTTACCTGTTTTATGGGGTTAGAAAACATGTATTTCACAAACTAAATAGAGAAAGAAAATACTTGTTGTGTTGTTAGGAATCAGAGAGAATAAAATGTGGCTGTTTTATAGTATTTAAAGTGGAAGTGACATGTTTAAAGGGACCTATAGTACTGCATCAGGCGCCACGTTACACAGAGCGCGACGCCGACCGATGATGTCATTAGTAGTCGCCTAGGCAGCGACAGCGTGTAAGGAACTTCTAAACAGAAAAAAAAATTCTATATCTCTCCAAATAACCAACTATCACCCATCTTTCCTCAGAGCGGAGGATAAAATTAAAAGAGTGGGAAAAATGATTTTAGATAGATAGGGTCATATATAGATTTTTGGTCATATATAGATATTTGTTTTATTATTAATAGCAAAGTTCCTTGTGACTAATTGTTTCTTGGTTGATTTAATCAACTGTGTGACACTTCTGGATAAATATATTTTTTTATTGCCCCTATTCACTTACTTATTGGGCAACAAGGATGATTTACATTATATGAGTAGAAAATAGTGTCACACTATCACTGCCATCGAAAACTATTTAATTATCAACATGGCGTCAGGTTTTCTAGAATTTGAAAATCCTTTTTATATAACCAATATTAAAAGTTAATTTTTACATTATGTCCTCTATATTGTTATTAGGTTTGGGTGTGCACCATCCCAAAGGGTTTCCTTGGACTTAAGATTTCTCTTTGCTACATTGTGTGACTAACTAAAAGTTAAGTTTTATATTTTGTCCTCTATATTATTATTAGGTTTAGGTGTGCACCCTCCCAAAGGGGATCCTTGGACTTAAGATTTCTCTTTGCTTCATTGTGTGACTAAATAAAATTTAAGTTTTACATTTTGTCCTCTATATTGTTATTAGGTTTGGGTGTGCACCATCCCATAGGGGTTCCTTGGACTTAAGATTTCTCTTTGCTTCATTGTGTGACTAAATAAAAGTTAAGTTTTACATTGAGTCCTCTATATTGTTATTAGGTTTGGGTGTGCACCATCCCAAAGGGGTTCCTTGGACTTAAGTTTTCACTTTGCTACATTGTGTGACTAAATTAAAGTTAAGTTTTACATTTTGTCCTCTATATTGTTATTAGGTTTGGGTGTGCACCATCCCAAAGGGGTTCCTTGGACTTAGGATTTCTCTTTGCTTCATTGTGTGACTAAATAAAAGTTAAGTTTTACATTTTGTCCTCTATATTGTAATTAGGTTTGGGTGTGCACCATCCCAAAGGGGTTCCTTGGACTTAAGATTTCTCTTTGCTTCATTGTGTGACTAAATAAAAGTTAAGTTTTACATTTTGTCATCTATATTGTTATTAGGTTTGGGTGTGCACCATCCCAAAGGGGTTCCTTGGACTTTAGTTTTCTCTTTGCTACATTGTGTGACTAAATAAAAGTTAAGTTTTACATTTTGTCCTCTATATTGTCATTAGGTTTGGGTGTGCACCATCCCAAAGGGGTTCCTTGGACTTAAGTTTTCGATTTGCTACAGTGTGTGACTAAATAAAAGTTAAGTTTTATTTTGATTACATACGTTGTTCCTTTTTTCATCAAGCATTTAAAAACAATTTTAAAACATGAAAAGCATTATATAATTAAAAAAAAATATTGACACCTTTTCAACTTCAATTTGACAGCTCTACATGATGGTGAAGAACAGGGATGTTCTAGTGTGCCACACACAGGCCAGGATTTGAGGATTTCCTTTCTGTGCACAGGTGAGTCAATCAGCAAGACTGAAGAAGTGATAGTCTCACCTGAGTGCAGCATGGATATCCTCAAATCCAGGCAACTGTGCGGCCCACCAGGACTGAACTTGGACACCCTTGGTGTAGAGCGACATCTTTAAGTTCAGAGTCCTTTTGAAGGGTAACTACATTTTTTTATAAGATTAGCAATTATGTAAATCATAAAAAATAAAATGATTTTTAGAGAAATGTTTACATTTGACAGGACCTACTTGTTTCATTATGGATTTCCATGGTGGTCCAGTAGTTAGGATTCAGTGCTTTCATGGCAGCGACCTGGGTTCAATTCCAGTCAGGGAACCAAGAGGTCACACCACCCTGAAGCCATGCCGGGTTGGACTTGGTCAGTACTGGGATGGGAGATCACCTAGGGATACCAGGAGTTGTATGCTGTTGCCCACTGTAGAAGGAACTGGCAACCCAATCCAGTATCACTGCCATGAATACCGAGTGGATTAGCATGATGTGTTCCAGTCCATGACTGAACAATGCAAACACACTTGTTTCATTGCCACTCTCATCTTGGACTGATAGTTTGCCTGTAGCCTGAGAGGGAGGGTTATCCTACTGCGAGATGCTCTGCTAATTCAAAGTGTTAGTTTTGCAACAGAACTTAACAGAGATGTTCTCTGAATAAAAACTTCCCCATTCTCAGTCCCAGGTATCAAATCTTGTTATATATCATTTCAGACTTGTGCACCAGGTACAAAGCACTGAGGCCCACAAAAGGTTAGGGCCCTTTGCTACTGGTAGTAAAGGAGGAATATTAATTTATTTCTTGAGGATGGCTGATTATTAATTTATAGAAAGTTAATCTGATCACCATAAGGGTGATCTGATCATTTACATATGCGTTGTTCAGTCGTGTCCAACTCTCTGTGACCATATGGACCACAGCACAATTATGTCTCTGGTTGTGCTTATCCATAAGGGTTTCTTGGTATAATTACTGGTGTGGGTTGCCAGTTCCTTCTCCAGTGGACCACAATTTGTTTGACCTCTATGCTATGACCTACCCATCTTGGGTGACCCTACATGGCTTAGCTCACAGCTTCATTGGAGTACACAAGCCCCTTCACCTAAAAAAGGTATTATTCCAGAAACGTTCATCTCCTTATATTTTTGGCTCTTTTATTCACACCAAGTGGTGGATATAGATGCGGCCATTCACTAGCTCCGCCATTGGATCTCTCATTAACAAAATACGGTAGACTCTCAGTTATCCGGCACCCATGGGGATTGGTAGATGCCGGATTAAATGTAGTTTCTGGTTGCTTGAGAGTTACTATTAGAAAATGCCTAGCTTAGCTGCACATAGGATGCTCTGCTAAGTATGTTTGTCAGTGAGGGCTGTTCTACCAGCAGCAGCTTTCACTCCTCACTTACACACAGGTACATTCGGCTAGAGGGTGCGGTGCTGATCCCAGGGACTCATGCCTGGGTAATGTAACCCCAACACTGCCCTGGCTCAGTCACTCATGCCCGGGGAATGTAACGCCAACACTGCCCTGGCTCAGTCACTCATGCCCGGGGAATGTAACGCCAACACTGCTCTGGCTCAGTCATTAATGTCCAGGGAATGTAACACTAACACTGCTCTGGTTCAGTCGCTCATGCCCGGGGAATGTAACGCCAACACTGCCCTGGCTCAGTCACTCATGCCCGGGGAATGTAACGCCAACACTGCCCTGGCTCAGTCACTCATGCCCGGGGAATGTAACGCTAACACTGCCCTGGCTCAGTCACTCATACCCGGGGAATGTAACACCAACACTGCCCTGGCTCAGTCACTCATGCCCGGGGAATGTAACGCCAACACTGCCCTTGCTCAGTCACTCATGTCCGGGGAATGTAACGCCAACACTGCCCGGGCTCGGTCACTCATGCCCGGGGAATGTAACGCCAACACTGCCCTGGCTCAGTCACTCATGCCCGGGAAATGTAACGCTAACACTGCCCGGGCTCAGTCACTCATGCCCGGGGAATGTAACGCCAACCCTGCCCTGGCTCAGTCACTCATGCCCAGGCAATATAACGCAGACACTGCCCTGGCTCAGTCACTCATGCCCAGGGAATGTAATCACAACACTGCCCTGGCTCGGTCACTCATGCCCGGGGAATGTAAGTCCAACACTGCCCTGGCTCAATCATTAATGTCCAGGGAATGTAACACCAACACTGCGCTGGCTCAGTCACTCATGCGCGAGGAATGTAACCCCAACACTGCCCTGGCTCAGTCACTCATGCCCAGGGAATGTAACACCAACACTGCCCTGGTTCAGTCGCTCATGCCCAGGGAATGTAACCCCAACACTGCCCTGGTTCAGTCGCTCATGCCTGTCTGCTTTCAGGTAACACTGAATTGCAGAGACGTACAGTGGATGAAATTTAGGTAGGTAGGTGCCTTTAAGCATTTTGTGGCATAACATCCTGGCATTTGTTGAGGCCTGTAATTTTTAATTAAAGTACAGTATTCAGTTTTTTTCTTGTTGCTTGAGAGTTCTGGTTAACTGAGAGTATACTATATTAGAATTAGTTTGTGGGTGAACCAGATAGTTTCTAGTAGGATAATGCTGCTACTTTAACCTAATCTGAGGCTGGCACAGAACTTCTTATTGCGCATAATAAGATGCCATTTGTTTCCAAGCCAGCCTTGCTTTGCATAACCTGCATTTGACATTCATAGTGTCCCTTTTCTGTTTATATTGTTAAAGCAATTTACCGTATTTATTAAGGATGTGTTTCCCTAAACCTTCATTGCTAAATATGCATGTGAGGCTGCGCTTTCTGCCTGCGATATGACAGCATGGAAAGTTTCTCACAATGCAAATTCTGGGTACTTGTGTGAGGACAACAGATGGCAGGAGTAATATTATGCTGCGAGAACAAATTTTAGAAAGCTTACGCACAGAGTACAACTGTAAATGTTAAAAGTCTAGCAGTAATTGAAAATCCATGCAGAGTTATTATTATTTTTTTTTTGTTTTTTGTTTCAATACTGTTACTGACTACTTTTTATTCTTGTTATAGATGTTTTATATTTTTGACACTTAAAGGTATATCTAATTTTCCCTGTTTTTCCCTTTTTCTAATCTAGCATGTGCTGCTTATATCAGACACACACATTACATTGATCCAGTCCATACACATGTTGTTTTCCACACCCCCAGAGCTGCCTTCATAGGCACCTGGTACCTACCAATAGAAACATTGCATTTGGGTACTGTAACTTCAAGCCAACAGCAGAACAATGCATAAATCTACAGATAAATATTTGTGCTCCTCCTTGATTCCTTATGCAGGGGAGTACACATCCCATGATGCCTTCCTCCACAAACTGCCATCACTGATTGATACAATGTATTAGATGTCTGTGATTGGACAAAAATAATTATTATCTTATGCTTATTTTAGTGGGGATTTCTAGGGGTGTTAACCCAGAGAATCAACGGCTTGCAAACTCAAGAGATATAGCAAACTTTAGGGTAAGTTTAATCATTTTTTTTGTTCTATTTTTCATGCAAAAAAATGTTTTCATACCCTACTGCTTCAGCTCTATCAGATGCATTCATACATATGACTTTAATAACAAATGTTTCTGTCTTAAAGGACATAAAGTGCCTTTGTCAGCTCCAGATAAAGACCTGTGAGTACAGTATTTATCTGCGTATAACACTCACTTTTTCTCCCTGAAAATAGAGGGCAAATCATAGGTGCGTGTTATACGCCGATATTCCCTCCCCCGCCTCATCCTCAACCTCCCTCCTAACTCTAAACCCCCTCCGCATTCTAACCCACCCTCCTCAACCTAAAACCCCCTCCTCCTCAACCTAAACCCCCCTCCTCAACCTAAACCCCCCTAAATACATCCCCCTCACTTACCTGCTTCTGCTCCGGCCTCCGCTCTGCTCCTTGACCCAGTGACGTCACATGCGCGCCAGCGTGCCACATCGTTAGCATATACCGGGTGCCGGGGTTTGAGGAGGGGGTTGAGGATAGGGGGTTGAGGAGGGAGGATGCGGATGGGGGGGTTGAGGAGGGGGTTTGAGGAGGGAGGTTGAGGAGGGAGGTTGAGGAGGGGGTTGAGGATGAGGAGGGGGTTCAGGACGGGGGATGAGGATTGGGGTGTTGAGGAGGGGGTTTGAGGAGGGAGGTTGAGGGGGGGGGGGGGGGTTGAGGAGGGAGGTTGAGGAGGGTGGTTGAGGAGGAGGAGGGAGGTTGAGGATTTTGCTTCAAAGTTCTTTATTAGAATTTTTTTTTTTTCCCTGAAATTCCCTTCTTAAAATGAGGTGCGTGTTATATGCCGGTGCGTGTTATATGCAGATAAATACGGTATATAGAGCACTACTTAAAAAAAATGTGCTAAAGGTCAATGATAAAATCATCTTTATGTAAAGTGATGTAATATAAAGGTATATATATATATAAGTGTCCTGCGTTTCAAATGTTTGGTTAGAAACAGGCAGTGATTATCTGAAAAAGATGTGTTATATATATAAGTCCAGTGAACCTGTCTGAATCTGTCTCCATTTCTCTCCTGTCACATGATTCACATTGTTTGTCTGAATGCCATTTAAGTTATAAATGTTCTAAAAAACGGGTTAATTAGTCAGGAGTTGTAACTTAGGCAACTGTTTTTAAAATCTGGTAACAAAAAACATTGTCAGCACTAATTATATCAAATGATAGTGGAAGTAAAGTCACAACTCATGAATATTTAAACAGCTTCTAGATGACTTCACTACCTTCCAGGCAAACAGTGTGAGTTGCATGACAGTAGGAAGGTGGAAACAGGCGCAGCACACCATGATTCAAGCATGATCCACTGGGGCTTTAAGGAGAAAATAAATAGACACAACAACTGGGTTGGAGAAACCCGGGCCACAGCTTTATTAATTTACATAGCAAATTTCTATAAACATACTTTAAACTTTATTAACATATTCAAGGGAGGAGCCAGGCTATGGACAGTTACCTCACGCCTTGGGCCTGTGCCCAGGGCCCCCAATGGTTATTCTAAGCACGCCCGTGAGGTAGGGCGACTTAGGCCAGTGGGCCGGGCGACTCATCTCCCGCCAACCAACATGAAAATTAGCAAACAACATTCAATAAGGCAACTATCGCCATAAAATGATTCATAAATATATTAAAACAATATTTTTTTTATTTTTTTATTTACATTTTTAACAACATAAACAAAACCCGATTCCAACATAACTTACAACTTAGCCAACTACCACCCTGCGTCAGGGTGGGACTCCTGACGCAGGCCGTGTGGTGACTGAGGGAAAGCCTGCAAAACGAGGGGAAGTCCTGCCCCCGGACGCGACCTGCCTAGCCCGACGTTCCATTTAGGACCCAAGCATAATCTATTGGGGCTTTAAGGAAAAAATAAATAGACGCAACAACTGGGTGGGAGAAACACGGGCCAGAGCTTTATTAATTTAGATAGTAAATGACCATAAACATACTTTAAACTTTATTAACATATTCAAGGGAGGAGCTCAGCCACGGACAGTTACCTCACGCCTTGGGCCCATGCCCAGGGGCCCCAATGATTATCCTAAGCACGCCCCGTGAGGGAGGGCCACGCCCACTTAGGCCACCCGCCACAGAGCAGGCAAGGTACCTTGTACGCGTTCCTTTTCTCATCTAGGTAGACAAACAGGCCTGAACACTGCTCAGGATGGCGCTCCCCCAGGACACAGGCCATGATGGAGAAGGCCTGAAGCCACATATTGAATGTCCACAGTAACTGTCTGAATGATTTACGCTGATCCTTGATGTCCCTGGACCCTCTGTCATTCGCATCTAGCTGCCACAATATTGGGAGCATGAAGCTCGCCATCTGCTTATTAATCTTCTGGCAAGCTTTATCCAGCAAGGCCGGCTCCCTAGCGTTCCTCCAAGAACGCCTCTTTATCACCTCCGACTAGATGATAAAGAGGCCAGGAAACTTTTTGAAGCAATTGTCCACATCACGTTTCATCTCTTTCACCATGTGTTGCATAAGAACTACCCCCAGATCGTTGCCACCTGCATGAATGAGTAGCAAACTGGGTTGTCCGCTTGCTTGTGCAAGTCCCCGAATCCCAACCCACCGTAGGTCCGTGACCCGAAAGCCCAGCTGTCTACGGCTAACCAGTGGTTCCAGTCCCCGTACCCCTCAAAGCAGAAAAGAACATCCATTAGACTGCCGCCAAAGGCCGTATGTAAGGCCTAAAGCATTGAGATTCCCATCTCCCAATCCGTTTCACTGCAGCATCTGGCAGACCTAGGCTCGCTGCCTCCATAGCAGCCCCTCATCGAAAAGAGTACGTCCCAACCATTGTAACAACCCTTTTAAAACCTTCTCAAACTGGTACCGAGATAATGCCATTCCGTCGGCGTGTATAAGCAGCGAACACCGTCGCCCCGGTCACTGCTGAAGGTACTCCCTTGAACACTCATAGGGGCAACAAACCGTACCTTGTGAAGTACCACCTCTTTACCTTTTCCGGCCTGGTCTGTCTTTGACCGCCTCAACCACAAAATCACCTTGTCTTCCCTCAGACAGGTATCCGCCCATTTCAAAACCCCAGAACCGTGTCTGTTTTTCGTGACTAACTCCCCGATCCTAAATGCCCCGAAGAGCATCAGGGAAAAAGCTGTATGGAAAAGCAGAAGTTCTAAAGGGGTCCTGCAAGTTACCTCCAATACCTGCACCAAGTGCAGCAATATGGAAAAAGTGAACGGCCGTCTCTCGTCTTGCCTGCGATCACCAGTAAACATACCGCATACGACATGCCGTACCACAAACTCCTTTGTGAGGTCCTTCTGCCCAGCCAGCTTAAACATAAAAGCCAGGGCCATCACCTGACGCCTCACTGCGGCTTTCGAGTCCCCTTTTTCCACTCACTGTAACAAAAATCAATGCAGAATCCCCAGAGGTTTTTCTTCCGCCGTGGCCCACCGGCCAACTGTACCAACTCCTGCCACTTGGCCCACACCTTCCTGTATGCGGCCCATGTTGCTGGGGCAACAGACTGTCTAATGAGTCTTGTTACCTGACCGCTCCAAGCTCCCAAAGCTCCTTGGGAATGATCTCGCTGTGCTCGTCCGCACCCTGAGCCCACATCCTAAACCACTCCTCCTGAAATCGAGAAAGGGCATCAGCAATGCCGTTCTCTATTCCCGGAACGTGCCTGGCCAGAAACCATATGTTCAAGCGCAGGCAACTGAGCACCAACTGCCAGACCAAACGCACCACCGGGATTGATGCAGCCGTGAGGCTGTTAACCGCCTGTACCACTGCCATGTCATCATTATAGAATATCACCCTCTCAGCCCCAGATGTGGACCGCTACCACTATTGGAAACAACTCCAAGAAGACAAGGTTTCTTGTGAGACCCGTCGTCTCCCTTTTATCTGTCCACGCCGGGGCACACCACCGACCTCGGAAGTATGCATTGAAACCGAGTGACCCGGGCGCATCCGTGTACAGCTCCAACTCTGGGCTAGTGACACTCTCTTTGTGTAAATGCGTGGAACCGTTAAACTTGGTGAGGAAAGACATCCAAACCTTTGCGTCATCCCAATTTTGCAGGCAAAGTTCAACTTCCCTACTATGGAGCCGCTGTAGTGAAACTTTCCTTGCCCCTTCCAGGGCACCCAGCTCTGCTTGTAAATCAGACACCTTTTTCTCGAGGAAGACTGCGTTATATTTTTTTCTGAATCCCCAAGAATGTCAACTTTTTTGTTGGGCCCTCTGTCTTACTATGAGCCAACGGCACCAAAAACTCGTGGCACATTCTGGTGAAGGTTTCCAGGATGAACACACATGTATACCGTGACACCGGACCCACAAATAAAAAGTTGTCTAGGTAGTGTGTAATACTCTGGTACCCAGCCTCCGACCGCGCTACCCACTGTAAGAAGGTGCTGAATGCTTCAAAATAGTAATTCCCTTCGATAAAACAACCCAGAAGTCAGTGACTCGCAGGGAACTTAAAACTAATTTTAAAATCATTATATTTACAGATCACTTTATTGATAACTTTATAGACACAGTTTTTGAACGGTTCTCTAACTAGTTGATACTTACAGTCCTTTATCTGGTGCTTGAGCTGGCCCTTTAATTGGAAAGATCAGTTATTGTTATCCATTATTTTGAAGACATTGACATATTCTTCAGACCTCTATGGGTTGTAATTCTGGTTTTAGCTAATGGACTATGTCCATTTAAAAAACTAGAAAAATATTTTCATATAATTAAAAAAAATATAAACAAATATTTAAATGGCCTCTGTAGTTTAAGAAAAATGCCATGTTTGTGATGTATGGGGGAGACACAACAGAGATTCTAAATGGTTTATCATTTAAATCCATCTAATAATATAAAGAGCAGTGTGTCTGTCATACTGGGCAGGGCCATGATGTCATCGATGGGCGGGCCATGACATCATGGAGCGGTGGGGCCTGAGAGTTGGCATAACAGCCGCCATTACACACCTCAGAGAGTGAGAGACAGCACAGAGAGAGACAGAGACAGCACCGGTAGAGACAGCAGAGAGAGAGAGCACACAAGTAGACAGCACAGAGAGAGAGAGACACACACAGCAAAGAGTGAGAGACAACACAGCAAGTGGCATAACCACCACCATTACACGCCTGAGAGAGACAGTACAGAGATAGACAGCACAGAGAGACAGCACAGAGACAGACAGCATACAGACAGACAGCACATAGAGAGACAGACAGACAACAAAGAGCGAGAGGGAACGTGCCACACAACACAGCAAGCAGCATAACTGCCACCATTACACACCTCAGAGAGAGAGAGAGATACAGAACAGAGAGAGAAAGCACACAGACAGGCCGCACACAGAAAGCATAGAGAGACAGCACAGAGAGAAACAGCACAGACAATTCCATATAACATTCTATGATACCATCATTTATGACGGGCAAGTTACTAGTAAATAATAATGAGTACTTTATGATTTAAATGTGTTATAAAAATGCATTTTCCTGCTGTATACCTACATTTGTACCTGTTAGTCAGCTGATCCACCTAATGTTGGTTCCTCCCCTGATGTCCAGCCTCTCAGCAGATAATATAAATGCCTGCCAGCATGGTCCCACCTTCCATGGAGGGGTCTCTCACAAAAAGTACCCCTCTCCACACCATCAACTGCAGTTATGATTATTAGAGAGTAATCCCTTGGATCTGATGACTTTTTTTTCATTTGCAGGTGGTATTGCACTGAAGCCAAAAGAATCACAGCTACAGGGTATAGTATGTATTTATTGGGAATGGTTTATAATTAGTAAGATATTTCAGTATGGATCAGAAAGGCTGAATGACAGATACAAACCAAACATCTACATAAATGCAAATATTTTAACATTACTTTACTGACTAGGAACTTGCCCGTCATATTATGTTCAATTGTTTTTTCTGTCTCTTTTTTGCGCCCTCTCCCTCTCTCTGTGCCTTCTCTCTGTGCGCCTTCTTCCTGTCTTTGCGCTCTCTCTCTGTGCCCTCTGTGCTCTGTGTATTCTCTCCCTCCCCCTCCCTCCTTCTCCCTCCTGTTCCCTATCTCTCTCTTCCTCTCCTGCCCCTCCCTCTCTCCCTCCTCCTCCCTCACCTTCCCTCCCTCCCTCTCCTTCCCTCTCTCTGCCTCCCTCCCTCTGTCTCTCCCTCCCCTTCCCTCCTTCTCCCTCCTCTTCCCTATCTCTCTCTTCCTCTCCTGCCCCTCCCTCTCTCCCTCCTCCTCCCTCTCTTTCCATCTCTCCCTCTCCTTCCCTCTCTCTGCCTCCCTCCCTCTGTCTCTCCCACCCCTCTCTCCCTTACACTTTCTCTCTCTCTCTCTCTCACTCCCTTTCTCTCTCTCTGCCTCCCTCCCTTTCTCCCACTATATCTTTCTCTCCCTCCCTCCCTCTCTCTCTTTCTTTCTCCATGTATGGGTGCCTTCTCTCTCTCTCTCTCTGCCTTCTCTCTAACTATTCACTCTCTCTTCCTGTGCTCCCTCTTCCTGTCTTTGCGCTCTCTCTGTGCCCTCTCTCTGTGCCCTCTGTCTGTGACCCCTGTCTCTGTGTCCTCTCTCTGTACCCTCTGTATTCTCTGTCACCCCCTCCCTCTCCACCTCCTTCTCCCTCCCTTCCTCTCTCCCTCCTCCTCCCCTCCCTCTCTTGCCCCCCTCTCTCTCCCAATCCTCTCTCCTTTCCACGCTCTCTCTCACTCCCTTTCTCTCCATGTATCTCTCTCTACCTCCCTTCCTCTCTCCCCCTCTCTCTCTATCTCTCCCTCCATCTCTCTTTACCTCCCTCCCTCTGTGCCTGCCTGCCCCCTCTCTCTTCCTCTCTCTACCTTCCTATCTCCCTCCCAATCTATCTCTCCCTCTCCCCACCCTTCCCTCCATCTCTTCCCCCTTCCCTCCCTCTCTCCCCCTTCCCTCTCTCTTTCCTCCCTCTCTCCCTCGCCCTCCCTCCCTCTCTCGCCCTCCCTCTCTCTGTCCCTCTCTCCCCTTCTGCGAATCAGCACAAAGTCGTCAAGCATGGACAGTACCAACGTCATCTCGCATGCGCAGTTCCAGCGACACCCACAATGCACAATAATAACGCCTGCATGCGCCTGTGTGGAAAGCACCACCACGTTACTCACAAGCTCACAACTATTATATTGGATGAAATACTATATATATATATATATATATATATATATATATATATATATATATATATATATATATATATATATTTGGATCCTCGGTTGTGTCAATCCGAGACTTGTCAAGCACTTCAGCTTTAGTCCATCTTCCCCAGTATACGTTAATATAACTTTTACATTAGCTGAATCTGCTGAAAAGTGATACTTGAAATATATTGCACAGACAATAGAGGGAATCTGTCTTTAGTACGTGGTTAGACGGGATGGCATTTTCTAGTAACGCATGTGAGTAACAGCTTGAGATGGAAAAATATGTGATTCAGTATCTTTGTTATAAATCACATGCTGCTCATCCCAGGCCTCTAAACAGTGAGATCCAAAGCTGTTGCCCACATGCTGCATTATGCCATTGAAGTTTATTTCAGTTCATATGTTGTATGATTTTTTAATAACTTAATTGTGAAGATATTTTATTAATTATCCATTATTTATAAAGCACCGACATATTCTGCAGAGCTATGCATTATGTATTTTGGGGTAGTAATAATAACAATAGAAGAATCCATTTTATTTGCTACAACACTTCCTAAGAGTTGGGTCATGAGAGTGTGTTTTTATCTATCAATGTAGGGGAGGAGGGAACAGGGAGTGGCCAGAAGTATGTGTTAAGTAGTTGGATCTGAGTGAGATTTGTACTATAACTCTTTCCTTTCACAGAGACAGGCTGCTTGCATCAATAAATGCAAGTATTACTGTCCAGACCCTCTCACAGACAGCTTCCATAAATATATGATGGATGCCTCCAGGCATCAACATTAATTTTTTCTAATGAAAATCTTGCTTTATAATTTTTCACTTTTTAAGTTTTAAACAAACACACACACACACTAGATTTGTGTTCACATTTGTCCATCTAAAAATAAGTTAATAAAATTATTTCCTGCTCGGAATTCCAAGAAATACAGTTATTGGACTGTACTGGGGTGTGGTGGTGCTAAGCATACATGATCTATAAAGTTGTCGTACTGCAGGTTTGTGGTTACTGCGAGTTGTGCATACACGCTGAACATTGTGAGGCTAGCAATGGGCGCTGAAGGGGGAGAGGGAGGGAGGGAGAAGCGAGAGAGGAGGGAGGGGGAAGGGAGAGAGGAGGGAGGGAGAAAGGAGGGAAGGTGAGAGAAGAAGAGGGAGGGAGAGAGAGAAGGAGGGAAGGAGAGAAGGAATGCGGGGAGGGAGGGAGAAGGAGGGAAGGAGAGAAGGAAGGCGGGGGAGGGAAAAAAGGAGGGAAGGATAGAGAGAGATTAAGAAGGAGAGGGAGAGAGAGAGAGTGATAAGGAGAGGGAGAGAGAGTGAGAAGGAGAAGGCAGGGGAGAGATAGAAGGAGGGAGAGAGCGACAAGGAGAGAGAAAGGGCTCACAGAAAGAGGGAGCACAGACAGAGGGAGCAGAGAGAGGGCGCAGAGAGAGAGAAAGGGTACACAGAGAGAGGGCGCACAAACAGACAGAAGAGACAATTTTTATGATAATATTATACCTTCATTTTTGACGGGCAAGTAACTAGTTATCTATAAAGATCCTCCCTCACTCTAAGTCTTTTTATCTAAGCATAATTAATTTTCTCTCACAGTGGGATGTATAAAAGAAGAGCATGTCCAGTTGCTATACTTTAGAGTAATGATAACACTTAAAACATTCAAAGTCTTTATGACTATTATTATTTATTAAACAGGACATGCTCTTTAGGCGGGGGTGTCGCCGATCGTCAGCCGAGGAAGGTCATCTAAGTGACGACAGCTCACCAGGTTCCACCAGAGACCCACTGGAGGAAGATCTTGCTGTTAAATAGAGAGAGTATTGGACCTTTACAGAACACCAAAGAGCTGACACACAGTCCAAAATAGCTATATCCCACTATTATGGAATCAGGGTACATTAAACGGAGTGAAATTGAAAAAAAAACGTATAAAAATGCGTTACAACTTGTGATGACAGCTTTGATGGAGGAGAATTTTGAAGTGAAGTGCTGTGGTGTTATGGGTTACCATGGCAATAGTGACTCTTATAAAGTTAACATTAGATTTTGGGATAAGACTAAATGCTGTTTGCCTCATGAGCTCAGAGGAATAGGAGGACAATATTATCCTAAGCTTATGGATACGTAATACATCTTCTCTACTTATTGCTGTGTGCTTGAGACATTGAGAGGAAACATGATGCATTCAAATGTGTTTTTCTATTTAGTGTTTGGGACAGTTACTTATTAACTATATTTCCTAGAACCTGAAGCAGGCCTCCTTCCAGAGAATGCCTAGCACCAAACCACAGAAACCTGGAAAGGACCTAACTGGTGGCATCCATTCCCTGGCCAGTTCAGGTGGTCCCTCCTCCAGACACAGCGTTCAAAATTAATCTTTGAATTCTATTTCTAAACCATGGTGGCCAATCACAAGAGGGCCTATGTTGGCAGCTCAGTTCCACAACGAGGAACCAATCACCAAGGAGTTTTAAATGTCCTGCCCAGGGTGTGGAGACCTACCCACGTGGCCCAGCCTAAGCGCTATTCCTATTTGTATGGGTAGCTGGCTGAAAATAGGTATTAACTGTTTAAATGCTGTTGTTTTCTGATATAGCTCTATTATTGTTTAGATAGTCCTTTATTAGATCACTACCGCCCTTTAAGCATGAAAAAATATATAATGGTAGTTTTTAATTAGAAAGTAATTTAATTGTGATGTCTCTTTTGGATCATGGAGGAATCCATGATACTTGATGGAAGATGTGTGCGTTGGGTGGGCATTTAATTTCTGGAAAGCTGTGGTTGTATCTACTGATGCAAGTTCCTTCTTCTGGGACAGTTAGGGAAAAGAGCGTCAATTTCAATGTTATCCAGTTATCAAACAAAGGCTCTTGAGTTCCCCCTGTTCCCTCCTCACCACCCATCCCTCCACTGATAGATACAAAAATACACTCTCATGATCCAGCTCTCAGAATGTGATATAACAAACTGATAAGCAGGGGTTCCCTGGTGGTCCAGTGATTAGGATTCGGTGCTTTCACAGCTGTGACCTGGGTTTGATTCCAGTCAGGGAACCAAAAGGTCACAAAACCCTAGGAGCTGTCTACTGTGGCCCACTGGACAAGGAACTGACAACCTACCCCAGTATCTCTGCCATGAATACCAAATGGATCAGCATGGTGTGCTGCAGTCTATGAGGTCACGAATAGTCAGACACGACTGAACAACACAAACACACACACACTCATAAACAGAGTCTTCAAAATGTGTATTTTCCCAAAACAACACATACAAGCCTGCGCCGATGTAAGTTTGGTACATATCTGACAAACGCCTTTTGTTTTTGAACTACAGTGGTCCTTTAATAAATATAAAATACAGTACCCTATTCAAAAGTTTAATGAGGATTTGAATAAATAGTTAAATAATTAAGAAAAATTTCATTTTTGTCTGACTTTCATTACTGCTAATTAGGGTGGTCTCTGTCTGCCATGTAAAGGGCTTTATAGCCTTTTCTATAGGTGCTGTGCCAGCCTTCTATGTAGGACAGATAACTATAGATGTCACAGTTCTTTTTTTGCATGCAGTTCTATTGTGAGATTTCATTATACTTCCCTATCCTACTAGTTCTGTAAGATGATGTACTAGACAAGCCATTGATTCTGTGAACATGTCCTCAATTTATTTAAAGTAACACTTAATACAGGAACATTCCCCGGTGTATACTTTATCTACTGTCACACAGGAACCAGACTAATCAGCTGTTCCTGTTCTCTAATGTCTGTGTTATTATTAGAATAATGTGTTACCTGGTAAGCTACTTGTATAGGTGGCGGAGCCAGAGAACAAAGGGCCCTAATGCAAAAAAAATGTGGCCCCCCCCAAGGGGGTTTGTAAAAAATGCTACTTAGTGCCCATTCCCCAAGACCCCTTCCGAAAACAGCTATGCTGCTTAAGTCTCCTTCCCGAAATAGCACCCCTTCCCTTACCTGCTACCTGTAGGAAACTCCTCTGCCTATAGCACATCTCTGTGACTCGCACAGGGCCAGTGGGCCACTACACTACAGAAATAGATATACTATCTCTACATGGCACCTAGTCCCTCTCAACATCCACCCCACAAAGCACCCACCCCTCTTAACATCCATACCTACACTAGAGAAGAAAACAAGTAAAAAATACATTTGCACAGCACTGGGCCCCCTCCCAGAGAAGGGCCCTGGTGCACGGCACCACTGGTAGCTCCGCCCCCGACTTGTATCCACCCACCCATTGTCTACAGTGAATGCACTCATTAATTAGTACTCATAATTTGAGGGATTTACAACTACAATTTCCTATTTTGAAGAATTACACTTAAAAATATGGAATATGTATTTTATCATTTAAAACAAATACAGCCCCTGATATATAATTGGTTATATGTAATGATGCTGCCGTGGCATCTAACATATTGGCTTCACCAGATCAGCTCTTTGGAAGGAGGAGATTTAGATTAAACAAGAAGTGTCTCTTTGCACAATGGAAATGTGGCAGTTACATCTGTTAGTGCTCTCTACAAGGAAGTTCATTTTTTTAACAAGGACATACCCAGTTGAGAAAGTAACGGGCAGTAGCAAAATTAAGCCACATACTAAATGATGTCAAAAGTACAGAAACAAAAAAAGGTATAATGAATAAATGAACACAAGTAGAGAAGTGAAACATAACCAAGATCATTAAAGGGACACTTAATTCAGCACAATTTGGACCACATCACTGTAAAGATCTCATAAAAGCATTTTGAAATACTTTTTACATTTTTGAAATATGTGCATTTTTCATTGAGAAATAAAATATAATCTGTGTTTGCATGTATCACTGACTGCCCACTGCCAGATCCACGTCTGCTACATTACTCCAACCAATCAGGTTGCAGGGGTGTGTCCCCATTCAAGTCAATACTAAGGTTTTGTCAGACTGCTTATATCTCAAGTTTGAAGGCAACATAACTTCTAATTGATTCATACTGCTCTTACTGCAGGTGTCTGCTCTCTTGCCTCTCTGGAATTTGAGCAATGCATGGGGTGGGTGAGAGGCAGAGCTCTGTTCTTGCTTGGTGGGTGTCTGGTGCAGCTCCTTGCAGTAATCCAAACAAAAATATATCCCTTGCCACATGTATCTGTGCAGGCATGAAATACTGGACTCACATTAACAAGAAAGATATGGGTTCACTGGTCAGTGCAGTGTAACCTGAGTCCAGGGCATGCTGTGCTATCCATCATTTTCTTGTCCCAACACGTTACACTAAGCAATCTTTTATTACTCATGCTACAGCCAGGAGGCAGGGTAGATAGAATGTAAACATAGATGTAAAACTTATAATTCTGTATTCGTTATTAATGTAATTAAAAAATATAAATGTTTACCATACAATCTTGTGCTCTTTCACACCATGAAGAGCACTTAAAGTGAGGTAAATGGCCCTATAAGGGAAATCATAATCAAGGTAATCAAAGGTGGCACCAAATTGTAGCACTGGGGCAAAACAGCTGAGCACTGGTTTGTTTGCTTGGATGAATAGTGGCAAAAAAGGCGTCTCCATGATTTATGACTGATGGGAACTCAGTAAGAAAAAAATAAAGGAGGGTGAGGTTAGACGCACAGGGCGGCCAGGTACAGGGTCACAATTATAGTACTAATACAAATATTAATATTTAAACGGAACTTGTTAACATGTCATTTAGTAATAGAAAACAAGCTTTGAATTTAATACATTTAATTGATATATTATTATGCTATATTAATCTGTTGTTGTTCAGTCATGTCCAACTCTCCGTGACCCCATGGACCTTAACACGCCAGGCACATGGCCATGGATCATGCTGATCCACTCGGTTTTCAAGGCAAAGGTACTGGTGTGGATTGCCAGTTCCTTATCCAGTGGGCCACAGCATACAGCTCCTGGTATTCCTAGGTGGTCTCTCATCCAAGTACTGACCAGGCCCAACCCTGCATTGCTTCAGGGTGGTGTGACTTCTTGGTCCCTGACTGGAATCAAAACCCAGGTTGCAGCGGTAAAAGCACCAAATCCTAACCACTGGACCACCAGGGAACTTGAGTAATCTATTTTGGGGTAATTAGGTACTGATAGCACAAATAATCTGACGGGAGTCTTGGGCTGAGTAACTGCAGAATTTTAGTAAATTAAAATATGCTTTTCTTTTAAAGGGCCTCTGCACATTGGCAAAAACTTCACATGTTTGTGAAGTATGAAACAAACTAACAACAGTACCAGCTATTTTAGTCATGGGCATAATAGAAATTACAGAGAACATTTTCATTTTAGCAGACTCTGCTAGTGTATGGAAGCTGCCATGATGGGGCAGATACAGAGCAGGGCAAGCAAGGCTTGCAAGTAAACTTGCATCCTGCCTCTAATGGTATCTCCTGAAGCCTTATCTGAATCCACTAAAGTGTCAACAATTCCCACTCCACCCCTCCTCCGACTTGGACTTGTGTACTGCAATGAAGCTGTGAGTTAAATCATGTAGCGTCACCCAGGATGGGCAGGTCATAGCAGACAAATCGCGGTCCACTGGAGAAGGAACTGGCAACCCACTCCATAATCTTTGCTGAGAAAACTGGGTTATATTACAAAACAAAACCCCTTCTGGATCGCTAGCTTGTTGTGGTGAATTGTCTTGTTTACTTCAATGAAGCTGCGAGCTATACCATGTAGGATCACCCAAAATGGTCCGGTTATAGCAGAGCGGTCAGACAAATCATGGTCCACTGGAGAAGGAACTGGCAACCCACTCCAATAAAACCATATGGATAACCACAGCCAGAAACACTGACAAATATGTCTGGCGTGCTGCAACCATATGGTCACCGAGATTCGGACACGACTGAAGGCCCGAACATCATGTGCAAAATTTTAATTCAAGACGTGAAAGATTTTTATAATGAATCAATAGCTAAGTATCTGCTACCCACCACCAGTATATGAGAATCCTATAAGGTTAGTGAAATAAAAAAAAAGACGGTCTCTTAAGAGACAATCTGCAGAGGCATTATCACCTTGTTAGTTATTAAAGGAGGGAAAGTAACATCAATATGCTCCACTGGGTGTAATAAAGACAATAACATTGGGGAACGCGCATTTTCATGATGATGGAATCATGCTCTATTTAGCTCATTAAAGTGATGTCTCTGTGCTCCACTAGGTATCATGGAGCGGAAGTGATGTCCAATTACAGAAAGTATAAATACAAGTTTGACATCGCTGCCTCTGTTCATTGAAATTATTTTGTACACACTCAAATACAAGAAAACAATTATAAAAAATATATACAAAACAGTGTATTTTGTACAAACTTTGCAATTTGTATAATTTGTGGATTATATTTTATTAAGGGTATATGCAAGTGAGCTGGGTTATGAATGCATCTGATAGAGGAGAATTAGTAGTGTATGAAAACATGTGTTATACACAGTTACACAGTTATTTGCACAAAAGTCAAAACCAGTGGTTAACACCCACAGGATGCTTACATAAGCCGGGTACACACAGGAAATACAGCAGTGTACCCACAGGAAATACATCAAGGTACATATTTTGACCTTTCTGGTACATAGACAGGAAGTAACAGTTCTTGCCAAAAGCCACTGAGGTGAAGAATGATACAATGTATTAGCCTGATTCTGAATTTGAATGTCATGCTAATTGAGGTGGAGTTTTCTAGGGGTGTACACGATAAAATGCAAATGCCAAAAAAACATAGGAAATTTTGCTAACTTCAAGGTAAGCTAATTTATTTATTTTGGGATGTTTTCATGCAAAAAATGTTTTCATACACTACTAATTCTCATCTATCAGATGCATTCATAACCCAGCTCACTTTCATATACCTTTATCTGTGAGCCTCATTCAATTCAGGGCTCGCAACTTGATCTCAGATAGCCGAATGTCTGGGATTGAGTTGCGGGCTCCCATTCGTCTACGATTGCGTTGCTATTCAATTGACAGGGACAGCAAATTAGGGGCCATGCCATTGGAAGTAGCATTTCCAGGCTTGAACATGTTAGGGGAGCAAGCCCGTAACTCCTGATGCATAAACAGCCAATGGAAACAGAGATCGTCATCATGACCAACCTCCAAGCCCATAACTTGTAAGTGAAGGCCGTAGGACTTTGAAATCCAAGCTCCATTTTTCAAAGTCCTACGGGCTTCAACCTCCAAGCCCCTAGGACTTTGAAAAATGGAGGTTGGATTTCAAAGTCGTACTGGCTTGGAGGTTGAAGCCCGTACATGAAATAAAGTATTGGAGCATGTTGTGCTATTAATTCTAAGACTTAACATCACTTTCACTCTTAATAAAAGTACTGTATTGCTTTTTTATTTGCTTTTAAAGTGCTCCGATTTGCCATTAAGACCTTTGCGAGACCTCCTTGGTACCATTAACTTATGGTTAGATATTTGCCATTTACAGGCTTGACGTAGTGGTTAGCGAGGGGGCATCTTGAGGCCGTAAAAGATCAAAGGCTCGGAGGTTATTACCTTGCGATTTTTTAAATCGCTATAAATCGCACCTCGGAGCCCCTAACTCAATTGCAGCATGCAAAATGACGC
The DNA here is from genome assembly GCA_027410445.1 of Discoglossus pictus. Lineage (NCBI taxonomy): Eukaryota > Metazoa > Chordata > Amphibia > Anura > Alytidae > Discoglossus > Discoglossus pictus. The sequence continues at coordinate 182,454,125 of CM050170.1, read as the reverse complement.
CAATTGAATAGTAAAATAACTTGCTGGCTCCATTTCAGAACCCGGATCTCCCGAAAGCCTCAACTGAATGAGGCTCTATTATTTTCTAGGATCACTTTTGGTCATATTTTTAAAATGTTCTTTTCTGAAGACTGGCACTTAAAAATATGCGTTATGTTTTTAGAATGTAAAAAATAATAATATAGCCTCTAATTTATTACAATTATGCTGCTGTGGAATCTGCCATTTTGGCTTCAGCAGGTCAACTTCTGGGGGTCAACTATTTGGTGGAACTACACTTAAAATTAAGCTACAAATGTTTTGAATGTAAAAAACAATAGAGCTTCTAATATATTACCTATTATATACTATTATACAGCCCCAGATAAAAACAAGAGTGGAAGGGGTGAGGGAGAGCACAATCACATGGTGCAAGTCACTTGGGTCTATAGAGACACAAAACCATGAATGTGTAGCGGTCAATCCTGTTTGGTCTCTGCGTGTTCTCTGCTAGTTACAGAAAGTGAACAACTCCACAGACAGTGTAGTCTATTAAAACTTAACATTTATTAATATGTAGATAAAATATACCATGATACCAAAAATTCTGTCACAGTAAAAACTGCATAAAATCAATAATAAGATATAAAATATTATACAGACGCATTTCGTCGATTCTTATGCGGCTTCCTCAATATTGAAGAACCCTCTAATATGCACAAAGATTTCCTATGGCACATAATATCTAGGGTACAGTAGGTCTTCTGCAGATTAACGTCCTGAGGTGGGAGGTGTTTAGAATAAACAGAAAGGCCCTCATTCAATTTTGATTTAGCCAATTGAATAGGGCTTTAAAAAGGCACATAACATATTTTTTTAAATAAGTTTTTAGTTAGTAAACATCTATCCAAAAGCAAGGTTTTCACTAGCTTAAAACTTATTTAAAAAAAATATGCTATGTGCTTATTTAGACCCCTATTCAATTGGCCAAATTGCAATTGAATGAGGGCCAAAGTGTCTAAGCACAGAGCATATTTTTTTACAGAAGTTTTTAGTTAGTTTGGGTAGAAGTTCACTAACTAAAAATGTCTGTAAAAAAATATGCTCTGTGCTTATATAGAACCCTATTCAATTGGCCAAATCAAAATTGAATGAGGCCCATAGAAAAATTTGGGCGATTTGTTCCTCCCCAGTTCCTACACCCATGATTGCACTGCATTCTGGGAACCTGGGTAGGAGCCAAGAAAGGCTTCGCTCTTTAATCCAAATTCTATTTTTCTAAAAACAGTTTGCATATTTAATTGTTCAAAAACAATGTAGAAAACAGAAAAAAATCAGAGCATAGTGTTTTATTAAATAACCCAAATATCATTATTTGAGCACCAGGGTAGTGCCTTATTTATATGTTTTTACAATCAAATTATTAATTTCCTGTTAAACTTTTAAAAATATAAATCACTCTTTTTTTTTTCACTTTCACATTTTATTAGAAGAGAATACATATTTTGAATTACAACAGTTTTCCAATTTATTAAATATGATAGGAAAAAAGAATAAGGGCCTCATTCAATTGCTCCGTTTTAGAGATCCGGGCTCGCAAATGGAGGTCGCTTGCTACTCCGCTATTCAATTGCCTTATGTTTGCGGGCTCCGATTGGGTTATTCGCTGCGCGCTACTTTGCATTGCGATTCATCAAATCGCAAGTTACTTCCCTCAAAGCCTTTGATCTTTCACGGCTGCAAGAGTCTGCGGCCGCTAAAATCACAAATCGCTATTCAATTGCTTCTATTTTCCCGCGCTAACCACTCCTTCAAGCCCGTAAATGGCAAAAATCGACCGACAGGTTACTGAGATCAAGGAAGTCTCACAAAGGGCTTACTTACAAATCGTAGCACTTAAAATGCAAACATAAATTAAATCCAGCATGGGATGAGGAACACAATGGGTGACATTAGAATTAAAAGCACAACATTATCAAGCGAGCACATCGCCAAAACAAAATACTTTATTTCATGATTATTTTCCGTCCAAAGTCCTACGGGCTTGAATAACGAGTTACAGGCTTGGAGGCTGAAGCCCGTAGGACTTTGAACTGAAATTAAACATGAAATAAAGTATTATATTTTGTCGATGTGCGAGCTTGCGGATGTTGTGCTTTTAATTCTAATGTCAACCATTGTGTTCCCCATCATTTACAGTGCTGTATTGAATTTATATTTGCATTTAAAGTGCTACACTCTTACGGGCTTGAACCACGAGTTACAGGCTTGCGTCCACGATCATGTTCAGGCCCGCAAATGCTACTGACGGTGACAGGGTTTCCGATTCTCGTGCCCAGCGTGTAACTTTCGTTAAAAGAACTATTGAATAGCAGCGGAAGCGAAGAGCGACGCAAGGCTGCAACTTGTTCACAGGAAATCGGCTATTTGCGATCGAGTTACGTCCCGGAAATTGAATAAGGCCCTAAATATTTGAAAAACAAAAAAAAGTTTTTTGATACGTGGTTACTTAGTTTAAGGCATTTTTTGTCTTTATAATGATATATATATATATAAATATCTCAGCTACTTGTTTTTCTTCTTTTTTTTCTTATTATTTAAGTAATCGTTTACAAATTCCCTTTAAATAGTGTAATTATAAAAAAGTAAAAATATCTAAAAATAAATAATATCTAAAAATAAAGACAAAATAACAGAACGCAAATAAAAGAAGAATAAAATCAATAAATTTATTAATAATAAATTAAAATAAAAAAATCTTCTCCATTATAATTTCTTTTCTCAAGGCAACATTCAATTGTGATTTGGCCAATTGAATAGGGCTCTATATAAGCACAAAGCATATTTTTTACAGAAGTTTTTAGTTAGTGAACTTCTATCCAAAAGCAAGGTCTTCACTAATTAAAAGCTTCTGTAAAAAAAAATATGCTATGTGCTTATATGAGCCCTATTCAAATGGCCAAATCGCATTTGAATGAGGCCCATATAAATAAAGGCTGCTATTCAATTGAGCAATTGTAACTTAATGGAGCCTGTAAACTAATTTGCTATTCAATTGGCATTTTTTTGTTAGCCGCAAATGATTTGCAGGTTAGACGATCAAAATCCCTGCGATTGTTAAAATCATAACTCCGACCCAGCTCAGCCTTTGAACTTTCAAGACCGTAAATGTTACAATCGCAAATCGCTATTCAATTGCTACAATTCCTCAATCCCATAAATGGCAAATATAGAAGAAAATCCTACGGGTACCAAATAGGACTCACAACTGGGTTAAACACCTGATCGTAGCACTGAAAATGCAAATAAAAAATCAATACTGCACTTTAAATAACGGGGAAAGCGATGAAAGACATTAGAATTAATTACACAACAGCCTCAAGCTCATAAATCTGCAATAAAAAATGATTACATTATTGTTAATGCATATCAGGCCACCCACTTGGACTAGAACAGTATCGCAATTCATTTTTATTATTTTGTACATTGCCGGATTGCGAGTCTGATCGCATATGAGACCTCTAAACACTAATTGATTGATGTTTAACCTCCATGTTTTATTGACGTCATGATGACGGTCTCATTTACTATTGGATGTTTCTAAATCGGTAGTTACGGCCTTGCTTAATTGATCATGATCATGCTCTGAACTGCTACTTACTGGTGCATGGTCTACCGTTTCGGCTTTCAGCCAGGTAGTTGCGGGCTTGTTCAATTGAATCTCTCTGTAACTGTAGCAAATTTCAAGCCCGCAGACTTACGGCCGGTATCACGTGATCTGCGGGCTTGCAATTGAATCGGGGGCCTAATTTTTAATTGTTTGCATCTCCTTATATCTCAGGAGCTGTTACCAATGGTGGGACCACAGGCTCCCGACCCTTCCAGTAGTGGACTTATAGATAGTGATTCCATCCTCACTTAGGGCCTCATTCTATTAACGAGCGTAAAATGGCCGCAAAGCTGAGATTCTTTGCGGCCATCTTACGGCCGCGTGTAGAGCTACTGCTACCCCGCTATTCAAACGGACGGCGCCGCAAGGATATCCCCCTATGGGCCGACCGCACATCATGCAAACGGCCTCAAGCGTTTCTCCCGCACCCGTAAATCTTGTTTTCCGGCCGCAAAGTCAGAAAACTGTAAATGCAAATATAAATTCAAGACAGCACTGTAAAGCTCTGTAAATGCTAGGCATCATAATGGGGGACATGAGGATTAATAGCAACACCCTCTCAAGCTTGCACATCGCCCAAATCCGATATATCATTTACAGGTTATTTTCCGTTCCAAAGACCCGCGGGCCCGTCCTTGTTAAAACCCGTACTGGTTCGGAGGATAAGGGCCGCAAACTGAAAGCATTGTAGAAGCCAATATATATTCAATCCAGCACTGCCATGCACTGTAAATGATGGGGGACACAATGGGGGGCATGAGGATTAATAGCAAAACATTCTCAAGCTTGCACATCGCCAAATTATACTTTGATTTTAAAATCCGTCCAAGTCCCACGGACTTCAATGATCAAGCCCGTAGCTCATTATTAAAGCCCATGCGAGCTTGGAGGGCGAATGTCCTCCAAGCCCGTAGCTCCTTATTAAAGCCTGTGCGGGCTTGGAGGGTGATTGACCTCCAAGCCCATAGCTCGTTATCCAAACCTGTGCGGGCTTGCATGATAGATAGAACACGAAGATTGAACATGAAATTACATTTCTTTATTTGTAGATTTGAGAGTAGGGGAATGTTGAGCTATTAATTCTAAGACCAAACATCAAAGCCAAGTACAGGATGGCTTTTCTATGCTACGACTTGTAATTAAGCACTTTACGACCTGTGGGTGTATTTTACCCATTTACGGACTTGACGGAGGCTAATCCCGCAGCCTTTGCGGGTCTGAGGTGCTCCAAGCCCGTGGGACTCTGGACATAAATTACAATAAAAATGATTTTCAGATTTGAGTGTAGGGGAATGTTGTGCTATGAATGCTAACACCTCCAATCACTTTCACGTATCTTCAAAGTACAGGAAGACTTTTTTATGTGCTTAATTGGTGATCGTGGGACGTTTTTGGTGCAAGTAAGCTGCGACTCGGTTTTAGCTAATTACGGCCTTGACGAAAGGGTTCACTTAGCATTTGAATAGCGACCTTGGCTTTCTTGCGACCGAAACTCTTGCGATAACAGGGCGCCGGCCGCAAGCCTGCCGGAGCCCTCGGCCACAAGGGAACAGAATAGGCACGTAGCCTTGCGGTCACGCATCTCCAACGGCCGTTAATAGAATGAGGCCCTTAGTCTCTTCTCTAATTAATTTTGATTTTTTTTCATATAATATATTTTTTATTATTATTTTAACCTTTTATAAAATAATAGGAAAGTTAGTTGTGTTGTATAAATCACTCTTTTCAAGAAATATTGTTTTTTTTTAATCCTTTAGGGAAATTCAATATTATTTTTTAAGTATACTTAACAAACAGTTGGGGGCCTTATAGCCACGATAAGAAGAATACAGCATTTGTTGAAAAAAATACTAAACATAGTTATCTCTCTAATCAGTGGAGATGGCTTTTTCTAATGAATTGCTGGAAGTTAGATCATTATTATTTGCGTCTTAGGATTTCCCCTTTAGTAATACATTAGTAAGATAAAACTCATCATTAGGACACAGTTAAATGTACATGGAAGCAGTGAGTTGTAAATATTGTTTTTTCTTTGGATCTAAGATGCTTTAGTGCTCACTTCAAACAGGAATCTGGTCTTTATTCTTGGCTAGGAGTCATAATAAAGAACAATGTGTCCTGGTCTTAATTTACAGTCAGAAATAGCTTTACTTCCTTCTATTTATCATGTATTTTTTGGAGGAATGGCATTCTTTTGTACCTTAAGGACAAATGACATCATGAATAATGCTTCCCTATCTATATCTCAGAGACAATATCTGCCAAGATGTCTAATCATTGTAAGATATGATTAAATATGTTGCATGCCGGATGACAAGACATAGAGATATATCAATGGAGTGGTATGTATGGTATTTAATTTTAAAAATCAAACTGAAAAGAATTCCAGAAATAGTTTTACAAATATACGTGTAAAAAAAAATCGTTGAAATGTATTTAATGCATAAAATTATTGCAAACATTTAAAATATCATGTTTTCTACATTTCAGACATTTTTTATGATAAATAATTGAGCTTTAATGTAGAAAAATTAAATATAGACAGTGTGTGATTGTGTTCTACTCCTCTGTTTTGATATGTTATGGTAATAAAGGGGGCAGTGAGTCTTATGGATATCTGGAATAAGCATTTTGTGCTTTCTTAATCAGATAAGAGACTCCAGTTAATAGGGTCTCTTTTAGGCCTTATTTATGATTCCACTTCTGGATGGCTACCTTGTCGATATGTCATGGGAACAAAGGGGCAGTGAGTCTTATGGATATGTGGAGTAAGCATTTTGTGCTTTCTTAATCATATAAGAGACCCCAGTTAATAGGGTCTCTTTTAGGCCTTATTTATGCTTCCACTTCTGGATGGCTACCTTGTCGATATGTCTTGGGAACAAAGGGGCAGTGAGTCTTATGGATATCTGGAGTAAGCATTTTGGGCTTTCTTAATCAAATAAGAGATCCCAGTTAATAGGGTCTCTAATAGGCCTTATTTCTGCTTTCACTTCATCTTCTGGATTGCTACCTTGTCTGGGTGAAGCCGCTTGTGTAATTCAGTGAAGCTGTGAACTAAACCATGTAGCGTCACCCAAGATGGGGAGGTCAGACAAAACCCACTCCAGTATCTTTGCCAAGAAAATCTTACACAAGATGTTCCTGGAGTGCTGCAGTCCATAGGGTCACGGAGAGTCGAAAACGACTGAACGACTAAACAACAATGCTTCCTCTTAACTCATTGGTAAGATAAAGGCAGATGGCACAACAAATGGGGCCTCATTCAAATGCGATTTGGCCAATTGAATAGGGCTCTATATAAGCACAGAGCATATTGTTTTACAGAAGTTTTTAGTTAGTGAACTAAAAACTTCTGTAAAAAAAATATGATATGTGCTTATATAGAGCCCTATTCAATTGTCCAAAGTGCAATTGAATGAGGCCCATGGTTTTTATCTGCCTGTCTCTTATTTAACTGTTAATTTTCTTCAATTAATATAATCGTTTGTCATTGGAACAAAGTGTAATGTATAAAACATGCTCTCTTAAATGCATGACAGAAATGTCTGGACTTAAATGACACTATAAAGGCAAGATCTTAATATGGTATATTTTAAATAAATAGGTACAATGTAATAAAAAATACTTTATACAATGAATGCTATTAACTGAAATTCTGATCACAGGCTATTATCTCTTTTTTATAGGTCATTACTGCCAATCCGTGCCAATAGTCAGGGTGTATTGTTTTCTAACCAGGGCCCTCATTCAATTGCAATTTGGCCAATTGAATAGGGCTCTAAATAAGCACATAACATATTTTTTAAAATATATTTTTAGTTAGTAAGCTTCTATCCAAAAGCAAGGTTATATGCTATGGGCCTCATTCTATTATCGGCCGTAGAAGATGCGGGGCCGCAAGGACCGGCCGCAAGCTATTCGGCTATTCTATTCCCCTCCGGCCGGGGGTTCCGGCAGGCTTGCGGCTGGCGCCTTGCTATCCCTTGCGGCCGCTCGCGCCGGAGGAAAGCCTTTGATCTAAAACGGCCGCAAGAGTTTCGGCCGCAAGAAAAGCCCGGTTGCTATTCTATTACTCCGGGAACCCTCTCTGCAAGGCTAAAAGCGAGCCGCAGCTTACTTGCAGCAAACAGGTCCCGCTAGCACCAATTAAGCACATAATATAGCCCAAATAAAGCCATCCTGCACTCTGAGGAGACTATAAAGTGATTGTAGGTGTTAGCAAAAATAGCACAACATTCCCCTATACTCAAATCCGTAAAAAAAATATTTTTTAATTTATGTCAAATATCCATGGAAAAAGTCCAGAGGGCTTGGAGCACCTCAGACCCGCCCACGCTGCGGCCGGAAAATAAACAGTTAATGTAAACTCGGATTTGGGCTGATGTGCAAGCTTGAGAGGGGGTTGCTATTAATCCTCATGTCCCCCAATATGATCCCTAGCATTTACAGAGCTGTACAGTGCCGTCTTGAATTTATTTTTGCGTTTTAAGTTTTCTGAGCTTACGGCCGGTTCCAAGATATACGGCCGGCCGTAAGGGGAGACCCTTGCGGGGCCGTATAATTGAATTCCAAGATAACGGAACCCCCGCAAGGAATCGCAGCCTTGCGGCCATTTTACGGCTGATAATAGAATGAGGCCCTTAGCATCCACAAATACGAGCAGCGGGACTTAGAAAAGAAAACATTACGACCTCGCAAAAATACGACCTTAATAACCGAACCGCGCGCACATAAAAACATTAAAAACACAATAAATACACACAACAAATACATAAAAAGCTATATATATATATATATATATATATATATATATATATATATATATATACATATGAATTTTGAGAATACAGTAGTTATTGCTGATTAACCTCAATGAGTTCATGTCCTTGTCCAGCACAAAACTATGTGCAAGCAATGAGAATAATGGAGATCGGTGAAAGAGGCCGTGATTCAGCCAGAGAACATTGTTAGACACTTTCTTTTCTATGCATTTTCAGTCAAAAACCTTGAAACTTTGTAATATTAAAAAAACATTACACTATTTCAAAGTTTCTACTGAAAAAATAAATACAAAATCTAAACACATATACAGTATATGCGGCACTAACATGTATATTACATTGTTGAAGATTCAATTCCAGCTTTTTGGGGGAAGGAGATAATGGTACATACAGCGACCATTTATAGCATTTATATAGTGCTGAGGTTTATATTCCACAGTAACACAGATTGACCATGGTCTGCTTCACATTCAAGTCATGACATCTCAGTTTAATTTAACTGCCACCTCAATCATTACACAAGTTATACCACAATGTCACTGCTCATTTTGGCCAAAGATCACATAATGAATGGGCTTGTGTACCTTCATGAAGCTGTGAGCTACACCATGTATGGTCACCCAAGATGGGCAAGTCTTGGCTGAGGGGTCGGACAACCCGTGGTTCACTGGGGAAGGAACTGGCAACCCACTTGTTAAAATTGAGGGGAATTAATTATTATATTATTATTCATAATATTATCTATTATTATAATAATAATTATTCTAATCTCATTCTCTGAGATTCTCAGTGTAAATTAAGATCCACACTCTTGTTTTCTACGATAACAATTTATTCAACGAGGCTATGTATCAAAATAGAACTATTAATACAGATACATATTAATGATAATACTATAAAACAACATCTCTTAAATTAGCAGAAAAAAACATTCTGTTACCAGTTCTAATGTACTGTCTGTGTACAGTATGTGTGTGTGAATAATAATTTACCAGTCCATTAAGAAGAGATATCGATTCAGCAACACAGAGCAGCAAAGAGGCTGGAAGCTTCCAATTCACTCTTTTTATGCCTGTAGTTCAATCCCACCCCCATACTCAACCTACTTCTACCTCATTGGTCAGACTAGTCCAGATGTCCAGCACAAAGAAGTCATGTCACTGGCCAGATGTTCAGCACAAAGAGATTCTTCCAGCACATAGTTGACTGGAGTGAACCAGTTTTGGAGTAGCTTACCACTCCCATGCTTAGAAGCCATTGTAATACCCTATGTGGCTACTCAGCTAATTCATCCCCTATTCAGAGAATGTTGAACTCCAAATCAGTGAGAAAAAGCACAAATATATATAGCCTTTTGTTTATAAAGCCCTTTATGCTGTAAACCATTCCTGATTAATTCTGATGCCAGGCAGGTTTAACACCACTCCAGTATATTTGCCATGAAAACTTTATGGATTAGCGCAATCAGACATAAGATGTGCCTGGCTATAGGGTCTTGGAGAGTCAGATACGACTGAACGACTGAACAACAGCAGTAGTTGTGTAACTGTAGACTACTTGAGCTTTCAAACTGTGCGTGGCATTGAATAATAAGTTGATGGGTCACCTTACCAGTGAGATAAAGAACTACAGTTTGGATTGGTAAAATATGGTATTTAAAAGAAGGTTTAACTATCATTACCAAAAGCCATAGCTAGCCTTTGCTGTTCTGTGCATTCATGTAAAAAAACTCAGTTATGACAAGTCACCTTAAGTAATGTCTAGATATATAGCTCTTGTTTGATAGATGAGCTAATCTGCATTCTGCAACTGGCTCTGAGATTGACTGCACTACTACCACAAGTGGAACTCCAAAGGGTTATAAGTGGCACTTGAGTCTGAAATGCAAAGAAGCCGTGTGATGGGCCTGTGCGGATGGAATGTATCAGATATAATTAGATGAACAAGAACGGACGTGGCTGGGGAAGGACTAGAAAGGTGTGTGTTTGAGGTCAGATGTATGGATTGAGATAAAATGAATGATTTGAAGGTGAGTGCAAAGGTGATGTGAGTGGTTTGATGGAATAGGATAATGGATGTGGTAGGGCTGGTTTCATAAAATTGGAGGTTGGTAAGATACACTGTAGAGTGGGTTAATAAGGTTGCCTTTAAGTAGATTTAAGTGACCTGTATAGATTTTTTAAGTACCATAAAAGTTGCCATATATATTTTGCAAAGGGTGGAAAGTCATGTGGAAAATGTGTTTACATTTTTAAAATTGACTAAGAATTGACTTAGATATTGCCATTTTAGTTTAGCCCTTAAAGCCCTCCCACAATAATATTCATAAATAATAATAGATAATAGATTTACACTCCATTAAAGAACATATTATGGTGGCCAGTGGTAAGTAATTGGTTTTAAAGTTTTTTTTTCATTGGTAAGTCAAAGGTTTGATTCCCCTGACTTCGACTTGTTTGTTTGTTTGTTTTTTGTTTAACTAACATACTTATTTATTGATATATATCAATCATACGTGTGTTAAAAATATATATTACAATTACAAAATCAAATGGAAGACATTAAGTAATGGAACCATTTTCAGAAACCACTATACCAACACACTCTGCTCTAAAATCCAAGCATAAAAGTTAAACTAATTTCATTATTTGAACTTTATGCATAGCAATTAATTATGTGAACTAGCTATTTAAAATTATATTATGCACACAAGTGAGCATAATAGATCTGAATTGTTAGGTATTTTATGAAACGAGAAAAGTAAACTCACCATGGTGTTGTATTTGGATCCATATCTGAATTACTATATATCTTATGTGGCTGCACCAACTGATTATATCCTCCTATGCACCGCTCTGTCTGCATTACCTATGCAGCTTCTTACTGGATGCACTATACAAATATTAACTAAAATACCTGTTACTAACTCCACTTTTCATCAGTGTTAATAATAATCCTATTTCATGCATAGCTTTAAATCATATTTCTGGAGATGCACAGCAATTTTGGAGAGTTTTGTGTCTATTTAAAGGACTATTGTAGACGTGGTAATATGTTTGTGAAACCTTAACAGCTTAAAAACCTTATTACCCATGTAAGCCGGAGTACAAAAGCAGTTATAGGTAAAAAAAATATTTTAGTAGATACTGCCTATATCTGAAGATATGTCAGGTTTTCACACTTCCTGCTGACTTGGAGACTGATTTTTATTATCTACTAGTCACTTGTCCATCAAAAATGATGGTATAACCTTGTATTAAAAATTGTGTGTTCTGTCTCTTACGCGCCCTCTCTCTGTGCACCCTGTGTCTCTATCGGTGCGCCCTCTCCCTCTCTCTGTGCTCACTCTCTCTCTGTGCCCTCTCTCCCTCCTTCTCTCTCTCTCTTCCTATCTCTCCATTCTTTTTCTCTCTCCATCTCTCTCCCCCTTCCTCTCTCTCTCTCCCTTCTTTCTCTCTCTCTCTCCTTCTCTCCCTTCCTCCTTCTCTCTCTCCCCCTCTCTCTGTACTCACTCTCTCTCTCTCTCTGTGCCCTCTCTCTCTCCTTCTCTCTCTCCCTCCCTTCTTCTATCTCTCTCCCTTCTTCTATCTCTCTCTCTCCCTCTTTCTCTCTCTCCCTCTCTCCCTCCTTCTCTCTCTCTCTCTTCCTCTCTCTCCATTCTTTCTCTCTCTTCCCCTTCCTCTCTCCCTCCCTTCTTTTTTTCTCTCTACCTCCTTCTTTCCCTTCCTCCTTCTCTCTCTCTCCCCTCTCTCCCACCTTCTATCTTGCTTCATCCTTCTCTCTCTCTTCCTCCTTCTCTCTCCCTACCTCTCCTTATCTCTCTCTTCCTCTCCTTCTCACTCACTCTCTCTCCTTCTCCCTCCTGCTCTTTCTCACTCTCTCCCACCCTCTACTCTCTCCCCTCCCTCCCTCCTTCTCCCTTCCTCCCTCTCCTTTTCTCTCTTCCTCTCCTCTCTTCCTCTCTCTCCTTCTCCCTCTCTCCCTCTCCTTCTTTCTCTCCCTCTCCTTCCTTATCTCGCCCTCCCTTCTCAATTCTCACTCCATCATTCTCTCTCCCTCTCCTTCCTTCTCTCACCCTCCCTCCTTCCTTCTCACTCCATCATTCTCTCTCCCTCTCCTTCTCTCTCTTCCGCTCCATCCTTCTCTCTCTCTCTCTCTCTCCCTCACTCCTTCCTTCTCCCTCCCTCTCCCTCCCTCCCTCTATCCCCCATCTTCCATGGCTCACAATGCTTTGCCACGCATTGCTTGCCACTCAACAAATTTGCAAGCATTAAACACACACTCGGCTGACCGCAACTATATTCGTGATTCAAGAGTGGAAGGAAAAGTAGGAGGATTTGATGACACATACACATAACAGGACACCTTCCTAATTCCTACCTACCATACCCTCAATGGATGCAGCTTGCAAATATACATGTAAGCCTTGCTTGCTCCGCTCTCCAACTGTCCCTTGTACCTTGACAATGAAGTATGACTATTATGGCAGCTTCCATGCACTAGCAGAGTCTGCTAAAATTAATTTCTACTCTGAAAATACTTTTATGCCCATGACTTCCTTAGAGCCTCATTCAATTCGAGACTCTGAACTTGCAAAAATACAAATTTTCAAATGTGAGTGCTCTTTCCAGTAATGTTACACATATATCCAATGCTCCCCAATGCTATCACTGATCCCACCGGCAACTTGTAAACCGATGCCTTGTCAGTAGAGTTTAAGGTATAGGATTAGGCAAAATGCGGAAATTGAGCATCATTATGTTCCTCAAACTCTACTTCCTCTAATGAGAATCCACAGGGATTCCCTCCATCTCCACATGGTGAAGGGATTCATAGGCGTTTCCATCCCCAGCTCACACCTGATCACCCCCTTCCCCGCCCCCGATGCACAATCTTCATAACCATGGGGGTCCATAGAGACCCCCATGGCACTTAAACAATTAACCCAGTGTCATGGGGCTCCTTAGTGACCCTTTTCCTGGCCTTTAAAATAAAATATAAAAAAAACGTACCTATCCAAATGTTCATCCAGCGATGATCATCCATGCCCTGGTCCTCAATCTTCCTCCCTGGAGTATGCGAGCTAACCATGTTGATTGAAGAAGGTATCGTCCACTTCATTCTTGAGCTCCCCTGCCACAAATGGCTGTTGTTGGCTTTCTGAGGCATAAATATAATTAATTTCCACATTCTAATTGGCTGTATTCAGCCAATCAGAATGGGTTCAGATGTAGCCCTGCTCAATTTTAAGTCTAAATCTAATAGGACCAATCAGATTTATGAAAATGAATTCCAATACTGTTCTAGTCCATGTGGGGGATTTTAGCCTTGCGAAAGTGACAGATCAAAGGCTTCTGGAGGCTGTAAGTTGCAAGGCTAACCATCGCCATTTTTTCAAGCTCGTAACTCGGAAGCCAGTCCAAGCCCGCAAAAAGAAGCCAATTAAAATTACAAAGTAGCTTACGGGCCTCCCAAAACCTCAATTGAATGGGGCTCTTAGTTTGTTGCATACTTTACAAACATATGAGGATTTTGCTAATCTATAGGGTCCTTTAAGTTTATGAAGCATTTTAAAATAATATTTACTTTACATCAATAATGTGCATGTATAATTATTCTAAATATTAAATTATAACTTTGACACTCTATATCTTTAATTAAAATTTTATAATAAATACTACTTGCTCACCTCTTTTTTTAAATAATATGAACCCAATAGAAAAATACCAGATAATTTCAAGATTACATCTCACTTTCTAGCCATTTAATCAAAGTAATTAAAAGATGTTAAATTATATATCTTGCATAGAATTCAAAATATCAGATATTACTATATGTTCTTGGGAAAGCAATGTTGTCTAAATGTTTCAGGGTAATTTAACCACTGAATAAATAGTTTTAGTTAAGAAAATCACTATTTTCCTATTTTTGGGCAAACTTTGATTAGACAATGCTAAATGAAAAGTAGCTTGAGTCAGTAACTGATCCAAATAATCTCTGCAAGAGAGACATCTAGCATTAGTCTTTAAATTGGCTTTGTGTTAACCAGTATTGATGTGAATGGTAATGTCATATTGAACACTAATCATCTATATTGTAGCAAGGAAAACCCCCCTCTGACTTTCTGTAGTGAATTCATAATCAATAATAGCAGATCTAAGCATATAATAACCAGTGTTTGCTAAAAATGGCATCTCATTTGTTTGTGTTCCTTAATGTTCCACATAAAAGTTGCGCTTCTTAAAGTACCACTATGGTTAAAATGTACTATTCTGAAGATTTATAGCTAAAATATGCTATTTCTTTTTAGAAAGTAGAAAAATAATAATACAGCCTATCATATGCAATTATGATGCAGTGGAATCTGGCTTCAGCAGATCAGCATATATAGAAAAGTGTTTCAGGGTTAAAAAAAACACGTCACAGTCAGAGATGCTCAATCTGAGAATGAACAATACCTACGTAGATTTGTACTATAGGTCTGGTTATCTACTAAGGCCCTCATTCAATTGCAATTTGGCCAATTGAATAGGGGTCAAAATAAGTACATAACTTTTTTTTTTTTTAAAGAAGTTTTTAGTTAGTAAACATCTATCCAAAAGCAAGGTTTTCACTAACTAAAAACTTATTTAAAAAATATATGCTATGTGCTTAATTAGAGCCCTATTCAATTGGCCAAATCACAATTGAATGAGGCCCTAAGAGAGCAACTTATTTTGGGTCACTTGCACCCTTCACAGGGAGAAATATCCTTTAGTATATCAGTCTGGTCTCGCTCAGGAGAATGATCCAGCCCCGAAATACCAGGCAATTCTACCCTGAACAGGAGAAGCAGCAAACCCCAGACGTACGTTTCGCCTTCTGACTGAGGACATGTATTTTTTTTGTTTTTGTTTATTCAAATGAACCTTTGGGCTTAGTCTCCCTAAGGGTGATGGGGGGGCTCCAGAAGTGGATTCCTTGCTCATTGTGCCTTAGGGAGGACAGTTGCATCTTACTGAGGAGGCCCAAGAGAGGCCGAAACATATGTCTGGGGTTTGCTGTTTCTCCTCTTCAAGGTAGAATGGCCTGGTATTTTGGAACCAGATCACATTTTTAAGTGGGACCAGACTGATATACTACAGGATATTTCTCCCTGTGAAGGGCACAAGTGAGCTAACAAAGGCTGCTCTCAGAGTGGGGTATCAGGTCCATAGAACTAAACTATTAAGATTAGTTCATTTTCTGACTGGGCACCACTATATTGTTTTTTTTTAAAGGTTTTAGAGTGCTTATATTCACCTTTGGATTTGCTGTACACATAATGAGCTACACTAGTAAATGACATTTAATAGAACCAGCTGTGCAGACTGAGGTAGGACGTTGTACTTTTCTTATATTAACTATATTTTGTTTTTCGCTTGAAAGACGATTCAGTAGGAAAGGAACTGCCTCTGACATGGGCGGTTGAGTTAAAATTCCATAATTTCATTTATTGTAGTATTTTAAATTTAGATTATGTGATTAAACAGAGATCTGGTATAATTTGGTGGGTATGAGGCAATTATCGGTGATGTAATGCTTTTAATATACTTATCTGAATTACGGTAATAGAAATATCAATAACATTAAAATATAATACCTGAGAGCGTCCAGACTCATTATCTATTTCTTGTGGGAGAACTTTCAAGGAACATACAAGCAATAACAATTTCACTTCTTGATCAATTTAAAAAAAAATCAAATTATTTCCCTGGAGGTTTGCAAGACTCTACCTGATGGTGCACAGCAGTTTTGATGGCTTCCATGTCCCTTTAAAAGCTATTTTGATAATAATCCTTTTGAGCTTATTTTCATATTTTTACCAAATTCTTGGCAATATATTTTAGATTAGAAAAACAATTCCCCATTCAAAAATTATTTATTCTATTTAAATATTTTAGTTGGTCCTCAGGGTTTATATTTATTTTGCAGGTTTTATAATATCCATATTTCCTCCTGGTTGTTTGGCTTTTTTTCTTGGTGGCATAGCAGATTGATCCTTTCATAGTTAATAAATATTTACAGGTTGCTATACTATTTAATGCATATTTAACATGTTTTTTTTAGTTGGATCAAGAATCAAAATGGAAAAGAATTCGGCTATCAAGAGACTTGTTGTCCCTTCCAGCTGAAATAATGTGACTGGCAACAAACTAGAAAATGGACATTTATAGTTGAAAGGCCAGTGAATAACTGTGCCAGCATGGTCCCTAGCTGCAAGGGATGAAAATAGAAGTAAAAGGAAGCTTGCCTGTTGAGAGATTTATTTACTGTTGTGCCATGAATAATAATCTGACAGGCGCAACTCAGATCTATCACTGATAAGCAAGTAGGAAATATATTAAATATTTTGAACACATATTTGATTAAAAGCTTCCAGCTAACAAAATATTTTCTCTAACAAGACATGCATATGGTAGCTGATAGTTCATTAGTGTGGTCTACGTTGGGAAGACCATGGGATCCTATGTAATTCTTGTAGAGGAATATCAACTAAATTGGTTATCATTGCTCATGACAAAGACACAGATTTCATATTGAGCATTTTTTCGTTCATTGTTTAAGGATTGTGCTAAGTATTGCAAATCAATTTTGTGCTCATGCAGTATAATTAAACCTCTCATAAAATAAAAGTATACTCAATTTCTTATATTCTCTACTATTCTTCTCATGTGTTGTTCTAGCCAGCTATAATGATAGAAATATGGATAATATGGAAATTCCTGAGAACATATAGTTGGGACTGTTTATTCTGTAACATTGGGGGCTCGATAAGCCGCAGTGCCAAGATATTTTTGTTTCGATTCATCAACCCTACAAAGAACGAGTTTTCACAATACTACCAAAATTTGGCATAAAAGAGAGATAATAATTTAATGTTTGATGTTGGTTGAACAATGGTTGGTCATTATTTTCTGTGCAACCCTGGACTTTTGTTCTATACATTTATTAAATTGGATGTAATGTTATTTTTATCAGTTAATACATTTTAAAGTTTATTCCAAGGATTAAATATGTTAGGTCTTAACATCTGCAAATAAATTGGCTCAAACATTCTTAAAATAAACATTTACTGTATTTCTAAATCCTGCTTCCACCTTTTACAAAACTTGGAGACAAGAAGATATTTAAAGTTAATTGTGGCAAAAAAAGGCCAGATTTTTAGACTTGGCTGGTTCTTTCATTCATTTTTATCTTTTCTTCATCCTTTCCTTGATTTTTCGGCCTTATTTTAATCCTTCCTTATTGTCTTGAATTGCTCTTCTATAAAGCCTTGATTTGCTCCACCATATTGCCTTTTTTGATCTTTTGCATCTGTCATGAACGATTTGGGGGCCATGATGGGACCCCCCTGATTTTCTCTATCACATCTGTTTGCTAATATCAAAGGCTATCAAATGGACATGGCATGTACTCTAATGATGGTGTCAATTTGTCTTATGTGTCACTTTTCCCCTTTATGTATTATGTGTAATAATGTGGTTTGGAGTTATTGTAATAGTTTAAATGATGTAGTTGTGCTAGAAGCAGGCCCTATGATGTGCTAAAATTTTATAAAGCTACTTCAGTCACGTATGAGACAAAGGGTTACGTTTTCTACAAGGATTTGTATGGTGCTCAGAGCCGGCCAGGCGTGGATCCTCCCTGGCCTCAGCTAGCCATAAAGGGGGAGGTTAGTTTATGGCCCTCTGTAAAAGGAGAGCTAGCAACTAGAGATGGTGGTTTGGCTAATGACATAGTAGATGGTGTTTTTGTGATTTCTGTAAAATATATTTGAAGGAAAAGTCAGGCTATTTGTACTAAGCAAAGACACATGTGGTATGTTTCTTAGATCCTAATAAAAGGGATCTGATGGTGCCTGTCTCTTCAGAAATGATGCTCAGATCTGAACTGTTTGCTGGGCTCTGAGATATTGAACGCAAAAGGCACGGCCAAGAGAGAGTGGAAATTGAGTTGCGTGTGGCCCCTCAAATCCATGGATCGTCACAACATCTCCATACAGTCTTGATCTGCTTTCCCCTTATTCCCTTAACATTCTCAAGCCTTGACTTCCACTTGCCTGTAGTCTTGATTTCCTGCTACCTTAAACCTATAGACTTGACAATTTGTTTCCCTTCCCTATAACTGTGGAAAGCTTCTCCTTCTCCTTTTAATTACAACTCCCTTTATTTATCACTTGTCTATCATTATTATTATTTAGCAATATTATATTTTATTTGTAGAGCACCAGTAGATTCAGTAGCACGAAGGGTACAATAAACACATGAATAACATTTGACATACATTTAAAACCAGTCTTCCGTTAATATAATTCCTTTAAAAAACCATGTTCTGAGTTAATACTTGATAGGTGTTCTTTAAAAAAAATATGGCATGGTAATTAAATGATCTATGATATAAATTCATGGATATCTGGTATACATTATCCCACAGTTTCTTATACTAAGGCGCTGAATAACTAAAATATCTGGTATTGAAATTACATTTAAGTATGTTTATTTTTATTTTAAAGAATATAGTAAAAAGTTACTGCTCATTTTCCACAGTGTATTAAAATTGTACATTATTAAATTACCTCACTATTCAATTTAATTATTATTACTTTACAATAATGAGTACAGCACTGTTTTTTAAAATCATGTTCCTCGGAATAAAACATATAATTAAGCTTTCTATGTTTATAGAAAAAATATTTAAAATACAATAACAATGTGTACAAATTGGCGGAATTTACTAACAGGACGCAAGTTTAGCCGCAATCTACTGTAGCACATTGTGCATTAACGCTACTACGATGTAAATTTGATTTACTAAAACTCAAGTATTATAATCAGGTCCATGATGTGGCATGGTAATGCCCCATGTAGCATTATGTATCCACAACCTATCCATTCGTTTACACATCAAGAACAGAGTAGCGCATGCGTGTTATAGGAGTCAAGTATGAGCAGTTAAACAGCTCTTTACGTATGCGCAGGCGCATGTAAATAATGTGATGCTAAATTCAGATGCGTTTAGATTCCATGAATGCGCCACCAAAAGCTCATAAGTGGTTTTGAAAGATCCAGTGGTTGGCATTGTATCATTGTAAACGTATAACTACAAACTCTGGCAACATTATACCATGCCCATGCATTGTCATCAGCACCTCGTGTAAATAACGTTTGTAAACTCTATAGTTTCATTTTTAGAAAGTTATATTAATAAAAATTAAATCACATATAAATAAAGTTTTTTTATAATGCCAGCCGATTAATCATATAATTACATAAAAAAAAGTAAGATTAATAAGTCACATTATATACAATTTACAAAACTTCGTGACAGCAAAATGGCTGTACCATGGGTTTTTTTTTCACCGTAAATTGTGTGTGCTGTAAAAATAACAAACTCGAAGACAGCGCACCACCTTCTAGTGCAATATGAAAATTATACACAAACGGCAAACAAAAGGTGAAGGGCTAGTAAACTCACGTTAGGACCCCCATTGAATGATGTAGCACGCGTCACGTCAAAATCTTCACAGGAAATTTCACGGGATTCCCGAACCATTTTGAAGGTGTTGGATCCGACTAGTGTGACTTCTATTGTAGAAGTAGCTCTTTGAACTAGGACTGTATATATAACCAAAGCTGTGTGTAGAAACTGCAATTTGGATATATATAGATATATATATTCCTTGCATAACTTAAGAGTAATGACCCACCATAGGTAGCTGCACGTATATAGCCAGATAAACACACTGTCACGGTATTATACCAGTTGTTTATTTAAAGATATATACATGTTAAAAGTGTACTAAAGAAACAGAAATAAAATATAGATCGATAATAAACAAATATATCAGACACAATAAATAAAATAATAATTAGAGACGCGTTTCACCATAAATATGGCTTCCTCAGTGATAAAACAAAAAGTTAACAGTACTTGAATTAAATTACTGCACTATATTTGCGTCATAAAGATCAAACTTTTTATAGCGCTGAGGCAGATTTTTATTTTTATAATTAAACCAACAATTTGCCTCAAAATACCAGCTATAATATATCAATCTTTTCATATGAATTTGATAATTTTATATGTTGAGATAAAACACAATATTTTATACAAAGATATAACTTTACTTAATTGGTTACTAAAAGTTTTTGCCATTAATAAAATAAAATGTACATGGCTAAAAAAAAGCTAAAATAATGAAATTGCAGATTATGCCTCGCAAAGCATTTTGTATTAAAACCTAGATTTTTTTAAATAAATTGCTATGTAAAATAAGAGCCATATGTGCACTGTATGGGCTGAAGTGTGAGGCAGAACTAACGCTGTGGGGAGTATCTTAGCATGGTGGTGTAATCAATTAAACAGACATTTACAGTAAACATGCAAATTAATTCCTTAAAATACAGTATTGCTGTGAAATACCCTAAGTAGCACAAAAATAGAATCTATGTAATTTATGAAAATTGTACTAAAAGTGTTATTTTTAAAATAAATAAGAATAGTGTTTTTACTATATATATATATATATATATATGTATATATATATATATATATATATATATATATATATATATATATATAGTTTATTTGTAACGCGCCTATATATAGTTTATTTGTAACGCGCCAACATGTTCCTTAGCGCTATACATAAGTTAAGTTACAGGCAATGACAAGTTCAAGATTAACACATTATAAAGAATGGAGGGCCCTGTCGTTGAGCTTGGAAGCTGGTGTCCATGGACTTTTAAGCTTTTCAAAGATCATGTTTAAAACATTAAAACATTTACTGACCAGCAAAATCAGGAAAAGGGTACATGGGATAGTGTAATCTATCCACTAAAGTGTGAATATGTATCTAGTAAGCCCCATATTTTCAAAATCTTTAGAAAGCAATCAAAATGGGCAACTCTTTATACTTCAGAAACTCTTCTTTAGTCATTTTTTAACCGAGGAAACATTTAAGAAATGATAGGTTATTCTACTGACAAGAGCAAAACATGACAATTTTGGACTTTATATAGAGCATTTTTTCAAAATAAGATTAAAAGTTGGAACTAAAATAGACGGCTTATTATCAGTCAATTACGAAATGGTTGTTTTTACTTGAAAATGATGAAGTGAAATTTGTAGTATGCATTTAGTATAATTCCGTAGCTCTATACACGTTAAGTTCCAGGCAAAGACAATTGCAATATTACTAAGCTGCAAAGGATAGAGGGCCCTGTCTTTGAGCTTAGCATCCAGTGTCCATAGTGCTTGCCCCAAAACTTGCAAACTTATGGCCGTGTACCCATCTATAGCTTACTTATCCCATTATTTCCCATCCTCTACTTACCCTTGTCTCCTTACTCACTCACCTATATTCTCTATTTCAGTACTCATTTATCACCATCCTTTATTAGTCTCTATCTCCATCCTACGCATTGCTATCCGTACTCACCACCAACATTTCTCTCCACATCAACTCATTACCATCCACTCTTTCCTGATACGCACATTGTCACCCTTTTGCTCTTTATCCATTCATTGTCACTCATTTTATTCATACACATTCATCTCCACACTTCCCACTTCATACTCAACACTGTGCCTCACATACTTACTCACTGACACTCTCTCTACAATACATTGTTCGTTGTACATGCTACACTGTAATGATGCTAAGTACTTATAAATTGTTGACAATAATGATATGCCATACATACTTAAAGGAGACTTGAAGTCAAACTAAAAAGTTGACTGAGTGCCCATGTGGATGTTAGGGGCTGCAGGGACATGGGGTAAGACCCTAATCTCTTGTTATAGAACATTGGCAAAACTAAATATCTGATATTATTCAATAATTATTTTATACTAGTAACTAAGTAAATGTTTGAAGTGTCTCTACCGCCCTCCCCTGTGTCTCTCCCACTCCCTTGTCTCTCCACCCCCTCTCCCTCGCCTGTGTCACTTCCTCCTCTCTCCTTCCTGTGTCTTTCCCCCTCCCTTCCCTGTGTCTCTTCCCCCCTCTCCCTCCCCTGTGTCTCTTCTCCCTCCCACCCCTGTGTCTCTTTCTCCCCTCTCCCTCCCCTTTGTCTCTTCCCCCTCTCCCTCCCCAGTATCTCTTCCTCTCCCTCCCCTGTGTCTCTTCCCCCCACCCTGTGTCTCTTCTCCCGCCTCCCTCCTCTGTGTCTATCTCCCCCTTCTACATCCCCTGTGTCTCTCACCCCCTCCTTCCCCTGTGTCTCTTCCTCCCCTCACCCTCCCCTGTGTCTCTTCCCCCCTCTCCCTCCATGTGTCTCTTCCCCCCTCTTCCTCCCCTGTGTTTCTTCCCCCTCACTCCCCTGTGTCTCTTCCCCCCTCTCCATCCCCTGTATCTCTTCCCCCCTCCCTCCTCTGTGTCTCTTCCTCTCCTCTCTCCCTCCCCTGTATCTATTTCCCCCTCTCCCTCCTCTCTCTCCCATGTTTTTCTTCTCCCCCTTCTCTTGTGTCTCTTTCCACCCCTCTCCCGTCTCTCTCCCATTCCCGCCCTGTATCTCTCCCCTCTGTCTCTCTCCCCCGCCTCCCCCCTCTCTCCCCCCCTCTCCCCATGTCTCTCTCCCACCCATTGTCTTTCTCTCACCCTCTCCCCTGTCTCCCCCCCCTCTCCCTGTCTGTTCCTCCCTCCTCACTGCGCACAATGCACATGTGCCGGTTGCCGCGCGCTATGTGCATGCACAGCTAATTCTGCGCATTGCACATGCGCTGTGTGTGGCGTGCTATGCGCATGTGCAACCTGCAGTGAGCTATGTGCATGCCTGTTAACAGGACATGTTACTGATTATTCAATTGGCTAATTTTAGCTACTTGCATTACAATTGCGAGTTACATGCTCAACTAAGGTTGTCAAAAACGTAACTCTGTCCTATCTCCTCCTTTGATGTTTCAAACCCATAAATGTTACCAGCGCTAAAGACACAAAATCAGTATTCAACTACTATAATTCAACAAGCCCGCAATTGCCTTCAAACCTGTAAATGGCAAATTTAAGAAAAATTATACAAGTACTAGATAGGACTGGCAAGTGGGTTAAACACCTGTTTGTAACACTGCAAAAGCAAATAACCACACACTACTGTACTTAAAAATACTCGGAAAGCAATGAAAGGCATTAGAATTAATTGCACAACAGTCTCAAGCTCACAAATTGGCAATAAAAAATATTTTTGTATGTTTTATTTTTGAGTTATATTGATCCCAGGAATTATGGAGTTAATACGTATCATGGAACCCACATGGACTTGAACAGTCGCTTTTTGGATTTTTATTGAGTTCTACATTTCTGGATTGCGAATCTGATTGCAAATTGTACTTCTAAACACTAATTGATTGTAGTTTAAACTCCATGTTCTACTGACGTCATGATGACGGTCTCATTTACTATTGGCTCTGTGTAAATTGTAACTTACGGGCTTGCTTAATTGTTCATGGTCATGCCCCGATATGCTATGTACATGTTAATGGTTTGCGTGTTGGAGCTGTGAGCCTGTAATTGCGGGCTTAAGTCAATTGAATACATCTATGGACGTAAAAAAAATTAGTAACCTGCAGCCAAAATGTCGGGTTACATGTAATTATGTGCTTGAAACAGAATAATATTTAAGCTTTAAAAGTATTTGTTATGCTTGTTGCTGCCTTGCTGGACCAGTGTGACAATATCAAATTTGGGCTGGAGCAGACTAGGGTGTGGACAAAAAACAATGTTAGTGGCGCTCACCTAAATAGTTTTTTTTGTCATGGTAACCCATTCAGGGGGAAGCCTCTTCTTTCTTACTTATGTCCTTCACAGGGAAGGAATATTCTATATGCATACTAGTCGGGTCTCACTGAAAAAAAGTCATCCTGCCCCGAAAAACCAGGCAATCCTTCTCTGAACAGGAGGAACAGCAAACCCCAGATGTATCAGCCATTCTGTTCCTTGTCAATGAGGTCTTTTTGAACACTTTAAGGCACAGTGAACAAGGAGTTCATCTGGAGACGCCTATGAAACCCACCTCGGTTAATTCGTTCTCGGATGAAACATCTCTAACTTTTTTTGTCTTTTTGGCAGACTAATGTATACACAAGACCGATTGAAGATCAGAGCTGATGACAAGCAAGAGTTTTTCTGCAAACAGGCTGAACTTTGGCTGCAATAAGAATAATAGTAAGGGTCCAAAATAGAAGTCAATAAGTCGATGTGGTAAATCGCACCAAGTTCCATTGTGGTCCAATGGTTAGGATTTCAGTGGTGTCACCGCTGTGATCTGGGTTTGATTCCAGTTAGGGAACCAAGAGGTCACACCACCCTGAAGCCAAGCAAGGTTGGGGCTGGTCAGTGCTTGGTTGGCAGACCACCTAGAAATACGAGTAGCTCGTATGTCGTGGCCCATTGGAGAAGGAACTGGCAATCCACCCCAGTATCTCTGCCATGAATACCAAGTGGATCAGCATGGTGTGTTGTGTTCCATGAGGTCACATAGAGTCGGACACGACTCACAGCACATATGGCCACACATGGACATGGCTCAGCAGAACTGGCATCATTTTATTGCTGTACCATTCCCTTGCCAATTCCATCAATCTCAGGCACCATTGCCATCTCCATCCACTTCTCTGGATTGATACATAATTTATCCGGAGAGATCAGAAGTGATTTGAGTTGGACGAAGGGTGATGCAGGTAGATGAACAATATCCCATGTAAATATATAAAAGAACCATTCTTAGCTCATCCAATAAAATTGCAAAACTAGGTAGAATAAAATAGTTTCAAAAGATATAGCAAAGGCTTCTGGTAATCACCTTGTCATACTTAAACATATTCACTTAAGGACTTTATATAATCATTGATCTTACATGGTAATATCACTGCATGCATACACACTGCTCGAATCTTATTACTTCTATAGCTGGTTGAACATTATGAGTCAAAAAGTAATTGAAAATACAGACAAAAGAAATCCTTTTTGCTTTAATGTTACAGTATATTCAGCGAGTCAAAGGCATATAAATTGTGATTATAGATCTATAGTACTATTATGGTATGGAGCATTGAGAGCACTCATATCTCACTTACAAATTATACTATTACTTTAAGGATTGTGTCTTAGAGGAAAAACCTTGAAATGAGACCTTTCAATTTCTCTCCATGATATAATTTGACAACTGAAATAAGTCTCAATCAGATATTGCAAAAATAAAAAAAGAATAAGTGTAAGCCAATTTTCTTTTTGATGATTAGTCTTCTAATATAATTGCTGAGTTTAGACATATTCAATAGAACTATCCGTCTTTTGTACAAAGTACTGAAATTCACATAATCTTTAATTTCCATTATTGTACCTCTCTTTACATTTACACTTTTTTTTTTCTTTTTCTGGAAATATTACTATAGAAAAACTCCTCCTGACAGTTCAAGTTCATATCAGGAACTTTAAATGAATTATTGCCTTCTACGGTGTACTGGAGAATAAAGCTTTCAGCGACACTACTTCTCACTGATTTTCTGCAACAATGGAGGTCACCTCAATGCAGTTATACAATTATTGTTGGTGGAAAAAACATTTTAGTCTGTGTTTAGATATAGTGACATGATGCTGATTCACCTTGCGCATTATTCTTGCATAGATTTACGCAAATATAATATTATTTAAGTCATAGTTGTTGTTAAAAGAATCTGAATTCATGATAGTACTGTAATAAAAAAATATAGAACTATTTTCTCCTAGTTAGTCTAGGTAGCATGGGTGTAGGAACTGAGGGGGGCGAGGGGGACAATCCTCCCCCAGAGTTTTTCGATGTGTGTATTTATGTGTAGATAAGCAGTTGTGTGGTATTTTTATACTGTATACGGTATTCCTCCCCAGATTTTCTTTGGCTCCTACACTTATGCTAGTTAGTTAGACTCAAAGTGCTCTATAACATTTGCCCAGATATTGTATTACCCAAATGATTGGGGATACAGACAAGTCCTGAGCTTCTTTTTGAAAATGTCCAAATGTTGAACAGTTATGGTAAGGGAGTTCCACAAATCTGGAGCTGTATCACCAATGGCTCTAGCACCAAATGAGGCCAAGCGAACTCTTGGTACAATGAGCAAGGTCGGTGGTGTAAGGAACCCCGAGTTCCTTTAGGTGATGATGGATATTACTCTCTGTTTGATATTCTACATAAGAACTTAAACTATGTAAGCAAGTTTAATTTTGAGCTGTTTTCCCTATTTTATAGTTGTTTTTAAATGTTTACCTTGCGACTTAGCAGAAGTTCATCTGCACTCTATGATATATTAATCGTATGGCAATAAGCTCACAGGTTCTGAAGGGTCCATAAATTGCAAGCCCCTTTCTGAATGCTTATATACTCTCTACTCCGTAATAAAAAATAAAAAAATGTTTCCTTTCAGGGAAAGATTGTCTAAAGAATCCAAAGGGATCAGCTGACATTTTTTGGATTTTTATAAACAATCTTTGAGGTGGCTCAATGTGTCAAAATCTGGGCAATGATGATAAGGGGTGCTACCCGGGATCATAAGTGGAAGTCACATAATATGACAAAGAAGAAAAGGAACAAGAAATCCCTTTAATATGGTGCACACCCTGAAACCTAATCTCTAATATAGAGAATAACTTTAAAAGTTAACTTTTAATAATCTTTGTTAAAATAATATTCCAAAATATAATCTTGAAAACCTAACACCACGTTTTTAGTGTATTAGAATTTGGATATAAGATGTTATTGATTATACACTAAAAGCATGGCGTTACGTTTTCAAGATTATAATTTGGAATATTATTTTAACCAAGATTATTAAAAGTTAAGTTTTAAAGTTACTAAAGTTATATATATATATATATATATTTATTTATTTATTGTGTATGTATATGCATATTTATATATATATATATATATATATATATATATATATATATATATATATATAAAACTAATGTTGGGGAATCACAGATGTTTTGTTTTTTTGTTTTTTCCTTTTCCATGGATTGACACTGAAAACTGACAAAGAGAAGGCAATGTTTTCTGCAAAAAATCCTTACAACATCTTAAAGATGTTTTGTTTTATTTATTAAATTGTTTTACATTGGCTTTAGATGCTTTTGATAATTGGTAAAGTATTACAAAGATTCTCCAACAGGCAATGTTTCAGTGTGATGTTTTTGTTCTCCTTCTTCTGGAACAAGTAACATAAAATATGGTTTAGACCAGATCAAGAAAGGTCTAACATGATGCATCTTTCTATTTATATATCAATATGTGTTAGTAGCACCCATATACTCAAACAAACATCACATAATTTCACAGAATGTCGATTGCTTTCAAATTAGCAGAATAACAGAGTTATAATTAATGTAAATTACACAGTAATTTTAGAAACACATTGTACAATGGAAACTCTTAGGCATAACGTAATAACATATAGGCTTAGTTAAAAGTCAACTGGAATAGACCATTACATTGGCTATAAAAAAGCAAATTAATCAAAAACACTAGGACAAACATTATTGCTTTTCTGTTGGTCCCCTTGGTGGACAAGGAGAGAAATGTTCTAATCCCATGTTATTTAGACCATCATTATAGAAAGTGCAATAAAGAATGGATTGGTTTTTATATGGTATTTTTTTCTTGTAATATATGTGCACTCCCCTTTTAAAGAGATTAATTACTATCCTGTTTCACATATTTTCTTCATCCTACTTTCCATTTATTTCTCTTCACACTAATTAACAATTTAATCTAATAAGACTGGCTTGGCGATAAAATAATTAATGTATGCACATGTATCCCAGCTATCAGTGGTGATCAAAGCTTGAGGGTCGCTTATTTTCTGATAAGGACTTATTTGCATGTTTATTTACATGTCTATCAATACATGGAACGCCAAGCTATTTAGTAAGGAAAGCAATCCCAGCATATTATTGGTACTGTGAGTAACTCGCCCGGTGACTTGAATATTAATGTTTTTCTCGGTGGAAATTTACTACGTATATCCTCACCTGAGATGAGATTAGAAGGGCTGTAGTCTCAGGAAATAGTGCATAGGAAATCAAGGGATGCATCTGAGATGCTTAGTAAATTTATGTGAGTATTCACAAAAAATATTCTTATATGTACAGTACATCTTATTTCGAAACAGTCATCTGTGTGTAGGTCTCCTAGTTGTGCATAATCCATCCTATGCTATGTATTAAAACTAATACAGCAAGCATATGCCTAAAAGGAGCCATGTATAAAATGGTATTTGGATTAAAGTTGATGCAAATTGTGATCCAAATGCATTGTGGACTTATTTGCATGTCCCTGCCCAGTTTTCCAGAATGCAATGCAATAACTGTATTTCTTGGAATTCTGAGCAGGAAATATGTTTTCAATTTATTTTAAATTTTTTTAAACGTGAACACAAATGCAGTATTTATTTAGTGTATTTTGTGCAATGGATTGCTTATATCACTCTTTTGCCCACGATAAGCTGAACAATGTTGTGGTAAATATACATATTATGACAAGCTTTCGAGAGTTTCCTGTATATATATATATATATATATATATATATATATATATATATATATGTATATATATATATATACATATATATATATATATATATATATATATATATATATATATATATATATATATATATATATATATATATATATATATACATGTGGTCCCTGGTTACAGATTAGATACATTCCTTAAAACGTCTTTAGGTTGGATTTGTATGTAACTTGGATCCCTGATGAATATTAATAATAATAATAGCAATACAATACTGTACTGTAATAATACGTTACAGAAAGTATTATATAGTTACATAGTAATTAAGGTTGAAAAAAGACTTTTAGTCCATCAATTTCAACCTTTTAAGATCTCCTCTGATCTGCAATATGCAGATTAAATATTAATTAATTATTTGTTAATTAATTATTAATCAATTTTTTTTTTTTTTTTTTACTTTTTTTTTTTTAATTATTAATGCAGAGGAAGGCAAACAGAAAAAAAAATAAAAAAGTCAGAATTAGCCAATCGTCTCAAAGAAAAAAAAAAAAAAAATTCCTTCCTGACCCCAGATACTGGCGATCGGATTTCTACCTGGATCAATACTGTCTCTAATTATCCATGATAACCCTGAATTCCCTTTTTAATTAGAAATAAATCCAGTCCCCTTTTAAAGTTATCTATCGAATCAGCTGTCACCACCTCCTCTGGTAGAGAATTCCACAGATTAACCACCCTTACTGTGATGAACCCTTTTCTTTCTTTAAGGTGGAATCTTTTTACTTCTAACTTCAAGGGATGTCCTCTTGTCAGTTGAAAACCTCTTGGCACAAAAAGCTCCCTTGACAAATCTTTATACTGACCCTGGATGCATATATATAAGGTAATCATATCTCCTCTTAGACGCCTTTTTTCTACAGAAAATAAGTTTAATTTGGTTAGTCTTTCTTTATAACTTAGCCCCTCCATTCCCCTTATTAGTTTTGTTGCCCTTCTCTGTACCTTTTACAGCTCTAAAATGTCCTTTTATGAAGTAGTGCCCAAAATTGTACTCCATATTCCAAATGAGGGCGTACTAGAGATTTGCATAGTGGCAGAATTATATTTGCTTCCCTTGCTTCTATACCCTTCTTAATACATGCTAATATTTTATTTGCCTTTGCAGCTGCTGCTTGGCTTTGAGCACTGTTACCTAGGTGGTTGTCCACAAGCACTCCCATATCCCTTTCAATATCTGATACACCTAGATTTGCTCCATTAAGATTATAAATTGCCTATATAATGCCTATTAATTTAATTATTTTTCATTAATTGCTAACAATTCTAACTCTCACATTTTTCCTGGCAAGCTTCTGGCATTAGCACGCAAAAACCTTATGTTATGAGTCTGTAGTTCTGAAGTGCCTGCCACTGTACTTGAGTTACTTAGTACTACCTCCCTATTGACTATACTACCCCTACCCCCATCTCCTCCCCTATGAGTTGTTAATTCATCCCTTATACCCTCTACACTTTCTACCCCATTACTTATATGTAGTCCCCCCCCCACCTACTAGCTTAAAAACTCCTCCAGCCTTTCTACCATCCTATCCCCTAGTACAAAAGCTCCCTCATCATTAAGGTGCAATCCATCCCTTGCTGTAGAGATTGTGCCGAAGAGAGAAGTCAGCCCAGTGCTCTAAAAACCCAAACCCCTCCTTAGTGCACCACATCTTTAGCCTCACACTAACCTCCCTAAGCTCCTTCTGCCTCCCTGGGCTAGCACGTGGCACTGGTAGTATCTCAGAAAATAACTACCTTGGAGGTCCTTGCCTTCAGCTTATTCCCTAGTTCTCTAAAATAATTATTTAGGACACTCCATCTTCCACTAACTTTGTCATTGGTACCAATATGTACCAAGACCGCCAGTTCATTTCCAGCTCCTCCCAATAATTTGTCTACCCGATCCACAACATGCCGAACCCGAGCACCCAGGAGAC
The DNA here is from genome assembly GCA_027410445.1 of Discoglossus pictus. Lineage (NCBI taxonomy): Eukaryota > Metazoa > Chordata > Amphibia > Anura > Alytidae > Discoglossus > Discoglossus pictus. The sequence goes on along the minus strand of CM050170.1, from coordinate 182,423,179 downwards.
AGCAAACTGTTCGGTTGCTGGGATCTGGGTGACAAATCACCCTGTCTACCTTCCTAATAATAGAGTCCCCTACAACCAAAACCTGTCTGTTGCTCTGCCTATTCTGCCCTCCCACTCCTCCAGTAGAACTGTTCTCCCGGCTGTTAGAGGGAACAGCTCTATCTGGCATTGCCATTCCTGAATGGACATCCCCAACAGTTTCTCTCAATCTGGCAAATCTGCTGGTGTTTGCCAACTCAGAACTGGCCTGCCTCCTCCTGTTCCCCCTGATTCCCCTTCTAACTATAACCCAGCTACCTCCCCGGACATCCTTACTAGCCCCAGCTCCACCCTCCATGCTAGGCCCAGCTAAACTGTGCTCAGTGAGCACCAACCCCCTTTCAAGTGGAGCAATATAACTAAGTGCTGCAATTCTCCTCTCAGAATCTCCAATTTGAGCTTCCAGAGAGGCCACATGCTCACACCTGTCACAGAGGTATGGACCCTGGATCATCTGTTCCAGTATTGCATACATATGACAGGATGTAGACAGAGAGAGATTGCCACTAATCTGACTCATAATTATTATTATTTTCCAGAAAATGTCAGTGGGAAAAATAAAGAATATAAAATAATATATTTGTAAAAAGTTTTCCTCCTTTGCATTATAAATCTGCCCTCCCTTTCCTTTGAAGTCCCTCCTTTTATTTAAACTCCTACGCTTTTACTAGAATTGCACTTAATACTGAAAACGTTTGCAAGCTCACAAGTTCGCCCCTTCTCCTGTTTATATTAACTTCTGCCTTCTCAGCTGGGCACAATTAGTGCACTCTGCAATTTATCAGCCTTTACTTGTAAGGTAAATCCACTTGCAAAAACCATTGTGCTCCTACCTTTAATTCAAACAATCAGAACATAAAAAACAAACTCATACAGAAAGTATTGAGAACCCATTCTTAAGTAAGGGTCGTCTCTAAGTATGGGTCGTCTGTAAGTATATATATACATGTATATATATATAAATATATATATATATATATATATATATAAAATTGTTGCCTTACTGTCATCTGCAACTAATTATAGAAGCCAGTATATCAAACAAACGCAGGCAAGCCTCAAGTTAGGTGATTCTTCTATTAAAGTGACTTGGGAACGTTGCCCAATCACACAGAGAAGATCTGGCAGATTTCCCATGAGCAGTCAAAAAATCAGATTAATGGCACCTGGCAGTACTATGTGTATGTCACTATATCTGATTGTGTGTAAGTGTGTCTTAGTTTGTATATGTGTGGCTCAATGTGTGTCAGAGGTCATCTACACATGTGTAAATGTGCCTTCTACTGTATGTGTATGTGTATATTTTTCGGTGGGTTCTGGTGTATATAGGGTATTTAAGTAGGAAACTAATTACTGACTCCAGGCCAGATCCCACCCTTAATGATTTTAATTCTGTTTTAACAGGATTCTTGTTTGTTGCTCACTGCTCTGTGATTGTCCAGTTCTTGTATTCTATACAATGGAACCTAATGCATGAGAAAATCTAACTAATCTTTACATACTGTATACCAATATACTGATTGATACATGGAAATAATGTTTAAAACCCCTCATTTCAATTGAATATTTATCAGAAAAAGCTCTTATACACAACTATATTGGTGTGAAAAACTTCATTTGAAGAGTAAATATAAATATATATATATATATATATATATATATATATATATTTATATATATATATATATTACAATACAGCAACACAGCTAGTAACAATATGTGTCAGGATATCAAATAAAAGCTATAATTTGGATATATGCACTGTAGAAAACACCATAACTTCAATGGACTATAAATCCAGGAGAGTGCATTTTAAGAATACTTTAGGGAAACTTCCTTGCCAGAAGAACATAACACTTTCAATACATATTACTTACTCCACATCATGACTTTAAATGTACAACACAGTTTGATGATTCACAAAGTGCCAAAAATAAATTATTTAACATTTACAGATTCAAAATGCATTTTACAAATGTTAAAATCAAGTATTAGTCCAATAAAAACATCCATTTACTGCTTGCATTGCTCTTGCTCCATAGAGCGTTCTTAGCAGTGTCAATGTTGCCAAATATATGATCACAGCACGTCTGGAAGAGCTCCATCATTTTGGTCTCTAAGGGGGGATGTGGAAACTCAGTAAAGGCCCACCTACGAACATATATGAATGTCTCTGTGCCTACACAGTCTTCTCCCTTGGCCTTTTCGTTGTAATCAAGCCAATATTTTTTTTTTGTCTCATCCATTTAATGTAATTTGACACCAACAGAAGTCTTGAATTTTAGAGTTTCTCACCAAATAGTAAGTTTTTAAAAGTCCAGTGGAAGTGCCACAGAAAGGGATTTCAGTATTTAGTGCAACAATTGTTAGAAATGTGTGTGTGTGTCAGAAAGCAGAGACGAGGGGCTCAGTACACCCCTAATTATCCTACTGTAGCTTATAGGAGCAATCTGCAGGTTGTGACTTTATATTCATATCAGCACCCAGCAATTCAGATCAGGACATGAGTCATGGAGAAACAGGAAGAATCAGACCAGCAACACCCTTAGTTGGTGCAGAGCAGACTGATTACTTTATTATTGTAACAGATATTTTAAACACAGACAAGGCTCACCCACATCCCTTCCTAATTTTCCTCCCTGTATGAGGGGGCCAGAATTCTTAGTGTGACCTCCTCACACCGTCACTAGGCCAAAAACCTCCCTCCCATCACTAGACACACCTGGGTGATATATGGTTTGTTGTTGTTGTTGTTTAGTCGTAGAGTTGCGCCCGACTCTCATTGAATCTATGGACCACAGCAGGCCAGGTACATCTCTCAGTCACTACCCCTCTGAGCTCCATCAAGTTCAGGTTCATTGCTTTAGAATAACTTAGTTAACATAAAATGTCCTCAAAAACAAGCAAAGGAAATGCCCAAGCTTATATATGGACTAGTATGGGTTAAAATATTATATCAGTACAATTAATGCTGAAATAATTGATTCCCTCATAAAATTTGTACAAGTCAGCAAAATAGAATAAAGCTCAAAAAATTAAACCATACAGGAGGCTGCACCTATGACATTTGTGACATTATTGTTGATTGTCACCTCCTCAAGGGGACAACAACAATAAATAAATACATATTTACTACTAAACAGTTATGGAAGCTGGGCCAACAAAGTTACCCATGCCCTATTAACACTGCACCAGCTTTTATTCCTTGCCTTTCCCTAAATATCCTCTCAACCACCATTTTAATATGTTTGGGTAGATCCCTGTGCTTCTTTTAGAATCTGTATTCAAATATGTGTATATATTTAAATACTGTATATAGCATATTATTCTGACCACCAGCAACACAGGAGGCATGATAGTGATTCAATAAGATGCTGGAAGGTTGGCAAGGGTATCTGGAGCCATGCAGACTGCAGTGCATCTGACAGCTGCTGAAGAGTGCGTGGTGGAGGATCCATGCGGCGAACATGTTGATCAAGGTGGTCCCACAGGTGCTTGATGGGGTTCAAGTCTGGGGAATTTGAGGGCAAGGAAGTACTTGGAAGTCTTTGTCGTGCTCCTCCTACCACTCCCAGACAATTCTGGCCATATGACATGTTGCATTGTCCTGCTGGAAGATCCCATCCGCTTCAGGGAAGACAGTCAACATATATGGGTGTACTTGATCTGCAAGGTTGGATATATAACCCAGTTGGTTGAGAGTGCCTTCCAGAGATATGAGTGGACTCAGACAATGCTAAGAAAATATTCCCCAGACCATAACACTGTCGCCACCAGCTGTGTTCTTCCAACAATGGTTGCAGAGTGTTTGTTTTCTGAGGTCCAACTTCAGTCCAGTGGATGGAGCAGAAAATGTGACTCATCAGGGAAGGCAACACCTTGCCAATCAGAAGATGTCCAATTTCAGTACTGTTTTGCAAACTGAAGCTGTTTCTGATGATGAACCCTTGTCAACATTAGTGCAGTGACCAGCCGTTTGCTTCGGAGCCCCAGGGTTTGGCTTTACTGTCATTTTAAACACACATCTGGTAGCCCCTTGGTTCGTTTGAATGGTGAGTTGCTCAACTGTAACGTGTCGGTTGGCCCTCACACACCTTCGGGGCCGAAGTTCACCTCTGACATCAATGGCATGTGGTGCTCCTCAGTTTCGATGCTGTTTATTCGCAATGGCGCCATTTGTCCAGTCACACAACACTTTAACCACAGCAGAATACCAGCAGTTCACAAACTGCGCTGTTTCACAAATACTGCCACCCTTGGCCAAAAAGCCAATGATCACCCCCTTTTCAAAGTTGAATAAATCGCAAGTTTTGCTCATGACAGTGATGGTTGATATGTTTCCATAATGCCTACATGTCAAGTTATACACACACCAAGCCAGCTCACGACACACGCCGTATTTCATTGGCTACGAGCTGCTGACGTCAAAAGTAGGCAGTGGTCATAATAATGTGACTCAACCCTGTATCGCTGAATAGGTTATTTTACTTCTTTTATACAGTTTGCTTTTTCTTATTTGTACATTATTTACTTGATTTCTATATTTTAACAGCTCATGCTTTCTCACATTTTTATATACATATTGAATCTTATAGAATATATATTTTTCAGACAAAAATTTATATAATTAAACATTACAAATATATAGAAAAAAGCAAAAAAAAAGTGAAATTTATAATATGTAGACAAATTACTTTATCTATATGGTTTTTGCATTTATATAAACCATGAAAATGATCTTGTGTAGTGTAACCAGTCTACACCGACATATAACAAAATATAACTTTACTTTTTGTAACTTTTCAACCATTTCTCAGTAAACTATATTCTACAAATAGAACACAGCATTGTGATACGTATCCTACTATGTTGCAATCTGTTTTAAAACCTCAAATCTATTTTGGTCATTGGCTTTGCCCTAGGTTCAGAATAGCCATATGCCCACCCCAAGCATCTTTCAATATAAATACTAGATTCACCTGTGCAGCTTAATCCAGTAATGTAATTTAATAGGACAGGTATTATATGGTATATGTTCTAATGTTGTCCAAGTGCTTATTTAGGTTTTATGTTGTCATAGGTCTTTCAGATTTATTCACACTCATCCCTCACCCTTGCAGTGAAATCCATAAGGGATGTATATATGTTGTTGTTTAGTCGTTCAGGCACGTCCAACTCTCCGTGACTCTATGGACCACAGCACGCCAGGTGTATCTCTCAGTCACTGCCCCTCTGAGCTCCATCAAGTTCATGTTCATTGCTTCAGTGACTTCATCTATCCATCTCCGCCTCTGTCGTCCCCTTCTTCTTGTGCCTTCAATCTTTCCCAGCATCAGAGTCTTCTCTAGGGAATCCTGCCGTCTCATGATATGGCCAAAATATTTGAGCTTCAGCCTCATGATCATACCTTCTAGTGAACAGTTTGTCTTGATTTATTGGATCTTCTTGCAGTCTAAGGGACTCTAAGCAGTCTTCTCCAACACCAATTCTAAGGCGTCAATTCTCCTGCGCTCAGACTTCTTTATGGTCCAGCTCTCACATCTGTATGTTACTACTGGCAATACCATAGTTCAAACTATACAAACCTTTGTTGATAGTTTAACATCGCTTGCCATAGCTTTCCTCACCAGAAGCAAACGTCTTTTAATTATATGACTACAGTCACCATCTGCAGTGATCTTGGATCCAAGGAAAATAAAATCTGTCACTGCCTCCACTTCTTCCCCATCTATTTGCCAGGAAGTGAGATTGCCGTTTGCCATGATCTTCGTCTTTTTAACATTGAGCAGCAGGTAAACTTTGGCAGGCTCTTCTTTTACCCTAATCAATAATTCCTTTAGTTCCTCCTCACTTTCAGCTATCAGAGTAGTATCATCTGCGAATCTGAGTTTGTTGATATTCCTTCCAGCAAGATTGATTGTAGAATCTTAATCATTACCTTGCTGGCATGTGAAATGAGTGCAATTGTTTGATAATTGGAGCACTCTTTGGCACTGCCATTTTTGGGAATTGGGATGTAGACTGACCTTTTCCAGTCTATTCGCCATTGCCGAGTTTTCCAAATGTGTTGGCATAAGGCAAGTAAGACTTTCACAGCATCGTCCTGTAGAATTTTGAATAGTTCAACTGGGGGCCCATCTCACTTCACTCTCCAAGATGTCTTTCATCAGCTCATTGGACAAATTATGGAGGTCATCACTGTTTTTAAGATCCTCGCTGTATAGATCTTCAGTGTATTCCTGCCACTTCTTCTTTATCTGATCTTCTTTTGTTAAGTCCCTACCATTTTTGTCTTTTATAACGCCCAATTAGGCATGAAAGGTGCCGTTTAGGTTAACAATTTTCTTGAAGAGATCTCTTGATTTATCTCATTCGGTTATCTTCTTCAATTTCCTTTCATTCCTCATTGTAGAATGTCTCACTGTCTCTTCTTGCTATCCTCTGGAATTCTACAATCAGCTGGACAAATATTTTCTTATCTCCACTACCTGTGGATATTTAGGGATATTCTTTGTTGCTGTTTCCTAGATTATGTTGCAAACTTCGGTCCAAAGTTCTTCAGGCATTCTATCTTCCATGTCTAGTCTCTTGAATCTATTCTTTACTTCCACTGCATATTCACAAGGGATATTATTTATTTTGTATCTACTTGGTCTGATGGTTTTCCCTCTTTTTCTTCAGTTTAATTTTCAACTTTGCAATAAGAATCTCCAGTATAGAGCTCCTGACTGTATTGAGCTCCTCCATCTTTGGCTACATGGTATATAGTCAATCTGATTTCTATGTTATCCATCTGGTGATGTCCATGTATAGTGTAGTCTCGGAGACTGTTGGAAGAGGGTGTTTGCCACGACCAGAGAATTATCTTGACAGAATTCTAATAATCTCTGTTATTTATTGGGCTGTAACTGAGCACTGCTTTGACCACTCTTTGGTTGACTATGATGGCTTCTCCATTTCTTCTGCGGGATTCTTGACCACAGTAGAAGATCTTGTGGTTGTCTGATGTGAAATGTCCCATTCCATTTAGGTTCACCAATTCCCAGGATATCAATGTTCAACCTTGTCATCTCATTCTTGACCACATCTAGTTTGCTTTGGTTCATAGTTCTAACATTCCAGGTTCCTATTCTGAATTGATCTTTGCAGCATCCGACTTTCCTTTCCCCTCCAGACACATCCGCAGCTGGGTGTCCTTTCGGCTTTGGCCCAACCACTTCATTAGATCTGGTGTTACTTGTACTTGCCCTCTGCTCTTCCTCAGTAATGTGGTAGGCACCTTCTGACCTGAGGGGCTCATGTTTCAGTGCCATATTGTTATGTCTCTGGTTCTGCCTGTCCATAAAGTTTTCTTAGCAAAGATACTGGAGTGGGTTGCCAGTTCCTTCCCCAGTGGATCGTGATGTGTCTGACCTCTCTTCCATGACCTGCCCATCTTGGCTGAGCCTACAGGGTATAGATCACAGCTTCATCGAAGTACACAAGCCCCTTCACCACAACAAGGTAGCGATCCAGAAGGATATATATATATGTGTGTGTATAAATATATATAAATATATATATATGTATATATGTGTGTGTGTGTATATATGTGTGTGCTCAAAGTTGTTTGATACAGCGGGCATATATATGCTTAAGGGAATCCATGTTTGATATGGTTATGGATTGCAGGAGCAAAGTTTTTGTGGACACATTTGCTTGTCCCTGCCCAGGTTCCCAGAATGCAGTGTAATAACTGTATTTCTCAGAATTCTGGGCATGAAACAATTTTTTTAACTTGTTGTAGACGTTCAAATATGAACACAGATGTATTATTTATTTACTGTACTACTGTATGGTGGAGGGCTTCTATCGCTTTTTTGCCCACCATATATTAAATGATTGTTGTGGTGGACTACCGACTCAAAATATCCGCTACACAAGCTAAGGAACTGTCCCCATGCTGATGATAGGCAGTAGCCTTGAAACAGCGTTACGTGGGTGGGATTCCTAGCTTGTGTATAATCCAACTCTATCTTTGCTCAAAGTTGTTTGATACAGTGGGCATATGCTTAAGGGAAGCCATGTTTGATATGGTTATGGATTGCAAGAGCTAAGCTTTTGTGGGCCCATTTGCATGTCCCTGCCAAGGTTCTCAAAATGCAGTGTAATAACTGTATTTCTTGGAATTGTAGGCATGAAACAATTTTTTACATTTGTTTTAGATGTTCAAAGGTGAACATAAATGTACTATTTATCTACTATATATATATATATATATATATATATATATATATATATATATATATACACATATATATATATATATATATATATTTACTAGCGAATTGCCCGTCAAAAAATGACGGCAATGAAATTGTAAGGTAGCTAAATTACTAAATGAATATAGTGTACCTATTTTGAAGCATTGTGATGAAGAGCTGTCAATCTGTGTTGATGTTGCTGCAGCATTAGTGGTGTGGAGCTGCTGTGTAAGCATGCTGAATGTGTGCACTGTGTGGTATGAATATCCGTAGGTGGTTTGTGGCGTTTTGCGAGTTTCTTGTGGTGTTTTGCGAGTTTGTTGTGGTGTTTTGCGAGTTTAGAGTGCTGTAGCCTCGTTTTCGTTTTGTTCGGCAGCCATTTTTTCTGTCGCTTATATTTTTTTTTAGTCTCAAAAGTCTTTTATTTCGAGTAAAATCGAGGTGTAAGTTGCATTTTTGAGGTCCTGGGTGCTCCCTCTTGGTGTAGGTAAGGTTTTTATGTATGTGCTGTGTGTATGTATTGTGTTTTAAATGTTTGTATGTCGGCGTGTTGCGTCCGATGTTTGCGAGGTCGTAATGTGTGGTAACGTGTTTCGTACGTTGTTTGCGTTCCTCGTAAAATTTAGCGAGTGTCGTAATTTGTGTGTCGTGTTTTTTCAGTAGCGACGTGAAGTTTGCGAGGGTTTGAGGCCCTTGCCCAGTGACCTCGCCAGCAACTGAGTCCCTCGCTTCGCGAGGGGCCTCAGTTGCTGGCATGGAGCGCCTTCGGCGCTCCATGCCAGCAACTGAGGCCCTTGCCCAGTGACCTCGCCAGCAACTGAGGCCTGTGCCCAGTGACCTCGCCAGCAACTGAGGCCCTCGCTTCGCGAGGGGCCTCAGTTGCTGGCATGGAGCGCCTTCGGCGCTCCATGCCAGCAACTGAGGCCCTTGTCCAGTGACCTCGCTTCGCGAGGCCCGCGGCTCGCTACGCGAGCCCGCAAGCGTGAGCAACGACCCGTACGCTCACAACTATATATGTGATTTATACATGTTATATTTTATATACAGTGTACACAGTATGTCAGAAAATTCAAACAGAAATGTAACTGCATATAGACATTTCTATGCATATGTAGACACTATTCGATGAGGCCACGTCAGCAGTTTAAGGAAGTTTATGCTTGGGCTTTGTCTTCTGAAAACTGCACTAAATATTGTGAAATGGTAGTGTCTCTAATAAAGGAATATGGAAGTTTTCTGTATAATATTAAGTTTATAATATCCCTGTGTATCTATTTACTTTGATGTACTTTATTTTATTAAGAAGTGCTTATAAGTTCTGTTTTTACTGGCTAAAATCCAACAAATAGTCCCTGTATGAGCCTGCCCACTGCAGAGTATGTAGATACAGACTCTGTATGGCTGGATGTGCAGTATAGTATCCTAGCCCATCAGGGACCACATTCTGTAGCATGTTGCAGAATGTTGTTGAGAGATAGAGAGGTTGCGAATAGTTCGCCGGCGGACTGTTCCCGGCGAACATAGCATGTTCGCGTTCGCAGCGAACTGCGAACATATGCTATGTTCGATCCGCCCCCTATACTTTATCATTGAGCAAACTTTGACCCTGCAACTCACAGTCAGCAGACACATTCCAGCCAATCAGCAGCATACACTCCCTTCATGGACAGCAGCCATTTTGGAATCATAACTAACTTGCAGTCTTACTGAGAGGAGGCTGAGTGTAGGTGATACTGCATCAATAGGGAAAACCATAGCTAGGCTACTGTACACAGTGTGCAATACAGTCCTAAAGGACTCTTTTGATCTCTGCTGCAAGGACACCCCTGTGTCTCTTCCCCCCTTATCATCATCCTCCCCTCACCTTAGCACCCAACCCTAACACCACTCACACTTATCCATAACACCCATCAACCTAACACCTAACCCTAACACCCCTCACACTTATCCCTAATACCTAACACCCCTCACACTTCCTAACATGCCTCACCCTAACACCCCCCACACTTATCCCTAACACCCCTCACCCTAACACCTAACCCTAACATTCCTCACACTTATCCCTAACACCCCTTACCCTAACCCTAACACCCCCTTACACTTATCCCTAACACCTAACCCTAACATCCCTCACCCTAAAACCCCTTACCCTAACACCCATCACACTTATCCCTAACACCCCTTACCCTAACCCTAACACCCATCACACTTATCCATAACACCCATCAACCTAACACCTAACCCTAACATTCTCACACTTATCCCTAAGACCTAACACCCCTCACACTTATTCCTAACATGCCTCACCCTAACACCCCTTACACTTATCCCTAACACCCCTCACCCTAACACCCCTCACACTTAGCCCTAACACCCCTCACCCTAACACCTAACCCCCTCACCCTTATCCCTAACACCCCTTACCCTAACACCCCTCACACTTATCCCTGTGTCTCTTCCCCCCCTTATCATCAAGGGATGGGGAGGATGATGAGGGAGGGGGGAAGAGACACAGGAGAGGATGATGAGGGAGGGGGTAAAGAGATACAGGGGAGGGGGATGAGGAAGGGGGAAAGAGACACAGGGGAAGATGATGAGGGAGGGGGAAAAGAGACACAGGGGAGGATGATGAGGGAGGGGGGAAAGAGACACAGGGGAGGATGATGATGGAGGGGGGAAGAGACACAGGGGAGGATGATGAGGGAGGGGGTAAAGAGATACAGGGGAGGATGATGAGGGAGGTGGGAGGATGATGAGGGAGGGGGGATGAGACACAGGGGAGGGTGATGAGGAAGGGGGAAAGGGACACAGGGGAGGATGATGAGGGAGGGGGTAAAGAGATACAGGGGAGGATGATGATGGAGGGGGATGTTAGGTTATTTATGCCCTTTATGGATTAAAACCAGACTCTGCATCAACTATGTAATTTTCCGTGGGAGTTTTGACATGGATCCCCCTCCGGCATGCCACAGTCCAGGTGTTAGTCCCCTTAAAACAACTTTTCCATCACTATTGTGGCCAGAAAGAGTCCCTGTGGGTTTTAAAATCCGCCTGCCCATTGAAGTCTATGGCGGTTCGCCGGGTTCGCCGGTTCGCGAACATTTGCGGCGGTTCGCTTTCGCGGTTCGCGAACCGAAAATGTTATGTTCGCAACATCACTATTGAGAGATAGTCACTGATTGGTTAGTAGGAGACACTGCACAGCAAGTACAGTAGAGCCTATGTCTTCATGAGCTGCAGAGAGCCGGCCCAAGTCGGCATTATTTTTTTTATTTTAGGCAGTTAAAAAAACGGAGTAAATAGATACACCTGCATATTATTCACCTAGTAAAATCCACAATCCATGTTTATTTAATTCAGCATTTAAAATGAATCTCTGTAATTTAATATGTTTTTATTATGTTCAAAGGGAACCTGCCATGAGATTACAAGATTCATATGATTTGCAATGTAGGCTTGCTCTGCCATTCATGAGTCTGTTATTTTAAGGAAGAACATGTTCATTATTCCAGTGTCAACATCTCAAGTCTTGCTTATCTTCTGCGGTATGTGCTTACCTGGAGGAGGAGAGGTCAAAGACCTGATGTACCCAATCATCAAAGTCATTGTCCATACGATAATGTACTGTGCGGCTCTGTACTATGCAGTGAAATCTTCCAGATGATGCTCTAAATAGCAATGTCCAAAAACAGAATCACAGAACACTTAAATTGGCTCTGTCAGCCCAAAATCAAGTTGTGCTTTGTAGATTATTCATTGTATTAACCATTTTTTTCTAAAGTGAATAATTCCTTAGAAATGTACTACTGTTTATGCCATTGAAAGGTTCCTAAGAATAAATTAGCTGTTCTGATGTGCTAATTAGATTAACAATACGCATGACTATCTCAGTGGTGGTGACATCAGTGGCTCCCAATGTTGTCAGTCAGTTAGAACCATTTCTCCACCCATGGCCGGATTACCCATTAGGCAAACTAGGCAGCTGCCGCCACTTCTTATAAAAAATGGTTCCTGGCTTAAAAAAAAAATTAAAAGTTGCAGTTCATAGACTGGCTACTATGGGGTTACCACCTAGAGCAAGAGAGTTACAACAGGAAAGGGAACTTACACGTACAAAAAGGCAAAAATGGTTCCGTTCATATCTTGCGTACTCACTCACAGGGGCTGCTCCACTTCACTGTCTAGAGGCTCCAAAAAGGTAGATACGGCCCTGCCTCCACCCCTATCCTGCGAATTTGCATATTTATCCAAACATCTGCAAAATAATGCTGTATATCTCAGCATTTATTTAGTATTTTTACTATTTTTTTATACTCAACAAAACAACTTCCGTTTGGGGTGGCAGTGTTCCTTTAAGCATCCAGAAATGTGGGAAGTAAATGTACATAAATACATGGTACGTTTAATTTTAAAGTATCACTATGGTCACTGTCTCTGTATGATCATCTGAATAAATAAACAAAGTTGTTTTGGAAATTAAAAAAAAAAAAAAAAAATATACACAATCTTTAATTATTTCAAGTTTATATGCAATTATTCTCTGTTACAGTCTCTCTGGATGTTGTGTCCACTAAGCTTTCCATTGGACCTAATGAAAGCACTCCCACCCTTGTATTATGCATAATAGATTTCACTTCAGCAAAATTGCATGTAAAAGTTAAACAGTTTCCCCTTGATCGTGTGCATCTCTTTAACAGTATATTTACTTATAATTTGTATAATAATAGTTAAAATCAAAATGTTTCCATATCTGTAACCCTTGCTCCTTTAATGGTTGATGGTAGATTCAATGGATATACGACTTGGACATATTGTTCCTATGTTAGACTAGTTTTGACACAGTTATAGCCTATTATCCCACTGTATAGACCTGGGGAGAGACATTTCTCCTGCCAAAGAGGTAACATTTCCTTACCACCCATCGGTGCTGCAGTAACTTAATTTCTCCTCTCTCGTTTCCGGTTGCTTAAACCATATGACCCTACCTATGTATCGCCCTATACTTACTAGACAGTGATCCGGTTCTGACTGCTGTCCCTCGGCTCTCACCAGCTCTCCAATCAGCCAAGCAGGGTACTGCAGGTCTCCGGGCGTAAGACATCATTCGTCAGCGACACCACCTAGCGATTACCCCGTCCATGAAAGCTTGAATTGCCCACTAGTGGCGGTAAAGATTAGGTTGACTACAACTGGTTTAGATTATTTGTATCTTTTTAGTACCAAGAATGACCAATGTACATATATCTTTAGATCACCTTTTGTATCGCTACCTTGTTGTGGTGAAGGGGCTTGTGTACTCTAATGAAGGTGTAAGACTCACTCAAGATGGGCAGGTCAGACAAGGTCAGACAAATTGCTGTCCACTGGAGAAGGAACTTACAACCCACTCCAGTATCTTTGCCAAGATAACCTTATGGATAAGCACAACCAAATATAAGATGTGCCTGGCATGCTGTGGTCTAAATTAGAAAAAAAAAATGATTTCTCTGCTGGACCTTGGAGGCATCCATGATACACTGGTGTCGTGTGTGTGATAGATATGTTTACATTACTAGATGGAAGTTCTTGCATCTATTATTGCATGCAGCCTACTTCTGTGCCTGTAAGAGGGAAGGGGGTGGTGTCAATTTTAGTAAGATTTATATTTTCTCTTCACCCCTCTTTCTACTGGTAGTAAAGACCCCCCCCCCCATAACTCAGCGTCCACATATTGATGTAACACACAGTGGGTTCTCTACTCATATACAAAATCATTGGATATTCTGATCTTCACAAAGTGTTTATGTCCATCAGTGGCAGAGCTAGAGAATGGAGGGGCCTGGTGCAAAAAAAAAAACTTCTCTGCCTGCAGCACAGCTCCATCCTCTACAGATATATATATGTACACACACATATATATATATATATACACATCACCCCCTTGCAGCACCAAACCCCTTTCAGCACCCACCTTACATAGCACCCATCCCTATCTGCTTTGTTTCACCCTCACAGAACCCATCCCCTGTACTATGCTGCCAGTTACCTTCTGCCCTGATACACATCCCCAACATGCCTAACTGCTCCACACTTCCACCTGTTGGAGCTTCAGTAGAAATGCTCTTTTTTAAACAGGCACACACACATTTCAGGATGAGGGTGTGTGTATGGTCAAGGGGTCTCATGGATGTCCCAGTGGGACCTTGGTTGATTGGGCCAGGGTGGGAGGCTCCAGGGGGGCCCTACACTCCAGAAAAAAATTAAATAAAATGTTTTAATTACACAGCACTGCCCCATCCCACCCCAGAATAGGGCCCTGGTGCACTGCACCACCTGCACCACTGGTAGATCTGCCCCTGATATCCATGACTTACACAGCTGCTAATATTGTTACATTTCAAAAAAGTTTTCTTTTAAGTGCCGTTGTCTTACATGATTCCTTAATTCAGATCCTCACTTTTTTAAACCTAATTAAATGTTAATCCTTTTTAAGCTGTTATAGTTGTCCTTTATGACTTTATTTTATACTTTTTTATATTCATAGGCCTGTGACGTATTTTGAGGCGCTATGTTTGTACTGACTGAACCGCGCATACCATCCGTATATTTCATTATGTTGTTTTTAAGTCAATAATGTCTCTTTGTGTTTGTTTTCTCTCTAATCCCATTATAGTTTGCAGCAAAATAGCTTGTTTTGCTTCTCGTGGGAACAGGGCATTAGCAGTGTTGTATTTCCCATAAAGCTTTTTAAAAATAAGATATTTATATATATAAAAAAAAAAACACATTGTTATTCTACCTTTCTCCACGGAGATCGTACTTGCGTTAGTGGTTATCTCAAGAGAAAGGTGGAAATTAGCCCTTAATGGTTATAAATAAACATCCCAATTTGCTAACATTTTTCATATACTCAGTACTCTCAACTAACAATTATTGCAACCTTATTAAGGACCAATTTAGCTGACACAGCTTTTTCTGATTTAGCTTCTTCTGTAAGTTAATATCAAATTCTAAATAATATGTAAAGAGCCTATTTTGCCATTTATTGCTGCTTTATATAAGGTGAGACATGTTCATCTGAGTTTATATTATTTCTGTGTTTTAACATTAAATAGTAGTAGTAGTAGACTTAGGCCCCCATATAATTCCAAGCCCATAATTACCATCATACAGCCCGTTTTAAATTGATCAAGCCCACAATTACAGGCTCACAGTCCCTACACCCAACCATGAACCCATATGTAGCATTTCAGGGCATGATCATGATCAATTAAGCAAGCCCGTAAGTTACAATTTAGACAGAGCCAATAGTAAATGAGACCGTCATCATGACGTCAGTAAAACATGGAGTTTATTCTACAATTAATGTGTTTGGAAGTCCAATTTGCGATCAGACTCGCAATCCAGAATTGTAGAAATCCATAATATTTAATAAATCATCTGTGCTAGTCCATGTGGGTGGCCTGATATGTATACATTTGCCATGTACAGGTTTGAAGGCCATTGCAGGCTTGTTGAATTGTTGCAATTAAATATGGATTTTGCATCTTTAGCACCGGTAACATTTACGAGCTTGAAACATCAAATGAGGAGATAGGACGGAGTTACGTTTTTGACAACCGCAGTAATTTTGAGCCTGTAACTCACAATCCAAACTTTTTGAGGTTGTTTATTTAACAATAAATATTTTTGATCCCTGGAAGCACCCCTATATTTACGCATAACCCAGGATATAGCACCTTAAGCCACCTTATACTTAAAATGTTTTGTTATTTATTTAATAAATTGATTAACTCTATCTAAATTTGAATACAAAAAATCAATATGTATTTTAAAGCTTACATTTGAACTTCAGTTTTTCAGACTTTAGCAGATAGCATCTATATACCTCCTGTTAGGTGTCCAGGTGTGTTGTGTCACTGTTGCAATACCATGAGAAACTGTTAATGTGAAGTCTCTCCCTTGTTGGTGTGGCCTTATGTTGTAGCTGTAAAAGATGGCATCCTGTATGAGAAAGAACAGGAAGAAAGGGTGAGCTTTCAGAAACTGAGAATTTATCAATCTGGAGCCAGCTCACGACACTGCTGACACTCTGCTGACGTCAAAAGTAGTCCGAATAATGTGACTGGATCCTGTACAATTCTTCTGAAAAACATACTGGAAATTTGATATTTCTGTGGATCTTTAAAGGGGAAGTTTCACATAAACACAGGTTGCAGTTAACTTATAGATGATTAAATATGTCTGTAAAAGTTTAACAGTTTTCCATTTATTGCTACAAAACCGCTGTATATTCGGTTACGTGATGAATGTAACAGCTTAGAATCCCCACAAAAAAGAGAAGTAACTATTAACCTAAGCAAGTTTCATAAAAGTGTTGTCTAAAATTAAGACATGATTACCAATCAATGTAAAAGTTATGGAATTTGTCTAGTTTGGCAGTTTTCCTCTATGTTTTTGGCCTGTTTTCTCATTCCAGAGTCATATAGCATTGACTTTGTGGCCATAGTACAGCTCAATATGCTAATTTATGATATAGAGTACTTGATAACGGTGAGGGAGGTGTAGCATAGCAAAGCCGTTAATAATATGCAAAGGCTGCTCATTTGCATATAAATGCACAACAAATAATACTGAATAGCTCTGAACTGATCAACAATAGAAAACAAATGGCTAATACAATGTCAGCTTGTCATGCTCTTAAAGAATTGTTGTTGTTCTTTAGTCGTTCAGTCGTGTCCAACTCTCCATGACTGTAGCACACCAGGCACATTTTGTGTCTGTATGTGCTTATCCATAAGGTTTTCGCATCTATCCTGTTATTGTTACGGCACAGGTGCGGCAACCAACCGCTAGATGGCGCTGACGATATTTTGCAGCGCTGTGGATATGTTAGAGAAGTTCTAAGCCTAGAATGGTAGCCAAACCCTTAAACTAACCCTAACTCTCACCTTAACCCTAACAGTTTACCTAAGCCTTGACTGTATGATATGGCACTGGAATATTGGCAGCGCCATCTAGCAGTTGGTCACCGCACTGCAATGGCGGACTGATGCCATAAACATAAAAGGAAAGGACCAGGTTTTCTTGGCAAAAATACTGGAGTAAATTGCCAGTTCCTTCTCACAATGTGTCTGACCTCTCTGTCCATTTCAGCTTCCTTGAAGTACACAAGCCGGATCTATCCCTTTGTGAATGCGCATGAAATCCCCAGCACTGCCAGCTGCAGTGCCAGCACGTAGCCGCTAGATGGCGCAGGCATGATTCAGGGAAGACCTATAATTATTCCCCCCTCCGACGTGGCGCAACTCGACGGCACTGAATCTACAGCGAGGCCATTGCTATGTTCGGAGCAGGCACTCGGCCTTCGAGGGCCTTGGGCGCACCTCTCATAGCTCAAGGCCTTTTCTGTCGGTGTGCCTTGTATGCAACGTGCAGCAGTATTCCGAAAATCGGCAGCGCCATCTAGCGGTTGGTGGTGGCAATGCAGCTGCCAATGTTTTGCGTAAGGGAAGAACGAAAGGACCCACAAGCCCCTTTACCACAAGATGGTCGCAATCCAGAAGAATAACCTAAAAAATATAAATTTTTGGGTGCAGAGTTCCTTCAAATTTGGATGGAACTTGCCCATTAAGATTGGTGGCATCATGATATGCCTATTCTATTTCTTTAATCATAAACATAATGTAACATGCCACTAGAATCATATACAACTAACAGTATGTGCATTACATTTTGGATGCGTTCATTTTCCAAGCCACACAAGATAGCATTTACTACCATCTTGGAAATTATTCCATAAAACCTTACAAGCCTTTGTTTCTCCAATTAGTTGAAGCTATTAAACCGAACACGCTCAGGAAATGTCACTTTTGTTTACGGCCGTTACACTGGTGTAGATTTACTAAGATGAAAAGGTTAATTGAGGACAAGTTACCATCACAAAGAACAAAAGCCTAACGATGTACCTGTAATCATGAAATGGTTTGGTATTGCTGAAAATCAATACAAATTATCCTAGGACTCTGTTGTTTTCAGAGTTAATTGGCGGCCAGACTATCAGACACCTGGATCGGAGAAAAGTTATTTAAAAATAGGAAAACATTTCTGTACAGTAAATGAAAGCTACATGACACTGCACACGTCAAAGGTGATGGCCCAGATGTACTAAATGCCAAAGTCGCTTTGCTGCTCTTCATTGTCTCATGCTTCATATTAACCAAGTGGCAGGCATGTTGATATTATTTGTTGTCTCGTTAAAATATTCATATTTAAAGGCACTTTAAAGTTTCTTGGTTTATGAATGCATTTGATAGAGGAAAATCAGTAGCCTATGCAAATATATTTTTTCCTGAAAAAATGCCAAAATAAACATTAATAAACTTACCCTGAAGTTTGTAAAATTCTTCAGCTTTTTTGTCAAGGAATACTCCTGAACAATTCTAGCTAAATTAGCCTAAAATTCATAATTTGTTTTGGCCAATCACAGGCAGCTATAATATTGTTGCAATCTCTGGGAAGTCAGTTTCCGCAAAGCATCGTGGTATGTGTAGTCCCCAAAACAAGGAAGCAAGGAGGAACTGAGTCATTGCTGCTGTGGATTTCTTTACTGTGCTGATTTTGGCTTAAAGGTTAGTATATGGTTAAAAACCATACTTGAAGGCAGTGTCTCTATTGGCTAGTGTGTGTGTTGTTCGGTCGTATTCGACTCTCCATGACCACATGACCGCAACACACCATTCTGATCTATTTGGTTTTCATGGCAGAAATACTGGAGTGGGTTGCCAGTTCCTTCTGCAGTGGGCCACAGCATACAGCTTCTGATATTCCTAGTTGGTCTCCCATCCAAGTACTAGCTTGGCCCAATGCTGCATGGCTTCAGGGAACCCATTGGCTAGTACCAGATGCCTATGTAAGCAGCTTTGAGGGTGTGGAAACCAGTTTTTTTAAACAAATCTGTATGTGCATAGAATGACTCCATGTAAAGTATATTTCTGATATAAGCAGTATGTGTTAGATTAGAAAAAGATAATAACAGGGACACTTCCATATACCTTTCAGATATTCTAATAGCAGATATACATTCAACTTGAAGGTAGGCTATAAAATAAACCAATGACGGGCGGGGATAATGTATGTGTGGGGCACCCTGTTAATATATGTACACAATACCAACAATTCTAATGTGTGAGGCAGCGGCGTAGGAACTGGGGGGGGGGGGGGGGGGGGGACCTCCCTACCCAGAATAAATGAATAGGGGACCCAAAAAATAGCAGAATTTAATTTAATCATGCATATTCCAGATTTGTCCGCTAGAGGTGCTATGGAGCAGTATGTCTTTCTTCTGAAAGCACTCACCCGTAATGTATATATATATTTGTATCAGTTTTAATTATATTTTACTGGATGATCCGCCCCTGCTTCCTGTATAAATCTTACTAGATATAAATCTGCCCAATTAATTAGTGCTCTGAATGAGTTCCGTACATACAACCATTAACCATAAATATAAATGTAAACTGGCAAAACGCACTGTGCTCAGAGGAGTTAAAAACAAATTATTCTATTGGTAGTTCCATTAGACAAAGCATTACAAGTTCTTCAGTGTTATAACATGCTTATTTTTATGGTCTCAGTATGTTTAGAAATGTGTCACCTGGACTAGTATATTTTTCTGCTGTGCTCCCACACAGATAATCCCCTTAGTACCAGAGATTAACTCAGTGGGTGAAGGACTTTGACACTAGTAGGATTCCACCGGCATTACTCTTACGGCGTCTGCTCTTCCACTTTTTTTTACAATTGACTAGTGGTGTGTTTCTGCCTAGGCCCATGAGGCCCAGGCCTAGGGCAACATGCATACTGAAGATGCCAGTGCATTAAATTGAAATATGTTCTTTATATGCACAGATTGTCTATTTGCAGTGATTGCCTGTAATACAATATGGATTGAGATACAGAAAGCGGAAAGAACTGAAAAGCCACATATTAATCTGTACTGATCTGCATCTTGGCATTAAAGGGATTTTTTTTATCTTAGTTCATATAATGAAAACTCAAATTTCTAATGTATAAATTTTATTTGAAAAGTCAAATAATTAGTTGTTGTTCTGTAATTCGGTCTGTGGATCACGGCACGCCAGGCACATCTATTGTTATGTCCCTTGTTGTGCTTATCAATAATGTTTTTTTGTCAAAGGTACTAGAGTGGGTTGCCAGGTCCTTCTCCAGTAGACTGTGACCTGTTTGCTATGACCTGCCCATCTTGGGTGACCCTACATAATATATCTGATATAACAGCTTCATTGAGATACACAAGCCCCTCCACCCCGACAAGGTAGCAATTGAGAAGGGGAGTTAATTAGTACCAGAGATTACCTCAGTGGTTAAAGGACTTTGACACCCACAAGGTTAAATTAATAGGAAAACAAAAAATAGCAAAATTAAACTTAATCCTGCCTTACCAGATCTGGCCACTAGACATATATATATATATATATATATATATATATATATATATATATATATATATATATCTATATATATATTATATATAAAAGAATATATTATAAGGATAAAAATAAATAAATAATACAAAAAATATATATAATAATAATATATAAATAATGAGGGGCACTGCAGCAATGACCCCCCCCCCCCCCCCCCAGTGCAGGGCCCCGGTGCATTGCACCAGGTGCACCGGCACCTATGCTTCCTATCCTGGGAGTAGAGTTGAATTATCACCAAACAAAATATTTTTTGGCTCCTATGCCAATGGTACCAAGAGCCTGCTTATCATCATTTGATAATTAATCTTGTATTCGTGTAACTTCAGGTCTCAGGAACAGTTCTAGAGTCTTCACCATCATTGGACATCTTCAAAATGAGGCTGAAGACATATCTGCTTACTCAAGCCTTGGGATAACCCAATATCAGAGGAAGAAATGCAAAGCACTTTGAGTTGGCTTGGAGAAAAGCAATATATGTTATTATTATTTGTAATATTTATTGTAGCATTCAGATTAAACTAATATAGACACAGATTAAATATAAAATACATTTTGTAGCAGGAAATAGTAAAAACACAGATGATCAATTCAATAGAACAGGATGTATAATACACATCATTATAATCTCTGGGGGGTTTCCAGCTAAATCAGGGGTGTGTTTAGGTTTTATGTTGCCCTAGGCCTGTTCCGGTTTGTGCACCACCCAGTTACTCCTCCTCCTTTTCCCTTGCTATATCCCAATAATACATTTACCATACATCTATATAGAAAATCATAAGTGGCTATGTGTCTGTTTAAATATACAGTAAATCAGAAAGTACGAGGTATATTCCATGGTAATGCATCTGTAATTGCAGGCATCCTGCTACCATGTAAAAATGTGCTGCCTTAGGCCTTGGCCTTGGCCTCATGGTCCTAGGCTGAAAACTCCCATAAAATAAGTACCTTACTCATGGTATAACCAATTCCAAATCTATCGACTAATTTTCCCATTCTCTTGTGTCAATTCCTTCAGTTTTCAGTCTCAATGATTTTTTTCCTGCAAATTTGCCTCATTTGACTCGAGTTAATGAATTGGCACATATATGTCTATCAATTTTGAACTGTGCAGGAATATAAAGTTTATGTATTCTGATAATATTGTCTGGTTCCCGGAAAACAGGATATTTTTCCAGTCTCTAGTAAACCGCAACATTGCAGAAGATGTGCTAAAAAATGAATGATTTACATACTGTGCTATTTTCTGCATCTGGTTCTGACAAATATAAAAACATTCTAATAATATATGTGCCCAAACCACAGACTGGAGGATGGAGAATATTTGGAGAGAAATACTGAAAAATGTAAAAATCCTTTATTATTTTTTTGCATAAACTTATAATTCCCTACCGTATTGCAGTTATTTTGTATTAAAATGTATTAAAGAAATAAATGTATATTATGGAACTAAGCTGTGGGAGAGCAAAAATATAGTTTTTTGTATTTACCATAAATGAATAAAACAGATCCACACACTAGATAACAATGTGCAAATAAATCAGATATGCTGTAAACATCTGGGATAGTACACCTCTGGAATGGTTCAGTGCACATTTGTAACTACAATAAAGCCAATTTCAGAAATTATTATGATTCTAAAAAACTGCACCATACAGACAGAAGACAAAAATGTTGGAGGAGTTGTACTTGGGTTAAATTAGTGCAGCTGTACGGCTCATTGCAAGAATTCCCATGGCCAGTAAATCCATCTGTGAAATCAACGGAGGGTCCCCAGAACCACAAAATAAACAGGAATTTCTTTGGGACTCCCATTTTCCCCAACCCCTTGGTGCAGTGGAATGTATAATGATGTTAAAAGTATAGGGTTCCATTGCATCCCCTTCATAAACTGAATGGTCTTAGGTGACCCTCATTTCTGCCCACCCATGGGATGGAATGGCCTAAAATAAATATAAATTATTACATTATTCCCCTTCTGGATTGCTACCTTGTCATGTGCACCTCAATGAAGCCATGAGCTACCATGTAGGGTCACCCAAGATAGGCACGTCCTAGAAGAGGGGTCATACAAATTGTGATCCGCTGGAGAAGGAACTGGCAACCCACTCAAGTATTTTTGTCATGAAAACCTTATGGATTGGTACAACCAGACACAAGATGTGCCCGGCGAGCTGCGGTCCATAGGGTCATGGAGAGCCAGACACGACTGAATGACTACATAAAAAACAAATAATACATTATTACAATTCATATTATTACAAAATCAAGCGGGTTAAGGTGGTCATTGAATGAACTCCCTTTCTATCTAAACTAGCCCTATCAATCATTACTGTGAAGAACCCTTTTCTTTCTTTAAGGTGGAATCTTTTTCCTTCTAACCCCAAAGGTTGTCCTCTTTTCAGCTGAAAACCTATTGGCACAAAAGATTCACTTGTCAAAGTTATATTGACCCTGGATGTATTTAAATAAGGTAATCATATCCCCTCGTAGACGCCTTTTTTCTAGAGAAAATACGTTTAATTTGGTTATACTTTCTTCATAATTTAGACCCTCCATTTCCATTATTAGTTTTGTTGCTCTTCTCTGTACTTTTTCCAGCTCTCCAGTCCTTTTTATGAAGTGGTGCCCAGAATTGTACTCCGTATTCCAAATGAGGGTGTACTAGGGATTTGTATAGTGGCAGAATTATATTTTCTTCCCTTGTTTCTATACCCTTCTTAATACATGCTAATATTTTATTTGTCTTTGCAGATGTTACTTGGCATTGAGCACTGTTACCTGGGTGGTTATCCGCAAGTACTCCCAAATCTCTTTCTTCTCAAATGTATAACTTTACATTTATTACATTTATCACAACTTAGTGTCATCAGCAAAAATGGAGACAATACTTTCCAGTCCCACCTCTAAGTCATTAATAAATATGTTAAAAAGGAGAGGACCTAATACTGAACCCTGAGGAACCCCACTTACCACATTAGTCCAATCGGAGTATGTTCCATTTACAACAACATTTGCTTCCTGTCTTTTAGCCAGCTCTCAATCCATGAGCAGATATTTACTACAATTCCTGCCTCCCTTAGTTTGCACAATAGTCTTCCATGTGGCACTGTATCAAAAGCTGTTACAAAATCCCAAAATACTGCATCAGTTGAGTTTCCTTGATCCAAGTTCCTACTAGCCTCGTCACAGAAACAAATTAAATGTGTTTGACATGACCTATCCCTCATAAATCTATTTTGACTCATAATTAGTTCAGCAAAACATAAATATGAATTTATTATTTCAATTTCTGACTGCAGAAAATGACCAGAAGAGAAATGCCATCAGTCGGTCTTTATACAAATGAGACACAAACTCCATAATCACCCTTTGGCCTCTGTGAGCTTTGTACAATAGTTCTTGCTAGGGTAACATGACAATCAAAGGATATTGGTCTTTGGATAGACCTATAGGATGTGTAAAGCTAGCCAAACATATACAATACACCAAATCTTGTATTAATAAAAACAACATAAAATTAACAATAACATTAATTTATATTTACAATGTGTGAAACATCCAAGTTACTCTTCTATTTGTGCTATGTTTACAAGGATACATCCTCATGAGAAAGTATAGGACAGAAACAGTCCAGAATAGAAAACAGAACACTGCAGTAAAGTCTAATTGTATATTAACTTAAACAATCTAAAATGTGTGTATTTTCTTTTTTTACATTCTAAAAATGTTTCCTATAATAAAGTGTAGTTATTTAAAACATCATAAAGAAAATAATCTGACCACAGTGGCTTTAGATACTTTTGATAATTTGACATCCCCAGTGCGTAGGTTGTATATTCCCTTCAGATATTGGTGGGTTATTGAGTGCTTTGGAGAGCATTAAACAAAGAAAACAAGTATTTTCCCTGAATTTGGAGAGCTATTCATTTTATTTCCCTTCAAACCATTTTACTGCACTTCTCTCCAGTGAACACGCTGAGCCTCTTATTTAGGATAAATAAAAAGCGAGTATTGGAGTAAAGCCATCCCTGACCTAAAGTAAGAACATTTCAAGCGGGAATCCCATAAGACGGCACAGAGTAGAAATTATTTGCTTACTAAATAACTAACTTTTCTCTGTCCGGCCAATAAAAGATCATCTGAGGGTTCATAAAAAATTCAAGGAAAATGAGCTGACTTAGTAAAATCCGACATAAGCAGATTTAACATGTGGGAAAGAGGTAACAATTAAAGGAACACAGACGTGTCATATTTATAGTATGCTGGTTTAAAGATTTTCTTAATAAACTGACAAAATATTGTACATTGTTTAAAATGAATAAATGCAGACTTAAGTTTCTAATTATTATATTATGTACAGTGCCTTGCAAAAGTATTCACCCCCTTGACTTTTTACCTATTTTGTTACATTACAGCCTTAAATTCAGTGTTTTGTTAATCTGAATTGTATGTGATGGATCAGAACACAATAGTGTAAGTTGGTGAAGTGAAATGAGAAAAATATATACATAAAACTATTTTTTAGAAATGGAAAACAGAAAATTGGCATGTGAGTATGTATTCACCCCCTTTGTTATGAAGCCCGTAAAAAGCTCTGGTGCAACCAGTTACCTTCAGAAGTCACATACGGTAATTAGTGAAATAATGTCCACCTGTGTGCAATCTAAGTGTCACATGATCTGTCATTACATACACACACCTTTTTTGAAAGGCCTCAGAGGCTGCAACATCTAAGCAAGAGGCACCACTAAACAAACACTGCCATGAAGACCAAGGAACTCTCCAAACAAGTAAGGGACAATGTTGTTGAGAAGTACAAGTCAGGGTTAGGTTATAAAAACATATCCAAATCTTTGATGATCCCCAGGAGCACCATCAAATCTATCATAACCAAATGGAAAGAACATGGCACAACAGCAAATCTGGTAAGAGATGGACGCCCACCAAAACTCACGGACCGGGCAAGGAGGGCATTAATCAGAGAGGCAGCACAGAGACCTAAGGTAACCCTGGAGGAGCTGCAGAGTTCCTCAGCAGAGACTGGAGTATCTGTACATAGGACGAGAATAAGCCGTACACTCCATAGAGTTGGGCTTTATGGCAGAGTGACCAGAAGAAAGCCATTACTTTCAGCAAAAAACAAAATGGCACATTTTGAGTTTGCGAAAAGGCATGTGGGAGACTATGTCTGACGCAAACCCAACACATCACCCAAAGAACACCATCAGTGAAACATGGTGATGGCAGCATCATGCTGTGGGGATGTTTTTTTGATGATGCTCAGCTGCAACTATGGGTCTGTCTGTGGACAGTCAGTGACACATGTAAGCAGAAATTTCATTTATTAATTTCTCAGTGAAAAATGCACAAATTAAAAAAATTCAAAAAGTATCTTTACAGTAGTGTGCTCCAAACTGTGCTGAATTAAGTGGCCCATTAACTAATCTTCATTTCGTTGTCAGTGCGCTTGATATAAGTTTGAGACACATCTGTATTTGACTTTACTAAATAACAATTATTTTACTTTTTGAAATAGAATCCAGACTAGAATAAAATAATTGAGTGAAATAACTCTGCACTGTTCTCTTGGAAAATCCACCAGTTTTCTAAAGAATAGGAACAATCAACTGATTTCGTCATCACAGTTTCTGACTTGGGGATAATAAAAGACTTGATGGATTGCATTTACATTACAGTACAGTACTTATAAGAACTCTTCCTGCTGATGACCAATCAGTCACTGTAACTCTGATGAAAGTTCACCTAGAAGGAGACTGATAAGAAAATGGAACAAAGTGGCACTGGGTTCAGTGCATAGGACAAATAGAAGTTTAGAAAGTTGTAGTACCAGTATGGTACAATTCCAACCAACTAATACACAGGATGTGAGGACCCTCAGTAATGTTTAATGCCCAGTGGGCTGCCAGAAATGTTCAAACTGTCCTGGTGGAAATGGAAACCACTTCTTTAAATATCGTCTTTGCATTTGAATTCAGTTCTATTCTAGAAGACTACACCAGTGCTAAAAACATGAGTTTGATGTATTAATTAGGCAATTATTATCACTAAAACTCAAGTGCAATGCTCTATAAAAAGAAATATTAAACAATAAACTTTCAGAGTTCAGACTGCTACCCACTATAAAGTTAATGGTGGAGGTTGTTTTATCTAGCAGGCAACTGCTACATTTTTATGCACAAAGGGCCCTATTCTATTGTCCAAATCATAAATTTATACTCACTTAAAACAACTCTTAAAATTGCCACATATTCTATTAGCTACTTGCAATCTGGTTACGAGTTCCCCGCACACAATCACTACAGGTCAGCCAATGTCACAAAACCGGCCTTAGAACTCCATTGTTTTTAGCACAGCTTGAATATTACGAAATCATTACACAAAATCAATATTCTATTAGACCCGTACCACTTGCTTGCAAAAAAAGTCTGACTCACAACTAGAAATACTATATAATAATAATGTTTCTGTCAAAAATATTTCCAGTACTAAATAGGACCCGCAAGGGCTTTTTCAAACACTTATTAGAGCTGTAACAGCAATTAAACACACAATACTGTACTTTAATATCATGGGAAGGCATGGAAAGACATTAGAATTAATTGCACAACCATCTCAAACCCACAAATATGCAAATCAAATATTTTTAACTGTTATTTCCAAGTAATATTGATCCCGGGACTCAAGGGGTTAATGCATATCATGAAATCCACACAGACTAGAACAGATGATCTGATGCATTTTACAGATTGCTTGATAGCGAGCCTGATCGCAAATATTACTTTTTGGCACTAATTACGGGCGACCCTCTGCATTCTTGGGGGTTCCATTCCCGGGTGCCCCGCGAATGCACGAAATCCGGGGGTTTGAGGGGTCGGGTTTAACTCACCTAACGGGGGAGTAACTCACCCTGCGGGGCTAATGCAGCATTCAGGCCCTCCTCTGGCGAGTGTGTGGGGTTCAGCGTCCCTCCCCTGTCCTTCCCCCGTCCTTCAACGGAGGCCTCTCACATGCAAATGTGACAGGAAAACCAATCCGCAAATATGAGATCCGTGAGTGTAAAAACTAACTGCGGATGTGGAGGGAGTACTGTAGTTTGTAGTTTTAAGAAGCAACTGTTTAAAATTGAATTCATCATTGAAGGACTTTTGTTGTTGGTGCTTCCATCTTGGAGTCCTAGAACACGATTCAATTGCAAGCCTGCATCTCACGGGATCTAGGTCGTATGTGTGCAAGCATGCTGTGGGCTTCCGTTCGTCTCCAATTCCGGAGCTATTCAACTGAGCAAGGCCTTAAGTTACGGGCCGAAGCCTCAAGCCTGTAAACCCCTCCTGCTGCCCCAAACTGGTATTGGGCTGGCCGAGATGCGATCCGCTGTTACGATCCAATCATGGTATAAAGTAGTGCGACGCAGGCCTCTCAGCCAATAGAAAGTGGTCTAGCCACAGATGATTGACAGAGGGAGATTATGAAGTTGCGTTTCACCCGCCCATGCGTTTACTGTGTTGTACTTTCTTGCAAAGTAGCACTCAGGTCCCGAAGTTGGAGGTTTTTCAGTGAGAGTGAGAGTAGGCTATTAGTGAGAGCAGTATATTGCGGTTTTGTTTATTTCTGTTAATCTAATTACGATTTTACACTTAATCCTTGTTTACACATATATACAGAACTATACATAATAGCAATACACATAAATTAAAGAACACACAGAGACACATAGAGACACATAAAGCTAGGTCAATCCATACAGCCCCCCCACCCCACCTCATCCACCACACCGCATCCCCCAACAATTATTACTGTAAATACACATACCGTATTGGTCCGAATATAAGCCGTATCTTTTTTCCGATTTTTGAGCTTGCGAGTTACGGGTGTGGCTTATATTCACGACCGTAAAAAAATCATTGCCGATTTGAGAACTTTGCTTGTTACGTGTGCGGCTTCTATTCGCGAACGCTAAATTACTGACGATTTGCACGATTGCGAGTTACGGGTGCAGTTATTCGTGCTTTAGACTGCGGTATTGAATAGCGATTTACGGTTTTAGTGATTCTAACGTCCTGTAAAGCCTGTAACCTGCAAAAAAAGCTGCAGTGCTAATTAGAAAGCCTGTTTCTTCCAATGGCTGATTACTTTGAGAGTCTTTTTCTCTCCAATTTTACGGGTGCGGCTTATATTTGAGTACTATCTTTTTTCTATTTTTTCCCCTTGAACTTTACGGGTGTGTCTTATATGCGGGTGCGGCTTATATTCGGACCAATACGGTAATACACACATTTTTTATTTTCCTCATACATACACAGAAAACTTTTTTGGATTTATCCTTATATTCCTTTTGGGATTTAAATGGAGGGAGGACAGAAGAGGGGAGAGGAGTGGAGCGGTGGAGAGGAGATGAGGAGAGGCGAGGAGGAGAGAGAGGTGGCCCTGGGGAGTGGTGGAGGAGAGGAGGAGGAGCTTGAGAGTGGTGGAGGAGAGGAGGCAGAGGAGGAGAAGTTGGAGGAGTAGGTGGCAGAGGAGGAGGAGGTGGTGGAAGTGATGGAGGAGGTGGCGTAGGATGAGGAGGTGGAAGTGGTGGAGGAGGAGGTGGAAGAGGTGGTGGAGGAGGACAGTGGAGAAGAGGATGTGGGCGGTGGCAGGGGGGCCCTAGCAACAGGCACATGTAGAGCAGGGAAGGAGGGGAGGGGCCTGATCCCAGGGGGGGGTAGTTTGGGGGAGGGTCATGCCTCAGAGACAGGTCAGGGAGGCAAAGCTCCCCATCCACAGTCGGGAGGGCAAGAGGCTAAGGGCAAGCACAGGGCCCGGAACTACACACACCAGAAGAATGTGGTACTCCTTGGTGCTATCCGTGGCTGCCCCATGATCCTTGCGGTGTGGGAGGAAAAGGCCCAGCCATGGATGGAGGTAGTGGCTGAGGTAACAGCAATGGGCACAGAGCAAAGGGATGTGGGGTCCGTCAAGCACCGTTTTGATGACTCCAGGACCAAGATGAGGAGGATGATGGCCAAGGAGGACAAGCAAGTGACTGTGCAATATGAGTGGGAGAGGTGCCAGCCGCTGGAGCTTCAGGCCTGGTGGCCCAGCAGGACCCAGTCTCCATGTCAGGTGAGTATGACATACACCAACATGCCGCCACATGTACATCACACACACCACACATGTACATGATGACTAACAAGGAAACTGAGATGTCAGCTCCATGGAATTAACAAGGGATAGATGTATATGTCATTAAATCCATGACGCTGACAAATCACTGCCATTCCTGGGCACCACAGTAATGCAGCAATAGAGAGTCCATGTATTGGAGTGCCCACTGCATCCTATGCAGTTACAGACTGCAGCTGGAGTCAAGATAGCGTTAGGAACCAAGAACAATCAAGACCAAGAACCAAAGAATAGATCACGTGTAGCATATGATAGCTAATCTGAGTTGCAATTAGGAGAATCATCCAGGTTCAATCCTAGATGTCAGATAGTTAGGAATGAACACAAAACAATGTATTATTCATCTTATTAATAACTCATACCTTTCTTTTCTATCTTTCAGCATCAAGAAGGTCTGGGTCCAGTTGTGAGCCAGAGTCAGGGTCGTCGGCTCCATCGGATTAGGAAATGGAGGAGCAAGCCCCCGCCCAGCAGGATCTGAGGCAGGGGGAGGAGGAAAGAAGAGGACCCGAGGGCCCTGGTTTGGAGGAGGAGGATGTCATCTGGCTAGTGGGGTCACTATCCCCCTCCTCCAGAGACTTAGCATCTCGCCAGGACCCTCCACTGGAGGGACCATCTGAACCTGACACCTCCTCCTCCCCTCATCAGCACCACTGGGCCCACCAACACCACCACCCTTTTTGAGCCTGGCTCCAGCCGGGCCCCAGACCCTCCCCACTGGGCCACCACCACCGCCACCTCCTTATCAGCCCATATCCCAGGGGCCTCCGTCCCCAACATCAAGCTAGGCCGTGCAGGCGGAGATGCTGGCCCTCATGCGGCAGCAGATAGAGTGTCTCCGGGGGATCCAGGCCACCATCTCCGCCAATTATGCGGAGGTCATGTGCAGCCTGGCCAGGCGCAATAGGGAGGAGAGGAGGCAACACCTAATGACTGAATCTTACCTGGCCGGACTGCTCAGGATGGTGGCATACCCAAGCGCATTTCAGGAGGTGACTGCAGACGCCATGCAACGCTGGTCACTGAGGCATGCTGTTGGGAAGAGATGCGTGCATGAGTGCTGCCAGCACTGGGGAGCGACAGTTCATTGAGGGAACCATGAATGCCAACATGTACTGTGACATAATTAAGCAGAGCATGATCCCCTCCCTTTGGAGACTGGGCCCCAGGGCAGTATTCCAACATGATAACGACCGCAAGCACACCTCCAAGATGACCACTACCTTGTTAGAAAAAGCTGAAGGTAAAGGTGATGGACTGGCCAAGCATGTCACCAGATGTAAACCCTATTGAGCATCTGTGGGGCATCCTCAAATGGAAGTTGGGGGAGTGCAAGGTCTCTAACATCCACCAGCTCCGTGATGTCATCATGGAGGAGTGGAAGAGGACTCCAGTGGCAACCTGTGAAGCTCTGGTGAACTCCATGCCCAGGAGGGTTAAGGCAGAGCTTGAAAATAATGGTGCCCACACAAAATATTTACATTTTGGGCCAAATTTGGACATGTCCACTTAGGGGTATGCTCACTTTTGTTGCCAACAGTTTAGACATTAATGGCTGTGTGTTGAGTTATTTTGAGGGGACAGCAAATTTACACTGTTATACAGGCTGTACACTTACTACTTTACATTGTAGCAGAGTGTCATTACTTCAGTGTTGTCAAATGAAAAGCTATAATAAAATACTTACAAAAATGTGAGGGGTGTACTCACTTTTGTGAGATACTGTATATAAATATATATATATATATATATATATATATATATATATATATATGTACATATACAGAATATGTATATATATATATATATATATATATATATATATATATATACAGTATATATATATATATATATATATATATATATATATATATATATATGTATATATATATAATTCTATAATAATATATATATATTATTTTTAATGATATTGGGAGGGGCAGGGGAATTGGGAATTTGGGAATTTAAACAAATAAATTAACAAAAAAAAATTTGAAGGGCACTGCAGCAATGGGGACCCGGCTTCCTTTCCTGGGTGTAGAGTTGAATTATTACCCCCAGATTTTTGGGGGTTCCTATGCCCATACCCTTGTTTCTTGACAAGGAAATGTATCATGGCAGCTTCCATGCACTAGCAGTGTCTGCTAAAATTAAGACATTTTTGCCAGTCTACAGAGCTTCTTTAAAGTAAGTCCCTCTGAAGATCTTTAATGCTGGTCAAAGAGGGCAAGATAAAGTGTTTGCTACAGTAGCTTAGAGGATATATAAGATTCTGAATAAAATAGCTGTGATATGCTCATTTCTTCAATAAAGATTGGGATATATTATCGGGTGAGACTATTATCTATTCACCTCAAGACTGTTAAATAATCCCACTTTTTTCATAATAACTGAACTTAAAAAATGAAAGTGATACTTCTCAGCACTTCATGTATTCTGCATGTGGCTTATTCTCAGACTGTGTCACTAGTTTGAATTATTGAAAATATCTGTACTTCAGTCTTTGAAGACCCCACCCACATAATAAAATCTTTGATTCCCTGAAACTTTTATTTTAGAAATAAATATGCTAAAGATCCTCAGAACACCTTCAAAGTATCATCTTTCAATCACTAGAAAATACCTTTACTTGAAGAGACATAAAAGGATTATCCAGTAGCCACCTAATCATTCATAGGAGGGATAAATCTCACGGTTACATGATTGGTATAACAAGAAGGTTATCTGTCATGATGTCTTTACTATTTCTTTCATGAATAAAGAAAGAAAGGATATCAAAGCCTGAATCTGATTCAATCACATGTACACTTGTCAGGAAAACCTGTGAAATGTTACTGATTGTAACAGACAAATAGCTTCAGTTTCCTTTCTCCAATATAGGACAGATGGAGTATCTTAAAATAAATCTATATTTGTTTGTGTTTTAGATTTTTTGCAGATATTTTTAATTAAGTATTGATTTTATTTTTAATTTAATTTCAAAGGAAAAAATAAAAAATATGTTACTCAGAAGACAAAAAGACCTGGTATATATTAAAATTAAGAAGATAAAAATACAAATAATCAATTATAAGTTTAGCCTTATATAAGAGACTAGAATATTGCCCGTCAAAAAATGACGGCAATGAAATTGTAAGTTAGCTAATGCTGTTTGGTGTAAGGTAATCAAATAAATAATACATGAATAGAGGAATATACTTTACCTATTTGGAAGTAATATATGCAGGAAGCATTGTGTTGAAGAGCTGGCAATCTGTTTTCATGTTGCTGTAGCATACAATGTGTGTTTTGAGTGCTGTGGAGCTGCTGTGTAAGTGTCACCAATGTGTGCAGTGTGTAGTGTAACTAGGCTGCGTGCGCGAGGAAAATCCGTTAGGGTAGCTGTGTACTTCCGATTGTATAAGTTAGTGTTGTAAAATGGCGGCTAATGTGTGGTACGCGGCTGTGGCTGCTTTTGCGTCCGTGTTCGTGGACCTCATCCGGCTTTTTGTGAAAGTCCGTAGGTGTTTTGTGGTGTTTTGCGTGTTTAGGGTCCTGTAGCCTCGTTTTCGTTTTTTTTGGTGGCCATTTTTTCTCTTGCTTAGGGGATTGTCGTGTCTCTAAACTCCGGAATTTGGACTTAAATGGAGGTGTAACTTCACTTGCAGAGGTCCTGTGTGACCCCCCCCCCCCCCCTTTGCTGTGGGTATGTATTTTATGTATTTTTTGTGTGTATTTATTGTCTCTAATGTTTTTTGCTTTGAAAAGCATGGGAAGGCATGGAAAGACATTAGAATTAAAAATATTATCGATCTCGGGACTCAAGGGGTTAATACATATCATGAAACCCACATGGACTAGAACAGATTATCTAATGCATTATATAGATGCTTAACTGTGAGTCTGATCTACAAATATTACTTATTGGATAATTAATTTGTAGTCTCCGATTGCAGGTTACGTGTAACTTCCATGTTTTACTGACGCCATGATGACGGACTCATTTACTATTGGCTGTGTCTAAGGAGTAAATTACAGGCTTGCATAAATATTGTCAGATCATATGATCACACTCCTGAAATCAGACTTAAAAAGCCAGGGTTTACGAGTTTAGACTTAAGGAGGTAAATTGTGAGCTTGAGTTAGTAGAATACATCTAAACATTTAGAGAAAAAATCACCCAACCAAAATTACGGGTTAGAGCCATTTGCAAGCTACTAATACAATAGGGCTCTAAGTTAGCACACTAGTAAATATTCTAGTATATTACATTCATAACATTGAGTCCTGTGCAAAATAAAATCTGAAATATTTTCATTATTGGTCACTTTCATCATCACAGTACTGATTGCTTCTAAGTAATGGTCTTCCAGTTGTTTTTCATTCCAAAATGTGTACTGTGATTATTTAGCATATTTATATCTAAAATATAATTTTCAGGAAATCAAAGCTTTTTATTATGTGGATGGGGTCTTCAAAGACTTAAGTGTAGATACTTCCAATGATTCAAATTAGGGTCAAAGGCGGAGAATAAGCCACATACAGAATTCATGTCACGACCCAGAGATGAGGCGCCTTGTGCACCACAAAACTCTCTTACTGTAGCTTATAGAAGCAATCTCTAAGTTGTGACTTTATTCATCTCAGCATCCAGCAAGCCAATTCAGATCAGAACATCATTCATGGTGAAGCAGAGAAATAGCAGCTCACACTGTTTCTTAGTGCATCAGAGAGACTCTGTTTAGAGAGGATGCCTGACTGCTCAGAGAGGCCATATATCTATACAAATTATTGCAGAAACGTAACATTTTGTTGTCCCACTAACAAACAGTGCAGAAAACGTATCTCTGTTAGTTACCAGTAAAATAACATTATTACAGTACATATAACATCATATAGTAACCCCAGCATTCCTTATTGTGACCCACATTACACTACACATAAAACCAACATGTCACAGTCCTTACAACAGTCCTGTTCATTTTAATAGCCTTTGATATTAACAACCCATTATGCCAAAGTCCCAAATAATAGAGTAGCTTGTGGGGTTCAGGGGAGTCCCAAAATCAATCATGACAACATGACGTGCTGAAAAATATTAGTTTCATTTTTTTAAGTCCACTTATCAAAAAAGTTGGATTATTTAAAAATCCCTATATTTTTTTGTAAAACATAATCCTTATTAGAAATGTAGGAGTTAGAAAGATAACTGACATATCCTCCACTAAATATATACTATGGAAGAAAAAGGTAATTTTGGGTATACCTACATGCCCAAAGTAGACCTGAATGAATTAGTGTGTAGACTTTCCACTGTCACTAAGGATTCTGTATAGACATAAGACCTACTTGGGACATGTAGATATACAACTTTCTCGTTACATACATTTTCCAGACCATAGTTCTTAGGCTGGTTGGCCTCTTCTCCATTCTACATTTCACACTATTCCAAGACAGACTCTCATCTTCCACATTATCACTACTTGCTTTTTATTCTTTGGGAATCAGATCTCTATAAATGTTCCCATAAAGCTTTCCAACATATAGGTAAGTTTTTCCACACTAGTGATTACATTCACATTATTATGTAAAAAACTGAGGTAAGAAAAATGGATGTTTTCCAATTTTTATAATTAGCTGTTTGGCAGCACAACATATTCTGGTTAAATTCATACAGAATAAGATTTTTAATAATAAATATAGTAAATCCAAGGATCTAGAAGAATATGAAATCTAAGTTCTTTTCCTGTAAAATGTTTGACTGCAATCCATAGTTTTATGATCCTAGATCATCCTTGCCAAATTTGATAAATATATATACACCATCCCACAAAACTTAACCATGTACAGGATGTAGGAAATACTTTAACAGGATAAAATGGTGACTATGTGGTTTACTTTCTTTCACTTAATAAAATACATTGCTTATTTCAACTCTCAGTTTTTTTTTTTTGTATTAACCTGTTTTTATTAGAAATAATAATAAATGGTAGCAAATGAAATTTGGCGTGACATCATGTGAGACCGGGTGTCAGTTGTTTTGTGGAGAAGCTCAGGGAGGGCGATCAGCGCGGGAGGAATCCTATTCAAGTGATCACAGTGCAGGAGCAAGTGGTGATCACTTTAACCCATAGACACCACAACAGCCTTATTAAATTGGGATTCGGCCAATTGAATAGGGCTCTATATAAGCACACAGCATATTTTTTTACAGAATTTTTTAGTTAGTGAAGACCTTGCTTTTGGATAGTTCACTAACTAAAAACTTCTGTAAAAAAAAATATGCTCTGTGCTTATATAGAGCCCTTTTCAATTGGCCAAATCGCAATTTAATAAGGCTGTAGGCATTCATTGTTGTTGTTGTTTAGTCTTTCAGTCGTGTCCGACTCTCAGTGACACTGGGATGTTGTATGCCAGATATAGCTTGTGTCTGGTTGTGCTTATCCATAAGGTGTTCTTGGCAAGTGGAGTGGGTTTCCAGTTCCTTCTTCAGTGGACCACAATTTGGCTGACCTCTCTGCTATGACCTGCCCATCTTGGGTGACCCTACATGGTATAGCTCATGGCTTCATTGAAGTAAACAAGCCCCTTCACCACAACAAGGTAATGATCCAGAAGGGGAGGCATTATTATCTTCAATTAATTCACTAAAGCATCTCTAAGCTGCTTGCCCACCATGATTATATACAAATTTGCCACCTGTAGCCTTACAAAGTGCCATTCATATAATCATATATTTTATAATATTATGCACTGCAAGATATACCAGTACATTTACATATAATGTACAATAATACACATTTACAATCATTTGTATTTACAATAATACATTATTGAACCATATTTGTTATTTCCTGCTTGATAATTAATATTTTAATAAAGGCTTGCAGTTAAAAAAATGTATCTCCACCCTGTTTCCATGAAAATAGGAAAAATAAGGTGTATGACAAATTAAATTCAATAATACACATATTGATACATTTCTCTTTAAATCTATAACAGTTCATGCAATCAGAATTGATGCTGATGAAAAAAGTTGGTGGAGATTTAGAGCTCTCATTGCAGACCTCATATGATTATATTAAATGGCTATTGAAGGCGTTTTTACATTTTTTTCATCAAAAAGAGGGCATTTGATAAAGTAGAACAGTGTTTCTTTTTTGAAAATGAAGCTCCTGGACCAGAATAAACTGCTTTGAGTTATGAGTGGCTGCCAACGAGATTTAGAGTTGTTCATACTCTGCTCACACACAGGCTCCTATTCAATTGTCCAAATTGCAATTACTTGAGCCCATAATGGAGCCTGTAAATATTACTGATATTTAATCGGCTACTTTTTGCCACTCACATTCCAATTGCGAGTTATAGGCTCAAAATCACTGCGGTTGTCAAAAACGTAACTCCGTCCTATCTCCTCCTTTTGATGTTTCAAATCCGTAAATGTTACCAATGCTAAAGACGCAAAATCCATATTTAATTACAACAAATGAACAAGCCCGCAATTGCTTTCAAACACGTAAATGGCAAATGTATCCAAAAATTATACGAGTACTATATACATACGAGCACTATATAGGACTGACCAGTGGGTTAAACACCTGTTCGTAATATTGCAAAAGCAAATAAAACAACACTACTGTACTTAAAAATACTGGGAAAGCAATGAAAGGAATTGGAATTAATTGCACAACAGTCTCAAGCTCACAAATCTGCAATAACTTTTTTTTTTACGTTTAATTTCCGTGTTATATCGACTCTGGGAATCAAGGAGTTAATACATATCATGGAGTCTGCATGGACTAGAACCGTTGATTTATTGATTTTTATTGATTTCTACATTTCTGGATTGCGAGTCTGATTGCAGATCGGACTTCTTGTCGTTTAAACTCCTTGTTTTACTGACGGTCTTATTTACTATTGGCTCTGTCTAAAGTTTAACTTATGGGCTTGCAATTAAATGGGGGCCACAGTTTTCTGTTAGTTTCAAAAAAATTTAAGCCAGATTTACTAAATATTTATGTATGAAAAAGACACTTTTTAATGTTTAAAACATGCTCTTTTACAAAGTAGAAAAAAAATGTATCCCACGTCCCTTTAATGTTACAGAAGACTGCAATCTGTTAGCTCATAGCCGCCATTCTTAGTGAATCTCCCCCATATCTGTGTCTTAGTTACCGCTGCAATATTTTCCAGGAAACATGGTTTGATGTGTTTGGTGTTAGTATAATTAAGCAATGTCACTATAATATAGCACATATGACACCTTGTAATAAATGTGATGTAAATAGATATATAACACATACATTAGTGATACAAACACTAAACAGTTTTTGTTACTAATTTTAGGGCAAAAAAATCAGACTGATACAAACGCTCAGTCACACCTTTAAATATATCTTCCTATACTAAATGGAAAAAGTAAAGTTGAAATGAGACTGATATGTAACCTTGTTAGAAAATCTGCAAAGGGCCTTATTAAATTTGCCAAATTGTAGTTCCTGAAACCCGTAAAGGAGCCTGAAAAAGTTACGGCTAATAAATTGGACTCTTTTAGTTACCCGCAAACAATCTGCGGGTTACAGGCTGAAAAACAGCTGTGGTTACCAAGATTGTAACTCCAATCCATCTAAGCCTTTGATCTTTCAAGCCCGTAAATGTTACAATCGCAAATCGCTATTGAATTACTACAATTCCACAAGCCCGCAATTGTTTTCACACCCATAAATGGGAAATGTAGCCAAAAAATTCCTACGGGTAACAGATAGGACTCGCAAGGGGTTTAAACACCTGATCGTAGCTCTGTAAATGCAAATAAAAAATCAATACAGCACTTTGAACGACGGGAAAAGCGATCTGTCCAAATCATTAGTTGTTCACTAATTCGGTCTGTGGATCACAGCACGCCTGGCACATCTATTGTTATGTCCCTGGTTGTGCTTATCAATAAGGTTTTCTTGTCAAAGGTACTAGAGTGGGTCGCCAGTTCCTTCTCCAGTAGACTGTGACCTGTCTGCTATGACCTGCCCATCTTGGGTGACCCTACATGATATAGCTGTTATAACAGCTTCATTGAGGTACACAAACCCCTCCACCCCGACAAGGTAGCGATTGAGAAGGGGACTTAATTAGTACCAGAGATTAACTCAGTGGGTAAAGGGCTAGCAGGATCTCACAAGCATTCACAAGCTCCTCCTCTTTTTTACTATTGGCTATTGGTATGTTTTTGCCAAGGCACACAAGGCCCAGGCCTAGGACAGCATATTTTCAGGCTTCTTGAAGAGGCCAGTGCAGTAAACTGAAATTTTTTTGTATATGTAGAGAAATGTCTATATGCAGTGATTGGTTGTAATACAATATGGCCTCCATTCAATTGAGCAATTGTGGGTTACTAGAGCCCGTAATGTAGCCAGTAATCTAATTTGCTAATCAATTGGCATCTTTTAGCTACCCACAAACGATTTGCGGGTTACAGGCTGAAAATCCCTGCAGTTGCCAAAATCGGAACTCCAACCCATCTAAGCCTTTGATCTTTCAAGCCCGTAAATGTTACAATCACAGGTCGCTATTAAATTGCTTCAATTCTTTAAGCCCGCAATTGTTTTCACACCCGTAAATGGCAAATGTAGAAGAAAATCCTGCGGTTACCAGATAGGTCTCACAAGGGGGTTAGACACACGATTGTAGCACTGTAAATACAAATAAAACGCAATACTGCCCTTTTAAAGACGAGAAAAGTGATGATAGATTTTTTTTTACGTTTTATTTTTATGTTATTTCAATCGCAGGAATCAAGAAGTTAATACATCAGGCCAGCCACATGGACTAGAACAGCGTAGTCAATAACAGGGCCTATAACTGACAGGGATAAACAGGCTTGTGTTCATATAGAGGTTGTCCTCCAAAACCTGACCTCTCCCCTTCAGCAGCTCCATAAACTTAACCCCATGTATTCCTACTTCCCATCTTATTCCTAGCACAGTCATACCCCCACTCTCCTTAACTGCATACGGCCGTGGGGTTACTTTAGAGGCCTTAAACACTTAAAAGATTTTGGTGCCCCCATATTATTATTATTATCGTTTATTTGTAACGCGCCAACATATTCCATAGCATTATACATAATTTAAGTTGCAGGCAATGACAAGTTCAAGATTCACACATTGCAATGAATGGAGGGCCCTGTCTTTGAGCTTGGAATCCGGTGTCCATATCGCTTTCCCTAAAGCACCGCGCAGGATTGAAACTCGCAGACTTACAATCTAAAGGTTGAAGTTTGTATGTGGTACAGTAGGGAGAGAGTAGTGCTGAGCATGTTAGGGAGGAAGGTTATAGGCTTCTTTAAAGAGGGTGTTTTGAAGGATTTAAGACAGGAGGATAGTCTGGTGAAGCGAGGCAAGGAGTTCCAGAGATTAGGGGCAGCGCGAGAAAAGTCCTGGAGGTGGGAGTGAGAGCAGATGACAAGAGTGTTAAAAAGAAGAAGGTGGTTAGCAGAACGAAGAGGGCGTGTGGGGGAGTATTTGGAGATGAGAGCAGAGATGTATGGGGGTGCGCTGTTGTTGAGGGCTTTATAAATTAGGGTCAAGATTTTAAACTTTATTCTGGAGGCTAAGGGAAGCCAGTGAAGTGATTGACAAAGAGGAGCTGCCGACACTGAACGATGTGTACGGAAGATGAGTCTGGCGGAGGCATTTATTATGGATTAAAGTGGGGAGAGGCGAGTGATGGGCAGGCCAACAAGGAGCGAGTTGCAATAGTCAAGACGAGAAAAAATGAGAGAGTGTATTAGAATCTTAGTAGTGTCTCGTGTAAGGTAATGGCGTATTTTGGATATGTTTTTTAGATGGAAAAGACAGGATTTGATTAGAGACTGTATGTGTGGGATGAAAGAGAGGGCAGGGTCCAGTAGAACCCTGAGACAACGGGCTTGGGAGGTGGGAGTGATGATGGCGTTGTTGACAGAGAGAGAGATGTGAGGAATTGAAGCTGTAGTAGAGGGTGGGAAGATTAAGAGTTCAGTCTTAGACATGTTGAGTTTCAGATGGTGGGCGAACATTTAAGAGGATATACTAGACAGGCAATCGGAGACGTGTGCTACAAGAGAAGGGGATAGATCTGGTGCTGAGAGGTAGATTTGGGTGTCATCTGCATAGAGATGATACTGGAACCCAAAAGAGTTTGGTAGGGTGCCGAGTGAGGATGTGTAGATGGAGAAGAGGAGGGGGCCTAGGACTGATCCTTGGGGTACGCCAATAGACAGGGGGTGAGGAGAAGAAGATGTGCCGGAGAAGGAGATGCTAAATGATCGTTCTTGAAGGTATGATGAGAACCACAAGAGAGCAGTGTCTCGAATGCTGAGGGAGGAGAGAATGTGGAGTAGAAGTGAATGGTCAACTGTGTCAAAGGCGGCAGAGAGATCCAGAAGAAGCAAAATAGAAAAGTGGCCTTTAGACTTGGCGGTGAGCAGGTCATTGGTGACTTTTATGAGGGCTGTCTCAGTGGAGTGTTAGGGCTGAAAGCCGGATTGGAAAGTGTCCATAAGAGAGTTAGAGGAGATGAAACTGGTAAGGCGGTTATAGACGAGCCGCTCCAGCAGTTTGGAAGCCAGGGGAAGTAGAGAGATAGGGCGATAGTTAGATGCAACGTCAGAATCGTATGAGGGTTTCTTGAGAGTGGGTGTAATTATGGCATGTTTTAGAGATGATGGAAACAGGCCAGTAGAGAGGGGAGGGATGAGCTGAGATGGAATAGGATCTGAAGGACAGGTGGTGAGGTGAGAGATGATATTAGGATGGAGACTTCATCTTCTGTTGCAGGGGTAAAGTAGTTCAGGGTGGCTGTGGGAATGGAGGGGGTGGTAGATTGGGTGTTGTTGGTTAGTTGAGTTAGTTGAGAGATTGAAGTGTATGAGCCACGGTGAGAGGAGAGTTCATTGTGGTTAGATTGAATTTTATGTGTAAAATGGTTGGCAAAGTCTTCAGCCGTGAGACAGGAAGGGATGGGGGGAGGTGGTGGGCGGAGGAGAGTATTGAAAGTGGCAAAAAGACGTTTTGGGTTAGAGGACAGAGTTGATATTAGTGATGTAAAGTACTGCTGTTTGGCCAGGTTGAGGGCAAAGGAGTAGGAACGTAGCATAAACTTGTAGTGAAGGAAATCTGCTGTGGAGCGTGATTTCCTCCATAGTCGTTCAGCAGTGCGGGAGCACTTCTGAATGTAACGTGTGTGTGTAGTGTGCCATGGTTGTGGATGAGATTGCCATGACGTCACATGCGGGCCACCTCATTAGCATACACCGGGTGCCGGCACACGGTATATGCTAATGCTGTGACGTCACATGCGTGCCACGTTAAATGCGCGCCGGAAGGAGCGGAGGCCGGAGCAGGAGCTTCAGATGCAGATAAGTGAGGGGAAAGGGAGAGTGGGGGTATTTCGAGGGGTAGAATGAGGGGGGTTAGAATGAGGGGGGTTTAGAATGAGGAGGGGGGTTGAGGATGAGGAAGGGGAGGGAAAGAGACACAGGGGGGTTAGAGAGACACAGGGGGTAGAGAGACACGGGGGGTAGAGAGACACGGGGGGGGGGGTTAGAGAGACGCGGGAGGTTAGAGAGACACGGGGGGGGGGGGGGGGGGGGGGGAGAGTGACTCGAGTATAAGCCGAGGGGGCCCTTTTTAGCCTTAAAAAAAGGGCTGAAAAACTTGGCTTATACTCGAGTATATGCGGTATATGATAAGTAATAAATTATACCTTCTTTGAAATATTATATATATATATATATATATATATATAGATATATATATATAGAGAGAGATATACACACTAGGAAATTGCCCATCAAAAATGACAGAAATAAAATTGTAAGGCTGGCAATGCTGTTTCCCACACAATGTGAGGCTTTTGCTCCTCTGAGCATCATTTGTGTGGCGCACGGTGACTGCCATTGGTTTTATTTTCAAAGTCCCGCGTGCCTGGCGTTGTTCGTGTAAGTGTTACTGTCTTCGGCGTCGTGTATTTTCTAAGTTCTGTGTGCCTGGCCTTGCTGAGCCTTGTTTTCATCCTGTTTCAGAATTTTTACGTTTTTTCGCCCGCCATTTTGTACCTCACTCGAGTGCCGAAAAATGCCAAATATTGCTTCAATTCATTTGCAACTTTACTCCTAGGCTTCCTGGTTTTCCTCCTGTGCTTTGTGTGACTGTCTTATTATTTTTTTATTATTATTTATACATTTTTTGGGTGTTTTTGAGTTACGCGTTTGAATCAACTGTGTGCCTTGAGTGCCTCAACTGCTCACCTCGCTTTGCGAGGCTTGCAGTGCAATGAGCTCCTTTGGCGCTCATTGCAGCCTAAGTCTCTCATGCCACAGCTGTTCGCCTCTCATCGTGAAGCTCGCAGTGCAGCCCAAGTCCTGCGGGCCTCGCAGTTGGGGGTGTCAACTGCTTGCCTCACTTTGCAAGGGTCGCAATTATTTAACATTGCGTGACTAACATCGCAATAGGACGAACACTGACAACTATTATAGTGATATATATATATATATATATATATATATATATACATATATGATAAGTAATAAATTATATCTGCTTTGAATTCTTTACTTATATCTTCAAAGCTGTTTAAATAACACAAGATGTTGCCTAGTGCTTAGAAATGTATTGGTGCTATAAATGACAATAATAGCAACTGAATTGATATATTTTTTATATCAAAATACATATGAGAAATATCACCATTTTAAATATTAAAATTGTTGTTAAATTCATATTTCAATTTAAAATAATATTGTTTAAAAAAAAACCATATCAAACTTTTATATTAAAAGTTGCTTAATGGGACATGGAACTCAACAGCTTTTTTTCCCAAGCATTTAAAGAGCATGTTCTAAACATAACAAGGAGTTGTAATGTGCGTGTAAACTTCATTGGAACTAACAGGAGGTGCAGAGAGCATACTTTCATCTTTAGATCTCATTGGCTGCTAAGGACAAGCCCCAAGAGCAGTTAAACTTCTGAATACATCTCTAAATAAAACACTTTAGCGCACTCTTTCTGATGCAACACAGAAAGTAATTCTTTCCATATCCCATTAAATATTCTAACATTCTAAAAAATATTATCCTTATTAGTTTCTGGGGTCAGGAAGGAATTTTGCTTTTTTTTCCCCTTATGAGACAATTGGCAAAGTTTCAATGGTTTTTTTTTTTTCTGTTTGCCTTCCTCTGGATCAAATAACAATTAACAATAATAATAAATAGTCCACATTAAAAAGATCAATAGAGATCTAAAAAGGTTGAACTTGATGGACTAACTTTTTATTCATCCTCCAATACTATACTATTAATAATTATTTAATCAATAATTTAATTAATAACTAATCCGCATATTGCAGATCAGAGGAGATCTTAACAGGTTGAACTTGATGGACTGAAAGTCTTTTTTCAACCTTAATTACTATGTAACTATGTAACTATGTAACTATCTGTTCAAGAAAACCTGACCAAAATGGTTCAAGGCAGCGTATCATGGAAAGACTAGTCAATAGTTCTTAGTAATTGTATTCACAACACTACAAAAAATGCTTTTAAAGTGAGTATTACTAGTGCACGTCACCATAACCTAGCCATCTGTTTTTCCCAAGCCAGCCTGTAAAATTATCCAAAAATATGA
Organism: Discoglossus pictus; assembly: GCA_027410445.1. Taxonomy (NCBI): domain Eukaryota; kingdom Metazoa; phylum Chordata; class Amphibia; order Anura; family Alytidae; genus Discoglossus; species Discoglossus pictus. The sequence goes on along the minus strand of CM050170.1, from coordinate 182,378,584 downwards.
AACTAATTAGTGGGGCTCGCCATTAATTCCCAAACCACTTGATGAATCTTGCTGTACGTACAAGTCAGTCTGCTCTCATAATATTCACTTCCTATCCAACAGTGATGCAATAGTCTGTGCTATCTATCCACTATTTTATAGCATTTCAGGCTGGGTTATGGAAAGAAATACATTGCTGAAAGATAATTTATCCTTAGTGATTTTCTGAAGCTAACTCAATCTTTCTTGGAATGTTCAATGCTCCTTCAACTTTGAAGCTTTTATTTTTCTTTGGTTTCCATACGCTGCTGGAAGCGCTCATAAAAACTGACACACTTTTGTGATGCATGCTATAATCTAAAGTAACAACTACATGGAAAACTGGAGTTTGAACTTGTGTTTTATATGTACTCATAGAAAAGAAATGACTTGATATTTGTGTAGTCAATGTGTATATATATATATATATATATTTATGTATGTAGAATCAAACATCACAAGACATGAAAATGAGCAAAGAAAACTAGGGCTGCTAGCCATTTGCAGATGGTAGCCATTTGGTAAGCTCACATAACTAAACTGTGATATAGAACTGAGAAATTAAAAAAATTGGTTCAGTACTTATATATACATCCATATTCACCTTGGTCTCCCCAAGTGTTCTAGATATTTAAAGCACCATGTCTTATTGTACTCATCTGACATATCAAACATAAGATCAGAAACCAGGAGAAGGAGTTATTTATGCATAAAATATTCAACTTTTAGTTCAGCTTAGATATATTACATTGCCACAAATCTATTTTTATATAATAATCAATTGCAGTCATATTTAATTTATATGTGTACTTTTAATTTTTGCAGTAACTTTTCCATATTTAGGTGGATTTAAGTTTATGGTATTACACTGTATTATTATTATTATAGTAATATTGATATTATAATTATTATTATTATTATGCATCAGAGATCCAAGTTCCATACAAATCCAATCTAAAGACTTTCGAAGAAACGTATCTCGTCTAAAAGCTGGAGACCGGCTATATCTTGATTAACTGACATAGTACAAATAGAAGAGTAACTTGTAAATAATAACATAGTAAATATAAATTAATGTAATAGTTAGTTTTTTGTTGTTTTTGATAATCCACGATTTGTTGTATTTTGACTTTTTTGGCTAGCTTTACACATCCTTTAGGTCTATCCAAAGGGTAATTGGATACTTAAGTTTGTAATCTGGGAACTACATAGCGATCACAATGTGCATAATATCTATATAAAGTTTAGGCAGACATGCACATCCTCGTAAAAATATTTTAAAAAGTTTGTAGGATACCAAAATGGTTAATGAAGAGAGAGCATTGGTGGGTCTTTAATAGAAACAGTGTTTAGTACAAATTTTGCAGAAAGAGTTATTTTTTGTATCCAGCTGGAGGACCTTAAATATGGTGAATGGGTATGATCAAAAAATTATATATGTTGGAAAAATGTGTGTGTGACTAAAAGCATACTTATACAGAAATGTTCTGAAACTTAGTTTTTAACTGCTTAGGTAAAGTTTCTATGGGCGAGAATATCCAAATAATCCATATTTTGCTGTTTCTTCTGGAAAATATTATAAAATATTTGCACTAAAAATATATATAATTAGGCTGCGATTGTTCTCCAAGGTAATACTAACACGAGGCCTGAGGTCTATAATGCAGTACAATGGTGACCCCCCTAATTATACATAATTGTCCAAGTGTTAAACATTTCAATACTCAACTCAGAAGAATGTATACTTTTATTTTTCCTTGATTTTTATAAATCAAACTTTGCTGCCATTTAAGACTTAAAATTAAGTTTCGATTTCTCTGAATATTATTATTTCATTTTTGTAAAGTTCTGGAAACGAACCAATAGAGAATTAACTAAACAGAATAACTTTGCCACGCAGTAAAGTGTGAATATTTATGTGGCATTGCTATTAGGAATATACATAAAGGGATGTGGTAAGTTTTCCAATGTAAACTTTTAATATAATACACTATACCTAAATATTTTCAACTGTTTTTTTTACTTTATTTTTATCTAACATTATTAGGCGTTTAAAAAACTGTTTGTATTCATTAAAATGAAGTAAATAGCACCTACACAGGTCTGCCCTCATATACTAGCCTATCAGGCATGGTGTCTCAGCAGCATGTTGCTCAGACATGATTTCTGATAGGCTAGGACTCAAGGTAGTCTCTCAAGTGATTGGGTGAATCAAGCTTATCAAATGTGCCTACCGGTTTGACAATGATTGAATGTGTACTTGACATAATTTAATTGTTTTATCATGATTTCCCAATGTGATAGGTAACTACTAAGAAATCACATCAAATAAGTAGAAGAGTAAAAGTCCAAGTTATTATATTTTCCTCTAACTTCATATTGTCTGAATATCTGATTTTAGACACAAAATCTACAACTTCAGACAGATTGATGAAATTATTAGCATATGAAAATGGTCTTAATATTAGATCACTGATGCAGCCTTAAGTAATGACAGCATTACCATGGAGTAATTAATTAAGTTCACAAATAAGCTCAAATTAATTAGAAAAATGGGTCTATAACTCTTCAGATAATCTAGTGCTCAGTTTTTACAACATATGTGGAGTAGGTAGCTTGTTGACATGGTATTTAATCTAGTATATTAATGTCCCATATCATCGACCCAAGTAGTGCCCCTGACAATTAATAAATGATCCTCCTTACCCAGTGCTATGCCTCATCACCAGAATATATATATATATATATATACTGGAGCAGCCATAAATATCTGGTAATATAACTAAATAAGAATTTAAGAATATAAGAATTTAAGAATTGTTTTTCTTTTGAGAAATACTGTTACAGCTCTCAAGAGCCTACCACCTTAAATAAAATATTTGTCCATTTAAAAAAAGAAGTATTACTTTATATATATATATATATATATATATATATATATATATATATATATATATATATATATACACATATATATATGTATATATGTGTATCTAATTATATATAAACAGACACATATATATAGTACATTTGTGTTCACATTTGAATGTCTAAAATAAGTTAAATAACTTATTACCCCCTCAGAAATCTGAGAATAGAGTTACTGCACTGGAACCTGGGCAGGGGCATGCAAATGTGCCCACAAAGGCTTTGCTCTTTAATACAATTATATGTATATATACACATACTCTCTCTCTCTATGTATATATATATATATATATATATATATATATATATATATATATATATATATACAGTCAGGTCCATAAATATTGGGACATCGACACAATTCTAGTCTTTTGGGCTTTATACACCACCACAATGGATTTGAAATGAAACAAACAACATGTGCTTTAACTGCAGACTTTCAGCTTTAATTTGAGGGTATTTACATCCAAGTCAGGTGAACGGTGTAGAAATTACAACAGTTTGTATACGTGCCTGACACTTTTTAAGGGACCAAAAGTAATGGGACAGATTAACAGTCATAAATCAAACTTTCACTTTTTAATACTTGGTTGCAAATCCTGTGCAGTCAATTACAGCCTGAAGTCTGGAACGCATAGACATCACCAGACGCTGGGTTTCATCCCTGGTGATGCTCTGCCAGACCTCTATTGCAACTGTCTTCAGTTCCTGTTTGTTCTTGGTGCATTTTCCCTTCAGTTTTTTCTTCAGCAAGTGAAATGCATGCTCAATCGGATTCAGATCAGGGGATTGACTTGGCCATTGCATAACATTCCACTTCTTTCCCTTAAAAAAACTCTTTGGTTGCTTTAGCAGTATGCTTCGGGTCATTGTCCATCAGCACTGTGAAGCGCCGTCCAATGAGTTCTGAAGTATTTGGCTGAATATGAGCAGATAATATTGCCCGAAACACTTCAGAATTCATCCTGCTGCTTTTGTCAGCAGTCACATCATCAAAAAATACAAGAGAACCAGTTCCATTGGCAGCCATACATGCCCACGCCATGACACTACCAGCACCATGCTTCACTGATGAGGTGGTATGCTTTAGATCATGAGCAGTTCCTTTCCGTCTCTATACTCTTCTCTTCCCATCACTCTGGTACAAGTTGATCTTAGTCTCATCTGTCCATAGTATTTTGTTCCAGAACTGTGAAGGCTTTTATAGATGTTGTTTGGCAAACTCTAATATGGCCTTCCTGTTTTTGAGGCTCACCAATGATTTACATCTTGTGGTGAACCCTCTGTATTCACTCTGGTGAAGTCTTCTCTTGATTGTTGCCTTCGTCACACATACACCTACCTCCTGGAGAGGGTTCTTGATCTGGCCAACTGTTGTGAAGGGTGTTTTCTTCACCAGGGAAAGAATTCTTCGGTCAACCATCACAGTTGTTTTCCGTGGTCTTCCGGGCCTTTTGGTGTTGCTGAGCTCACAAGTGCGTTCTTTCTTTTTAAGGATGTTCCAAACAGTTGATTTGGTCACACCTAATGTTTTTGCTATCTCTCTGATGGGTTTGTTTTGTTTTTTCAGCCTAATGATGGCTTGCTTCTCTGATAGTGACAGCTCTTTGGATCTCATATTGAGAGTTAACAGCAACAAATGCAAATAGCACACTTGAAATGAACACTGGAGCTTGTATCTGCTCTTTGTAAATGGGATAATGAGGGAATAACACACACCTGGTCATGAAACAGCTGAGCAGCCAATTGTCCCATTACTTTTGGTCCTTTAAAAAGTGGGAGGCACATATACAAACTGTTGTAATTCCTACACCGTTCACCTGATTTGGATGTAAATACCCTCAAATTAAAGCTGAAAGTCTGCAGTTAAAGCACATCTTGTTCGTTTCATTTCAAATCCATTGTGGTGGTGTATAGAGCCAAAAAGATTAGGATTGTGTCGATGTCCCAATATTTATGGAACTGACTGTATATATATATATATATATATATATATATATATATATATATATATATATATATATATAGTAAATACAAAGTACATCTGTGTTCATATCTGAATGTCTAAAGCAAGTTAAAAAACCTGCTTCCAGCTCAAAGTTCCGAGAAAAACAGTTATTACACTGCATTCTGGGAAGTTGAGCTGGGACACATGTGCCCGCAAATGCCTCGCTCTTCATTCCATAGCCATTATCAAACATGGCTTCCTTTAAACTTATGCATAATGTATTACACAGCTTTAATGCTAAGTCAAGGTTGGAATAAACACAGGCTGAGTATACAATGCATGTACAGCTGTTTCAAGCTTACTGGCTATCATCAGCATGGAGCGGGATCTCAGCCTGTGTTGTGGACCTTATGAGTAGGTAATTCACCACAGCAATCATTTATAATATGGTGGGCAAAAGAGCGATAGAAGCCCTCCACCGTACAGTAGTACAGTAAATAAAAAGTACATCTGTGTTCACATCTGAATGTCTAAAACAAGTTAAAAAACCTGCTTCCAGCTCAGAGTTCCAAAAAAAACAGTTATTACACTGCATTCTGGGAAGTTGAGCAGGGACACAGTACATTCATACATATCTACAAAACTCCTATGGTCCTCTAAAATTAAAATGTGAAATATGTCCATGTCCCTTTAACAGATGGTCCATATTTCTTATTGATACACAAATATATTTTTACATAACTTAGTGTAAGGTTGCTAAGTATTCCTAATTAAAAACAAAAAACCTGCAGAACCGCAGGTCCAGTGTCAAGCAGTAAATACATGCCATTTCTGCAACATATCTCACAGTAAAAATGTGTACCCAGCTTATTAAAAAACCTAATACATATAATCAATGTGATCTTAACCTGTCTTTGCTTTCATAATATTGATGCTGCAATATAAATGTTCATAATATTAGTTTATACACCCAAATATCTCTTATTACAGTAAAATATACAAAATAAAAACATGTTGTCTGCCCTTCTACCAGTACTTATCTGAGCCTTCCCTTACTGTCTTGCCCTTCTACCAGTACTTATCTGAGCCTTCTATTACTGTCCTGCTCTTCTACCAGTACTTATCTAAGCCTTCCATTACTGTCCTGCCCTTCTACCAGTACTTATCTGAGCCTTCCCTTACTGGCCTGCCCTTCTACCAGTACTTATCTGAGCTTTCCCTTACTGGCCTGCCCTTCTACCAGTACTTATCTGAGCCTTCCCTTACTGGCCTGCACTTCTGCCAGTACTTATCTGAGCCTTCGCTTACTGGCCTTCCCTTCTGCCAGTACTTATCTGAGCCTTCCCTTACTGTCCTGCCCTTCTACCAGTACTTATCTGAGCCGTGCCTTACTGGCCTGCCCTTCTGCCAGTACTTATCTGAGCCTTCCCTTACTGGCCTGCCCTTCTACCAGTACTTATCTGAGCCTTCCCTTACTGTCCTGCCCTTCTACCAGTACTTATCTGAGCCGTGCCTTACTGGCCTGCCCTTCTGCCAGTACTTATCTGAGCCTTCTCTTACTGGTCTGCCCTTCTACCAGTACTTATCTGAGCCTTCCCTTACTGGCCTGCCCTTCTACCAGTACTTATCTGAGCCTTCCCTTACTGGTCTGCCCTTCTACCAGTACTTATCTGAGCCTTCCCTTACTGGTCTGCCCTTCTACCAGTACTTATCTGAGCCTTCCCTTACTGGCCTGCCCTTCTGCCAGTACTTATCTGAGCCTTCCCTTACTGGCCTTCCCTTCTGCCAGTACTTATCTGAGCCTTCCCTTACTGGCCTGCCCTTCTACCAGTACTTATCTGAGCCTTCCATTACTGGCCTCACCTTCTACCGGTACTTATCTGAGCCTTCCATTACTGTCCTGCCCTTCTACCAGTACTTATCTAAGCCTTACATAACTTGCCTGCCCTTCTGCCAGTATTTATGTGAGCCTTCCCTTACTGGCCTGCCCTTCTGCCAGTACTTATCTGAGCCTTCCCTTACTGGCCTGCCCGTCTACCAGTACTTATCTGAGCCTTCCATTACGGGTTTGCCCTTCTACCAGTACTTATCTGAGCCTTCCCTTACTGGTCTGTCCTTCTACCAGTACTCATCTGAGCCTTCCATTACTGTCCTGCCCTTCTACCAGTACTTATCTGAGCCTTCCCTTAGTGGCCTTCCCTTCTACCAGTACTTATCTGAGCCTTCCCTTACTGGCCTTCCCCTCTGCCAGTACTTATCTGAGCCTTCCATTACTGGCGTCACCTTCTACCGGTACTTATCTGAGCCTTCCATTACTGTCCTGCCCTTCTACCAGTACTTATCTGAGCCTTACATAACTTGCCTGCCCTTCTGCTAGTACTTATGTGAGCCTTCCCTTACTGGTCTGCTCTTCTACCAGTACTTATCTGAGCCTTCCATAACTGGCCTGCCCTTCTGCCAGTACTTATCTGAGCCTTCCCTTACTGGCCTGCCCATCTACCAGTACTTATCTGAGCCTTCCATTACGGGTTTGCCCTTCTACCAGTACTTATCTGAGCCTTCCCTTACTGGCCTGCCCATCTACCAGTACTTATCTGAGCCTTCCCTTACTGGTCTGCCCTTCTACCAGTACTTATCTGAGCCTTCCATTACTGGCCTGCCCTTCTATCAGTACTTATCTGAGCCTTCCCTTACTGGCCTGCCCTTCTGCCAGTACTTATCTGAGCCTTCCATTACTGGTCTGCCCTTCTACCAGTACTTATCTGAGCCTTCCCTTACTGGTCTGCCCTTCTACCAGTACTTATCTGAGCCTTCCCTTACTGGCCTGCCCTTCTGCCAGTACTTATCTGAGCCTTCCATTACTGGTCTGCCCTTCTACCAGTACTTATCTGAGCCTTCCCTTACTGGTCTGCCCTTCTACCAGTACTTATCTGAGCCTTCCCTTACTGGTCTGCCCTTCTACCAGTACTTATCTGAGCCTTCCATTACTGGTCTGCCCTTCTACCAGTACTTATCTGAGCCTTCCCTTACTGGTCTGCCCTTCTACCAGTACGTATCTGAGCCTTCCCTTAGTGGCCTGCCCTTCTACCAGTACTTATCTGAGCCTTCCCTTACTGGCCTTCCCCTCTGCCAGTACTTATCTGAGCCTTCACTTGCTGGCCTTCCCTTCTGCTAGTACTTATCTAAGTCTTCTCTTACTGGCCTTCCCCTCTGCCAGAACTTATCTAAGCCTTCCCTTACTGGCCTTCCCTTCTGCTAGTTCTTACTGGCCTTCCCTTCTGCCAGAACTTATCTAAGCCTTCTCTTACTGGCCTGCCCTTCTGCTAGTACTTATCTGAGCCTTCCCTTACTGGCCTTCCCTTCTGCCAGAACTTATCTAAGCCTTCTCTTACTGGCCTGCCCTTCTGCTAGTACTTATCTGAGCCTTCCCTTACTGGCCTTCCCTTCTGCTAGTTCTTACTGGCCTTCCCTTCTGCCAGAACTTATCTAAGCCTTCTCTTACTGGCCTGCCCTTCTGCTAGTACTTATCTGAGCCTTCCCTTACTGGCCTTCCCTTCTGCCAGAACTTATCTAAGCCTTCTCTTACTGGCCTGCCCTTCTGCTAGTACTTATCTGAGCCTTCCCTTACTGGCCTTCCCTTCTACCTGTACTTATCTGAGCCTTCCCTTACTGGCCTTCCCCTCTGCCAGTACTTATCTGAGCTTTCTCTTACTGGCCTCCCCTTCTGCTAGTACTTATCTGAGCCTTCTCTTACTGGCCTCCCCTTCTGCCAGTACTTATCTGAGCCGTGCCTTACTGGCCTGCCCTTCTGCCAGTACTTATCTGAGCCTTCTCTTACTGGTCTGCCCTTCTACCAGTACTTATCTGAGCCTTCCCTTACTGGCCTGCCCTTCTACCAGTACTTATCTGAGCCTTCCCTTACTGGTCTGCCCTTCTACCAGTACTTATCTGAGCCTTCCCTTACTGGTCTGCCCTTCTACCAGTACTTATCTGAGCCTTCCCTTACTGGCCTGCCCTTCTGCCAGTACTTATCTGAGCCTTCCCTTACTGGCCTTCCCTTCTGCCAGTACTTATCTGAGCCTTCCCTTACTGGTCTGCCCTTCTACCAGTACTTATCTGAGCCTTCCATTACTGGCCTCACCTTCTACCGGTACTTATCTGAGCCTTCCATTACTGTCCTGCCCTTCTACCAGTACTTATCTAAGCCTTACATAACTTGCCTGCCCTTCTGCCAGTATTTATGTGAGCCTTCCCTTACTGGCCTGCCCTTCTGCCAGTACTTATCTGAGCCTTCCCTTACTGGCCTGCCCGTCTACCAGTACTTATCTGAGCCTTCCATTACGGGTTTGCCCTTCTACCAGTACTTATCTGAGCCTTCCCTTACTGGTCTGTCCTTCTACCAGTACTCATCTGAGCCTTCCATTACTGTCCTGCCCTTCTACCAGTACTTATCTGAGCCTTCCCTTAGTGGCCTTCCCTTCTACCAGTACTTATCTGAGCCTTCCCTTACTGGCCTTCCCCTCTGCCAGTACTTATCTGAGCCTTCCATTACTGGCGTCACCTTCTACCGGTACTTATCTGAGCCTTCCATTACTGTCCTGCCCTTCTACCAGTACTTATCTGAGCCTTCCATAACTGGCCTGCCCTTCTGCTAGTACTTATGTGAGCCTTCCCTTACTGGTCTGCTCTTCTACCAGTACTTATCTGAGCCTTCTCTTACTGGTCTGCCCTTCTACCAGTACTTATCTGAGCCTTCCATAACTGGCCTGCCCTTCTGCCAGTACTTATCTGAGCCTTCCCTTACTGGCCTGCCCATCTACCAGTACTTATCTGAGCCTTCCATTACGGGTTTGCCCTTCTACCAGTACTTATCTGAGCCTTCCCTTACTGGCCTGCCCATCTACCAGTACTTATCTGAGCCTTCCCTTACTGGTCTGCCCTTCTACCAGTACTTATCTGAGCCTTCCATTACTGGCCTGCCCTTCTATCAGTACTTATCTGAGCCTTCCCTTACTGGCCTGCCCTTCTGCCAGTACTTATCTGAGCCTTCCATTACTGGTCTGCCCTTCTACCAGTACTTATCTGAGCCTTCCCTTACTGGTCTGCCCTTCTACCAGTACTTATCTGAGCCTTCCCTTACTGGTCTGCCCTTCTACCAGTACTTATCTGAGCCTTCCATTACTGGTCTGCCCTTCTACCAGTACTTATCTGAGCCTTCCCTTACTGGTCTGCCCTTCTACCAGTACGTATCTGAGCCTTCCCTTAGTGGCCTGCCCTTCTACCAGTACTTATCTGAGCCTTCCCTTACTGGCCTTCCCCTCTGCCAGTACTTATCTGAGCCTTCACTTGCTGGCCTTCCCTTCTGCTAGTACTTATCTAAGCTATCTCTTACTGGCCTTCCCTTCTGCTAGTTCTTACTGGCCTTCCCTTCTGCCAGAACTTATCTGAGCCTTCCCTTACTGGTCTGCCCTTCTACCAGTACTTATCTGAGCCTTCCCTTACTGGTCTGCCCTTCTACCAGTACTTATCTGAGCCTTCCATTACTGGTCTGCCCTTCTACCAGTACTTATCTGAGCCTTCCCTTACTGGTCTGCCCTTCTACCAGTACGTATCTGAGCCTTCCCTTAGTGGCCTGCCCTTCTACCAGTACTTATCTGAGCCTTCCCTTACTGGCCTTCCCCTCTGCCAGTACTTATCTAAGTCTTCTCTTACTGGCCTTCCCCTCTGCCAGAACTTATCTAAGCCTTCCCTTACTGGCCTTCCCTTCTGCTAGTTCTTACTGGCCTTCCCTTCTGCCAGAACTTATCTAAGCCTTCTCTTACTGGCCTGCCCTTCTGCTAGTACTTATCTGAGCCTTCCCTTACTGGCCTTCCCTTCTGCCAGAACTTATCTAAGCCTTCTCTTACTGGCCTGCCCTTCTGCTAGTACTTATCTGAGCCTTCCCTTACTGGCCTTCCCATCTGCCAGTACTTATCTGAGCCTTCCCTTACTGGCCTTCCCTTCTACCTGTACTTATCTGAGCCTTCCCTTACTGGCCTTCCCCTCTGCCAGTACTTATCTGAGCTTTCTCTTACTGGCCTCCCCTTCTGCTAGTACTTATCTGAGCCTTCTCTTACTGGCCTCCCCTTCTGCCAGTACTTATCTGAGCCTTCCTTTAGTGGCCTGACTTTTTGCCAGTACTTATCTGAGCTTTGTTTTCCATCTTTTAGACAAATGTTGAAATAAGTATTTTACAATCTCTAGAGCATTAGTTCAAAACTCGTCTTCAATAACTACCAGACAGGCCATGATTTAGGTCAAACACTGTGGGCCTCATTCAATTGCGATTTGGACAACTGAATAGGGCTCTAAATAAGCACATAGCATATATTTTTTACAGAAGTTTTTAGTCAATGAACTTCTATCCAAAAGCAAGGTCTTCACTAACTAACAACTTCTATAAAAAAACACGCTCTGTGCTTATTTAGAGCCCTATACAAATGGCCAAATCGCAATTGAATAAGGCCCTGTGTGAGCAAAGGTGAGGCAACTAGTAATTAACAGGTTATGAAGCCACAAATTTCTTCACCTGTGTATTCAGTGTTTGCCCTAAATCATGGCCTGTCTGGTGAGTCTTGGGGAGGGGGTTGGGAACCACTGATCTATAGGAGGAGCTAGAGTATTTAACTTCCACCTGATCTGTTTCTCTCCTCCTCCCTGGGCCTTACTGGCATGCCCAACTCTGCCTGGGAGATGGATTAGAAATAAAGTCTGACCAGTCAGAAATCTGGTTCAGACTGAGCATGCTCAGTAAAGTGGGCCAGCTCTGGCCAATGTGGCTGTTACATTCAATACCTTGTGTATGCAGCAAGGGCAGGACAAATGACATTGTAACCCAGCCTGCTTCCATGCTCCATGATAGTTCAGCTTCCAAGCAGAGTTGGCGATAAGCAGCTGCTTGTGGGGAAAACTAACGATTTAATAAATAAGAGAATATCTGCATATGAACTTTACTTTTAAATACATTTGAATTGTGCAAATTGGACAAAAAATGTGGACATTCCTTATCGCTTTGATTTTGGCAGAGCATTATCAGATTATTAATATCAAAATCACAAATTCCTATTGTACTCAGCCATAAATAACATAAACATTGTCCTCTTTCCTCAACGTTATTTGGAAATATGAGATAAAATGATTACAAGTGGTTAATATGATGTCTAATTAATATAACTGAAACATCTGGACATTTATGGAAAAATGTGAAATTAAAGTAGAGGAAGTGAAAAGAGAAATCTGTAGCTTTCTGTAATAAGAGTCCACAGAAATCTGTAGTCTGGCAGTATATGAATCAAATAGTTTAAAAAAAATGTGTTTGCTGAATCTTGCTCTTTAAGAACTCTTGACCTTACTGCTAGCATGCATTGTTATGTTGTTGTACTTCAGAGATTTAGCAAAAACTGTAATTTCAGCAAAATGGACACTTTTCTAGAGAGGATATAGTGCAGAATAATAGCAAATTGTGCATTGAGTATTGCCGGATTCTTGTCACTCAAAAATTCTAAATCTCCCAAAATAAAACTGATACAAAAATTATATATGTATTTTGTAGTAATTTCATAGGGGAAAAATGGAAATATGTTACTGGCATTATTTAAAGGACCATTTTATTGGGTAAAATGTATATATAGTGATAACTCGGGTTACAACGCCCTCGGGTTAAACTGTTTTCGGGATCCACCGCTTCTCCTCTGCAATTTTCTGGCTCGGGTTACAACACTACCGCGGTCGAAACTGAAAGAAGGAACAAGACAAACGCTGCTATACACGCAACCCCGCGATCAAATCCGAAAGAATAAAGCAAGATGTAAACACTGTAATGTGCCTATGTGCCAATGTACCCAACCTGTGCACATAAGCAATGTGCTTAGCCTGTGCCTATGTGCTGATGTGCCCAGCCTGTGCCTATGAGCCAGTGTGCCCAGCCTGTGCCTATAAGGGCCAAAATTCCAAGCAATAAACTGTATCCTGTTTCTCCTCCTTTACATCCCCACCATCCCATTGGACCCTCAAGTCCTCTCAGGACAATTACAGTGAGATTTAATGTAATTATAGTTGTTTATTAACTTCAGTTTAGTTTTAAGGGTTTGTATCCAATAACAAAACAATCAGTTCAAACTAAAATGTGAAGAATCTGGGGCCTGGAACGGATTAATAGAATTTACATAGATCCCTATGGGAAATGCTACTTCGGGTTACACCGTTTTTGGGTTACACCTTTCCATCCGGAACGGAAAAACGTTGTAACCCGAGGTACAACTGTACGTTTATTCCTTACAGTAGGTTCCATTTTATTTACTAAATTCCTTCCTTCAAGATATGTCTCAGAGGGCATGTCTCTCTAAGAAAGTGTTTTTTCTTTTAGTCCTGTTGAAAGCACTGGCATTTTTAGCTGCCACCTTCTCCTTGTGCATATAAAGTAAAAGCTTCCTCTGCATTCGCCAATCTGTAGAAGCAGATAACCAAAAACCAAAATGGTAGATTACATTGCATCATAACTGCAAATAAAGGTAATACAAGGCAGAACACAACATTCTTGCAGGTTAGTGAAATTATTATAATATTGTTGTTGTTTTTTTCAGTCATGTCTGACTCTCCATGACCATATGGACCGCAGCATACCAGGCACATCTATTGTTATGTCTCTGGTTGTGCTTATCCATTAGGTTATCTTGGCAAATATACGGGAGTGAGTTGCCAGTTCCTTTTCCAGTGAACAGCAATTTGTCTGACCTCTCTGCTATGACCTGCCCATCATGGGAGATCCTACATGGTACACAAGAGACGAAAAGGTGGCGATCCAGAAAGGAATAATATTGTTAATAATATTGTTAGCACATGACAAAATGTCTTGAGATTCACTAAGTGTCACAGGGGGTGATGCATTTTATAGTGGTATAGTGGGAACATTGCCATTGCAGCCCATCCCAGACCTCTAAATATCACCCTAAAAACATATATAATAGCTGTTAACCATTCATTTAAACTATTGTAGATTGAATTGTGGCTTTGGACTGCAAGAAGATCCAATAAATAAGTTCTTCAGGAAATCAAGACTAACTGGAAGTATGACCGTGAGGCTGAAGGTCAGATATTTTAGCCATATCATGAGACGGCAGGATTCCCTAGAGAAGACTCTGATGCTGGGAGGGATTGAAGGCACATGAAGAAGGAGACGACAGAGGCAGAGATGGATAAAAGAGGTCACTGAGGCAATGAGCATGAACTTGAAGGGGCTCAGAAGGGCAATGACAGAGAGATGTACCTGGCGTACTGCAGTCCATAGGGTCACGTAGAGTCTGACACGACTGAACGACTAAAAAACAACAATGATACTTAGTACAATAGGTTAATACAACCTCAGATCATGTAGCTCTCTACATAGGCAGTTTATATCCATTGGAACATGTGGAGTAGATTGCTTGTTGTTATGGGTCACATCCTAACATATTAAGAGTGGCCCAGCTTGTCCCCCTGACAATATCCACCTTTACTCTGTGGTACCTGCTCACTAGTAACACCACATTCATTATACATCAGATTGGAAGAGATCAGCACAACTCATGGTTTGTTCATCAAAAAAATAATTTTGATCCACCAAAGTTTCAGTCCCACTAAGGATTTTTTTTTATCAATTTTGAAAAACTGACAATAGTAAAATATTTTTTTTATGAAGGAGACCTGTTTTATACTGATCCCTTTCATTCAACTACATCAAACATTTGCATGTGCGCCCAGGCATGTACATTTGTGATTGCTTGTATATATGAATATACTATATATATATATATATATATATATATATATATATATATATATATATATACAGTATATATATATATATATATATATATATATATATATATATATAAATATATATGTATATATATATATATATATGTATATGTATATATATGTATATCACATATAACAGTTATCAAACTACGAGTAGTCGTCACGCTTGCGATCCTAGCGAAGCCTTCCGAGATCGGAGCACTTAGGCGATGAGCGACAAAAGTGCTCATCGTCGAGGCGAGCAGTTGAGGCATTGAAACACACGCAAAAATAGGTCCTCGCAAAAATACATCTTTAACGGCTGAACTCCGGAAATCGGAAAACACAAAAACAAGAAAAATTAAATTAAATAAAAAAACACCATTTTACAAAACTTTTTGGCCATTTTACAAAACTAACTTGCAAATAATAACATTACGATTCCAAAATGCAGCTTTAACCGCCTAAACAAACGGTTTCGCCTTGCAGCCTATTTACACTACACACTTGGCACATTGCTGACACTTTCTCCTCAGATGATCAACACTCCAACTGTACATTTTCTGATGCAGGAAAATCCAAAGAGATTGTTAGCTCTTCAGGATATTGATTGCTGCATATTACATATAAATAGGTAAAGTATATTCATTTATTAATTCATATTAATCTATTAATTCACTGTACTAAAAAAAATGTATATTTTATACTGTACTATATCTGTCTTCGCAATGAGCGCAGAAGGTGATTGTTGCAAAGCAGAAAATGTGAAGTACACGGGGAAGAGATTCGCAATGAGCGCTGAAGGTCCTCAGAGGAGCAAAAGCCTTACATTGTGTTGCAAACAGCAACATTTTATTGCCGTCATTTATTGACAGGCAATTCACTAGTATAGATATATTGGTATATTATTCATTGTATGTGAGGAATAAAAGAGAGGGTCCAGTAGAACCCTAAGACAACAGGCCTGAGATGTGGGCGTGATGACGGAGTGGAAGCTGTAGTAGAGGGTGGGAAGATTAGGAGTTCAGTCTTTGACAAGTTGAGTTTGAGTTGACGGGCGGACATCCAGGAGGATATGCTAGAGAGGCAGTTGGCAACTTGTGCTAGGATAGGGGTGGATGGATTTGGTGCTGAGAAGTTAATATGAGTGTGATCTGCATATAGAGGATAGTGAAATCTAAAATATTTTATTAGGGTACCGAGGGAGGAAGTATAGATGGAGAAAAGGAGGGGGCCTAGGAATGAACCCAGGGGTAAGCCAACAGTCAGAGGACGAGAGCTGTGTCATGGATGCCAAGAGAGCTAGTGCCCCATGAGAGAGCTATGTCATGGATGCCAAGAGAGCTAGTGTCCCATGAGAGAGCTGTGTCATGGATGCCAAGAGAGCTAGTGCCCCATGAGAGAGCTGTGTCATGGATGCCAAGAGAGCTAGTGCCCCATGAGAGAGCTGTGTCATGGATGCCTAGAGAGCTAGTGCCCCATGAGAGAGCTGTGTCATGGATGCCAAGAGAGCTAGTGCCCCATGAGAGAGCTGTGTCATGGATGCCAAGAGAGTTAGTGCCCCATGAGAGAGCTGTGTCATGGATGCCAAGAGAGCTAGTGCCCCATGAGAGAGCTGTGTCATGGATGCCTAGAGAGCTAGTGCCCCATGAGAGAGCTGTGTCATGGATGCCAAGAGAGCTAGTGCCCCATGAGAGAGCTGTGTCATGGATGCCAAGAGAGTTAGTGCCCCATGAGAGAGCTGTGTCATGGATGCCAAGAGAGCTAGTGCCACATGAGAAAACTTTGTCATGGATGCCAAGAGAGCTAGTGCCCCATGAGAGAGCTGTGTCATGGATGCCAAGAGAGCTAGTGCCCCATGAGAGAGCTGTGTCATGGATGCCAAGAGAGTTAGTGCCCCATGAGAGAGCTGTGTCATGGATGCCAAGAGAGCTAGTGCCCCATGAGAGAGCTGTGTCATGGATGCCAAGAGAGCTAGTG
Organism: Discoglossus pictus; assembly: GCA_027410445.1. Classification (NCBI taxonomy): domain Eukaryota; kingdom Metazoa; phylum Chordata; class Amphibia; order Anura; family Alytidae; genus Discoglossus; species Discoglossus pictus. The sequence goes on along the minus strand of CM050170.1, from coordinate 182,361,897 downwards.
CCCCATGAGAGAGCTGTGTCATGGATGCCAAGAGAGCTAGTGCCCCATGAGAGAGCTGTGTCATGGATGCCAAGAGAGCTAGTGCCCCATGAGAGAGCTGTGTCATGGATGCCAAGAGAGCTAGTGCCCCATGAGAGAGCTGTGTCATGGATGCCAAGAGAGTTAGTGCCCCATGAGAGAGCTGTGTCATGGATGCCAAGAGAGCTAGTGCCCCATGAGAAAGCTTTGTCATGGATGCCAAGAGAGCTAGTGCCCCATGAGAGAGCTGTGTCATGGATGCCAAGAGAGCTGGTGCCCCATGAGAGAGCTGTGTCATGGATGCTAAGAGAGCTAGTGCCCCATGAGAGAGCTGTGTCATGGACGCCAAGAGAGCTAATGCCCCATGAGAGAGCTGTGTCATGGATGCCAAGAGAGCTAGTTCCCCATGAGAGAGCTGTGTCATGGATGCCAAGAGAGCTAGTGCCCCATGAGAGAGCTGTGTCATGGATGCCAAGAGAGCTAGTGCCCAATGAGAGAGCTGTGTCATGGACGCCAAGAGAGCTAGTGCCCCATGAGAGAGCTGTGTCATGGATGCCAAGAGAGCTAGTTCCCCATGAGAGAGCTGTGTCATGGATGCCAAGAGAGCTAGTGCCCCATGAGAGAGCTGTGTCATGGATGCCAAGAGAGCTAGTTCCCCATGAGAGAGCTGTGTCATGGACGCCAAGAGAGCTAGTGCCCCATGAGAGAGCTGTGTCATGGATGCCAAGAGAGCTAGTTCCCCATGAGAGAGCTGTGTCATGGATGCCAAGAGAGCTAGTGCCCCATGAGAGAGCTGTGTCATGGACGCCAAGAGAGCTAGTGCCCCATGAGAGAGCTATGTCATGGATACCAAGAGAGCTAGTGCCCCATGGGGCAGTAGTAAAAATGTGTTTGTGCTGGGTCCCCTGGTAATAATTTGTTCAGTGCCCCCCTCCCAAGACTCCTTGCTATAACAGCACCTCTTCCCATGAACCATTCCCACAGCACCCACTCCTTCTAGCATCCATCCCTACATAGCACCCGGTCCTTGTCAGCACCCAACCCCTCTCAGCACCCACCTCACAGCGCCATTGTTGCATCCTAGTGACCACTACATGTTTGGTACAAAACAGCAAATTGAAGCTGAATTACAAAAAAAAATACTCATTACTTTATTTAAACAAAATAATAAAGCAGTAAAAACCCTGAATATAACAATGTACTTTATATCTGTTTCTGATTGAACCTTGCAATGTTTCTTTGAAATATTTTAAAATCTCAGTTGGGTTTTATCAAATGTCTGGCCTGGATCCTCTTTTTTTGTTGCTGTGGGCCTGTCTGCCTTCTGTTTTATCCCAGTACCTCCAACAAAGCACTATTTTGTTCTAAAAAAAAAAAAAAAACTCAGTGATTGTTTGCAGCTGCGGTTGGCTTTCATCCGATGGGCTGCACATTTTGATCCAGGTTTTCGTTGAACCGAAATCATGGCATGGATCCTCTCTATGTCTATCAACCTCCTTTAAATCGTGTGTGAAATCCCAAAACATGTTTAATAACCCTTCAGATTTTAGTTCAAAGGACTAACTGGGAATACCACTCAAGTAAAAATACCAAGGCATATATCACACATGCTGCGTTTGTCAAGGGCTTATATTTAATACAGGAACAAATGTTACACCAACTCACTGGGAGACTTTCTTGTTATATAAAGAAAAAATAAAAAAATACATTTGTAACTTTCCAAGCAGCACAGAAACAATTATTTTACATCAAACTGAATTATATTCACACAGGTACAGGACTAAGCCTTGGAAAAAGCTTAGGATTATAGCGAGCATCTTAGTATGAACCGGTACATTTACACACATCATTTGTTATTTTATTTTTTTCCAAGATAAAAAGTCTTTAAAATTGAAGGACTATGGTGACCAATTTCTTATAGTTTTTTGAATAACTAATAGGGGTATATTTCTGCCTAGGTCCAAGAGGCCCAGGCCTAGGGCAACACATTTTCATGGGGCATCATTCTACTTGAAGATACAGTGGAATATATTGAAATATGTTTGTATATGCTCAGAAATGTCTATATGCAGTGATATTTCTGTACTTGACACTTTCGGTAGCGAAGCTTAAGAATGGAGGGCCCCGGTGCAAGAAAAATTGGGCCACCTCCCAAAGGGGTTGTAAAATATCTTTGCATTGGGCCCTCCTGGTACCAACTCACTTGTTTCCGGTGTCCCTCCCCATGTCCTCTTCTCATAACAGCTCCCCTACCTGAGACCCCTTCCCATACAGCACCCCTCCCCATCATTCAATATTCATCATTTCGTTATCTCACGTTATTCCTCATCCCTCTTTCTGCCATTATTCATCAATCTCCACCATATCCCATAAGTCAGCTCTCCTTCTTACTACAGTTTGATTAAGAGCACTTTAAGTCATGTAATATGTCATAAAGAATATTGTTCATTAAAAAATAAAGGTTATTGGATATTTCCGAACGTCTTACTGGGGAAGCTGCAAGCTTCTGAGCAAGTGTGGGTAAGTAGTAAGTGTCATCTCTATACTGTTCAGTAGATAAGCATATGCTATCAGCTATTAGGATGAGCTCAAGTTAGATAAAATGGGAGGTTTCTATACACAAACAGTGTCTTCAAAAATTAAGGTTTTCTGTAAAAAAAAATTATGTTAATTACTTTTGCTGTTATTGTTGTTGTTCAGTCGTGTCAGACTCGCTGTGATCCTATGGATCACAGCATGTCAGGTATATATGTCAGTAACTGCCCCTAAAAGCTCCCTTAAGCTCATGTTCACTGCTTGAATTACCTCATGTATGCATCTCCCCTTCTTCTGTCCCCTTCTTTTTGCATCCTCAATCTTTCCCAGCATCACAGTCTTCTCTAATGAATCCTGTCTTCTCATGATATGGCCAACATATTTGTGTTTTAGCCTCATCATCAAACCTTCCAGTGAACAGTTTGTCTTGATTTCCTGCAGTATAAATTGATTGGATCTTCTTGTAGTCCAAGGGACACTAAGCAGTTTTCTCCAGCACCAGAATTCAAAGGTGTCAATTCTATGGCGCTCAGATTTGTTTATGGTCCAATTCTGACATCTGTTTTGAATACCATAATTCTAACTATCAACAGACCTTTCTTGATGGTAAAACATCTTTTCATTTCTGCAGAGACCTTGGATTGTTTTTTACCATGATATTATCTTTTTAACGTTGAGCAGCAGGCCAGCTTTAGCACTCTATTCACCCTCATCAATATGTCCTTTAATTCCTCCTCACCCATCAGAGTAGTATCAATCGCATATCTGAGGTTGTTGATATTTCCCAGCAATATTAACTCTAGCTTTGCATTTGGTTTTCTTTAACTCTCTTGCTTTCTCTATTATCCAGCGGCTTGCACATCTCCTAGTTCTCAGTGCATATATTGGTGGAATTGACCTTGCAGGATCTTAAGGATTACCTTGCTAGCACGTGGAAAAAGTACAATTGTTTGATAATTGGAGCACTCTTTGGCAATGCTTTTTTGGGGATTCGGATGTAGTCTGAAATTTTCCAGTCCATTGGCCACTGTTTTCCAAATTTGTTGGCATAATGCAAGCAACACCTTAACAGCATCATCTTGTAGGTCTATGAACAGTTCAGTTGGGCTATGTCAACTGCTAAAACCTTGTTATCTTTGTCTTTATCTAATCTGCTTCTGTTAAGTTCCTATCAAATCGGTATTTTAAAATATCCCCTTTCAAAGCCTCATCAGATAGCCAGTTTGCCTTCTCAGTTTTCTATCTTTTGGGAATATATTTTGTTGCTGTTTTCTGGACAATATATCAAACTTCTGCCCAAAGTTCTTCAGGTATTCTATCAACCTTGTATTGTTCCTTAAATCTATTATTTACCTCCACTGCATATTCACTGGGAATATTATTTATTTTGTATCTGCTTGGTCTAATGATTTTCCCTCTTTCCCCTTTCTTAATGCTGAACTTTGCAATAAGAAGCCCATGATCTGAGACACATCTAGGTCCAGGTCTTATTTTTGCTCACTTTATGGAGCTACTCCATCTTTGGGTACAATCTATATAGTTAACCTGATTTCAATATTGTCCATCTGGTGATGTCACCAAGTGGACAATATTGTCTACTATGCTCTTGGAAGAGGGTATGTACTATGACCAGAGAATTATCTTGACAGAGTTATATTAATCTCTGACCTGCCAAACTTTCCTGGTATTCCATATACAGTTGCAAGCAAAAGTATGTGAACCCTTTGGAATGATATGGATTTCTGCACAAATTGGATACCACAGAGGAAGCCACTGCTGTCCAAACAAAACATTGCTGCACGTTTACAGTTTGCACAAGAGCACCTGGATGTTCCACAGCAGTACTGGCAAAATATTCTGTGCACAGATGAAACCAAAGTTGAGTTGTTTGGAAGAAACACACAACACTTTGTGTGGAGAAAAAGAGGCACAGCACACCAACATCAAAACCTCATCCCAACTGTGAAGTACGGTGGTGGGGGCATCATGGTTTGGGGCTGCTTTGCTGCGTCAGGTCCTGGACGGATTGCTATCATTGAAGGAAAAATGAATTCCAAAGTTTATCAAGACATTTTGAAGGAGAACTTAAGGCCATCTTTCCACCAGCTGAAGCTCAACAGAAGATGGGTGTTGCAACAGGTCAATGACCCAAAGCATAGAAGTAAATCAACAACAGAATGGCTTAAACAGAAGAAAATATGCCTTCTGAAGTGGCCCAGTCAGAGTCCTGACCTCAACCCGATTGAGATGCTGTGGCATGATCTCAAGAAGGCGATTCACACCAGACATCCCAAGAATATTGCTGAACTGAAACAGTTCTGTAAAGAGGAATGGTCAAGAATTACTCCTGACCGTTGTGAACGTCTGATCTGCAACTACAGGAAACGTTTGGTTGAAGTTATTGCTGCCAAAGGCGGTTCAACCAGTTATTAAATCCAAGGGTTCACATACTTTTTCCACCTGCACTGTGTATGTTTACATGGTGTGTTGAATAAAAACATGGCAACATTTAATACTTTGTGTGTTATTAGTTTAAGCAGACTGTGATTGTCTATTGTTGTGACTTAGATGAAGATCAGATCACATTTTATGACCAATTTGTGCAGAAATCCATATCATTCCATAGGGTTCACATACTTTTGCTTGCAACTGTATCTTCCCTACTTCAGCTTTCCAATCTCCTATGATGAGAGAAAAATCTTTTCTTAGTGTTATATCTAGGAGATGCGGAATATCCACAAAGAACTGGACAACTTCACCCCTTCACTATCAATGGTTGGAGCATAGACTTGGATCACTGTGATGTGAAATGACTTGCCTTGAATTTGAACTGAAATCATTTTGTCACTATGAGCCCTATTAAATTCGGGCTACCTGTTAAAACATAGCCTGTAACGTAGCTTTTAGGACTTTTTGCTATTAAATTAGCCCCATAACGCAGGCCGCAGACGACTTTCGGGTTAAGACACAGCAAGGCCGAAAAAAAAGACTACGAGTTGAGCAACCTTGAACTTTGGGGCCGTAAATCCTTCGATCCGTCAAGCCTGTAACTGCTATGTTTTCAATTTAGCTATTAAATTGTAACAAAGTCACTCTCGAGCAAGCCCGTAACACGCAAATGGAGCCCAAAGGCCAACGTGTGTTCGAGAAGGCCCGCAAGGGGGGTAAAGTCCAATATGTAGCATTTGAAATGAATAATAAAAACTCACTACTGTACTCATATTAAAAGGGAAAGTGATGTTAGGTCTTAGAATTAATAGCACAACATTCTCAAGCCCGCTAATGGGCCCCCAAAAATGCTTGATTTCATGTATATTTTTTGTGTTATATCGATCCCAGCAATCAATGTGTAATACATATACTGTAACTCGCATGTAATAGAATATTTGCAGCTTTATTAATATTGCATTATTTCTGAAATCTGGGTCCGATCGTAACTCGTAATTGAACCCAGTAAGACTTTGAAATCCATCCTCCATTTTCCTGTGACGCAATGCTGACAATTTCCAAAGTTTCCATTGGCTCAATCTAAACCCGTAACTACGGGCTTGCTTAATTGCTTACTTTCTAGCCCGCAAATCCGATGTCCCGCCATTGATTTACGGGTTTGCGTCTCCAGCACGTATCTCGCAGCCTTTCTAATTTAATAGCATTGTAGCTCGGCCAAATTTCAAGCCCGTAGCTGTTACGATCTTCAAGTTGGAGTTACTGGTTCGGAATTTAATAGGGTCCTTTGTTGGTAGTAACCAAGCACTGCACTGGCCACCTTTTGAATTATTATGAGGACTATTTTATTAATGATTTTAATAGAGTTGGAAATGTTAGATTGTTACATACTTCGCAAACATGTGAGAGCGTTTCTAAAATACAGTGGGCCATTTTGTCAACCTTTATGATAAAAGTAAATATAGCTTTTGACATGCTTAGGCACTAATACATTTATCCCTTACAGATCAGAAACTACAACACCTATATCACACAGAAAAGCTAATTGATTTTGTGGCACAATTGCAGTTTAATGAATAACCCCTTAAGTGAGCTTTTCTAGTTTTATATTCATTTTAAACATGGATGCTTCTGTTATCGATTCCTATTTAGTTTTTAAGGGCACTGCGAAAGACAAATTGCAATTGATTTTCCTATTCTTTCTGTAGTTTAAAAGATAGAAGCTTTAGTTACTATATAAATGGATATCATTGCTTTAAAAAATTGGGGTACTTTACTATAAAAATAGCACATAGCTGTCTGTTTCTGTTTTGTTGTAGATCTGAATTTGATTTTTAGGCATTTTCTCACTGATTGATTTGGGCCATTTTCCACTTTGTAGTCTCCTTGACTGTGTGGCGCCTCTAGGCTGAATGATTTTAAAGGGACACTTAAGTCACATTTTTTCTATTGTGTATTTAAAAGACTAATAGCAAGAGAGACTTGATATTCTGGTTATACATTGATCATTAATAAATTATAATAGCAAAATGCAGTATTACATTCATTTTCAAAGTTTAGTGTATCTGTAGAGTGTTTGTCTCCACCCTAGTAAACAAGACAACATAATCAGAGGTGATTAATCAGAGAACAAAATGATAACCCACTCACTAGAGTGACCCAGCTCCAAATACCTTGCAATTCTACCGGGAACAGGAAAAACAGCAAACCCCAGACGCGTTTCAGCCTTCATCAGGCTTCGTCAGTGAGGTGTTGCTGAGCTCCCCAAGGCACAGTGAGCAAGGAGTCCACATTTTGTGTCCCCTATCACCCTTAGGGAGATTAATCCAAAAGGGTAGTTTGCAAAAGTGAGATAAATGAGGTTGCTCTCAGAGTCGGTTATCATGTCCATAGAACTAACCTACTAAGGTTAGTTTGTTCTCTGATTGAGCACCTATGAGTTTTTTGAGTATGCAAATGACCCTTAGGTGTTAGTCTCACTAAGGGCGATAGGGGACTCCAGACGTGGACACCTTGCTCACTGTGCCTTAGGGAGTTCAGCTGGACCTCACTGATGAGGTCAAATGAAAGGTGAAGCATTCATCTGGGGTCTGCTGTTCCTCCTGTTCAGGGTAGAATTGCCTGGTATTTCAGGGCTGGACCACTATAGTGAGTGGGACCAGACTGATATACTACAGGATATTTCTCCCTGTGGAGGGCACAAGGGGCTAATAGAGGCTGCTCTCTGCGTGGGTTATTATTTCCCTAGAACTAACTTATTAAGGTTAGTTCGTTCTCTGATTGAGCACCTCTGACTTGTTTTATCCACCCTAGTAAAGCCATTAAGGCTATGGTGGGGTATTGGTTGAGAAACTAAATATCATTAACAACAACATGGGATCCATTAAGGTGTATAGTATGTGCACTGTCTCAGGCAGCCTTCAAGCATAGTCTTGAATTTGGGGTACCATACCACCCACAAAGTGCAGTTAACATATATGGGGCTCATCAGACATCACCTCACAAACACCTAAATTATTCTCATGTTAAATGTCCGAGAGGTAAAAGCTGTTACATTTTGAATGTCATTTGCATTTCAATACCCACAATTCTTAGCATTTCCTATGCTTAACCATTGACATTTTTAATAATATTATTTTAATAGTGTTAGAGGGGTGTTTAGTGGTAGTCATGGTACTTGCCCATTTTAGGATTTTATTTGGAGCTGGTGGCCCATTTTAGACTCTACAGTGTGAATGTGACCCTCAACATCATTTCTGTTTGGCATTTTTGGTTCATTCTCCTATTTCCCCTTACACCGTGGAGTTGCTCATTACTGAAATGTATCATTACATTGTGATACCCCCCGGCTACTCATTCTCTGTCAGTATAAACCTTATGTTCCTGAAGCTTGTGGAGCTAGCTGTTTTTGTATTTTCACTTTACTTTATTAGTCTTGGTATTCATACGCAGCCCTCAGAGTAATACTGTCCTCACTTTACTGCGAGAGAGTTACATAGTTATATATTAATTGAGGTTGAAAAAAAAGACTTTTAGTCCATCAAGTTCAACCTTATAAGATCTCCTCTGATCTGCAATATGCGGATTAGTTGTTAATTGGTCCAGAGGAAGCAAACAGAACCCCCCCCCCCCCCATGAAAATTAGCCATTTGTCTTAATAGGGTTAAAAAAAATGAATTCCTTCCGGACCCCAGATACTGGTGATCGGATTCCTCCCTGGATCAATACTCCCCCTCTAATTAACCAGGATAGCCCTGAATGCCCTTTTTAATTAAAAATATATCCAGTCCCCTTTTAAAGTTATCTATTGAATCCGTTGTCACCGCCTACTTTGGTAGAGAACTCCACAGATTAACCACCCTTACTGTGAAGAACCCTTTTCTTTCTTTAAGGTGGAATCTTTTTACTGTCCTCATGTCAGTTGAAAACCTCTTGGCACAAAATATTCAATTGATAAATCCCTATACTGACCCTGGATGTATTTATATAAGGTAATCATATCCCCTCTGAATAAATAAGTGTAATTTGGTTAGTCTTTCTTCATAACTTAGCCCCTCCATTCCCCTTATTAGTTCTGTTGCCCTTCTCTGTACCTTTTCCAGCTTTCTCAGTAAATATTTTAGGTGAAATTATTTGAGCACTTCACTTGTATACGACATATAAAGAGACTTCCCTTTAAACACCACATTAGGAAAGCTGTAGCAGTATATAAAATGTGCTTATTAAACTTGTACTCCTTGGAAAAAAATAATAAAATATCACCTTTGCAAAAAAAAGATAGTATCAGATTTTACATGTACCAGACATAAGTAGATCAGCCAAATATCAGAAATAGTAACTTTAGAGCGACTCTAATTTCCTCTGTGTCTGAATTAATGAGGTCTACATTGACCCACCAAAACCGCCTTTTTTTTTTACAATATTCATTCCCATTCTGGATCGCTACCTTGTCATGGTGATGGGGCTTGTGTACTTCAATGAAGCTGTGAGCTGTATCATGTAGGGTCATCCAGGATGGACAGGATATAGCAGATAGATCAGACAAATCGCAGTCCACTGGAGAATGAACTGTCAATCCACTCCAGTATCTTGTCCAATAAAACCTTATGGATAAGCGAAATAGACACACGATGTGCATGGACTGATGTGGTCCATAGGGTCACGGAGAGTCGTACATGACTGAATGACTGCACAACAACAATAAACTATGAACATAAAAACATCTTTAAAAAATCCTATTTTATTAACTCTATGTGTAGAAGATTCTGTTTTGACTTACTTTACTCTTCTTGACAGATAGAAACACAAGGGGTGTGCTTATCTTTATCTATTAATGGAGGGAAGGAGAGAGAGGAGGATGGATTTGTTAAATAATGGATCCCTTTGGAAATGGCAATGTGCTCAAGTATCTTTGCCAAGAAAACCACATGTATATATGATCACGGAGAGTTGGATACAACTGAACGACTGAAAAAAACAACAAAGGGCTAATTGCAATGGTTAGTAAATATTGTGGTTATTTCATTTTCACAATGAAAATATGCACCTACTTTTATCAGCCACAAAAAATTGAAAATTAATGCACACTAAGGCCTCCATTCAATTGCAAGCCCGCAATTGCCTTCATACCGGCCGTAAGTCTGCATGCTTGAAACTTGCAACAGTTGCAGGGCGATCCAATTGAACAAGCCCGCAGCTACCTGGCCGAAAGCCTAAACCGTAAACCATGCACCCGTAAGTAGCATTTCAGACCGTAATCATGATGTCAGTAAAACATGGAGGTTAAACATCAATCAATTCGCTTTTATAAGTCTGATATGCGATCAGACTCGCAATCCGGCAATGTACAAAATAAAAAAAAATTATGAGAATATTGTTCTATTCCATGTGGGTAGCCTGATATGGATTAACTCCCTGATTCCTGGGATCAATATAACATGGAAATAAAACGTGAATTTATTTTTTTTATTGCAGATTTGCGAGCTTGAGACTGTTGTTCAATTAATTCTAATGTCTTTCATCACTTTCCCCGTCATTTACAGCGCATTATTGATTTTGTATTTGCATTTACAGTTCTTATGGACAGGTGATTAACCCCCCTGCGAGTCCTATCTGGTATCCGTAGGACTTTCTACTACATTTGCCATTTACGGGTGTAAAAACAAGTCCGGGCTTGAGGAATTTCAGCAATTGGATAGCGATCTGCGATTATAACATTTACGGGCTTGAAAGATCAAAGGCTTAGATGGGTCGGTGTTCCAATTTTGACAGGGATTTTCAGCCTGTAACCCGCCAATCGTTTGCGGGTAGCTAATGACGCCAATTGAATAGCAAATTAGTTTACAGTCTACATTGGTACTCCAGTAACCAACAATTGCTCAATTGAATGGAGGCCTATATATTTTCAGAATGCATATCAGGAAATTGTTTTTTTTCAGCACCGCTGTAAATGCAAAAAAAATAATATTACACATAGCTGTATCAAATTGTTAAAAAAGTGGCTATTTTGCTATGCGACAGGTGGTAGATCTGTTTTTGGACCACTGCAATGATACGAAACCTCTGTGGATCTGTGCATCAGCAAATATGCAGATTGCACCTAATATAAGATAACAAGGATGCAGACACAGTCTGAAGTGTTTTGCTGATGATCTAATAAAAGCCTTCATTTAAATATTTTTTTATAATTTCGTTTTTTATCATTGTATATATGTTTAATGTACAGTATTTTTTAAACTTTAATTTGTTTCTTCTTATGTGGTTTGAAAAATGATTTTTAAAATATATATTTTTTTTATGTCATCAGTTTCTTTTAATGAAATTACCAAGATATCCGAGTAAGGGGACTCCCTGCAGCATTTTGCTAATGTGGAGGTGAGTGCAAAATGTAATTCCTAATTATTTCAAGTGTTAACATGGGGTCAGAGGAAATTACTTTGCAGTCCTGGTTAGGATTATTGACTTTGCTAATAAACTTCCTGTATGCTGAGTCCTTAATAACAAATTACAACCTTATCAACAAATAGAGTACGGTAACTGGAGGAGGAAGAAAATCCAGGATCTACAACCAAGAGGCTAGAAATGTCACGATCATTAATAAAGACAGCCTGATCAATGCAAGCAAGACGTAAGGTCAAGACAGACTATTCATGTAAATAATGTCAATATACAGATGGTGGACAAAATCAGTGATCAGTAGAATTTATGGGGCCATAATCATTTTAATTCCCCCATTCTCCAATGAAGTAGGTGACTCAAAAATCAATGTCAAACTGAACATACATTATAGAACACATATAATTTCTCAGAAGTATATTATTTCCTAAAGTGGAAATCCATAATACCACCAATGGTGCCTTCGTGTTTTGACTTTTTATTTTCCAGGAAACCTATGCCTAAAGGGAAGCAGAGCTTATTGTAGCAGATTGTTCGGTTAATTGTCCCTTGTATTTTTCTGCCAGTTTATTAACAGTGTCCAAGTAAACTGTATAATCTGCATCACATATAATTTAGTATTTAAATGAAATGAATTTTGGCACTCAAAATATTATAGATGTTCCAAATGTATTATAATATTGGTACCGAGTGAGGGATTAAAGAACTGGCATCAAATTGGGGTGAGGTTGGTTAGATGGTGAAGACAAAACTTCTACAGACATTTTGAATATTTATAAGATTAAAACAGATGTGCATTTGTACTACCCAAAATTACCTTTTGTAGCAGCCGTTGCTTTTCAGATCGTCTATGTATGTCACCTTGCGAATGATAGGTATTTTGGTCTATAATGTTTTGGATCTACAATCAAATAAAAATATTCCACCAAAAAGCTTCTTTGTTTTTCTTTTATGATATAGAGCGGCATTCATAAATTCTATACATATTTGTATTGGTGAGTTCAAACCCTGCCCCCCCTCCCCAACCCCATGTGATTCCATCCAGCAGCAAGTGCTTCCTTTGAAAGGTCAAACTCAGTACTTGGCTTCCTTACTAGGCATACTTGGTGGTTATGTAACCTTCCTGTGGGTGTGCAAAGCTGGATTTTACTTTCCTGCCTATAACTTTGTACACTGAACTTATCGATATAACACATACGTTTCTGATAATCACTGTCTGTTTCTTACCGAACATTTGAAAACCAGGAAACTTATATATACACCTTTAAATATTGTCAGATCATATGATCACGCACCCTGTAGTCAGACTTAAAAAGGCAGGGTTTACAAATTCAGCCATTTTAAGCATGGTTTTCAAATTTTACTTTATTGTCTATTGAAAAGGGAGATATGGGGCCCTATTCTATTGACCAATTTGTAAAATTATACACAGTTAAATCCACTCTGAATATTGGCACATATTCTATTAGCTACTCAGATTTAAAAAGGTAGGGTTTACGAGTTCAGCATTGAGGTCGGAATTTGTGAGCTGGAGTCAATAGAATACATCAAAATATTTATTTAAAAAAAAACACTGTCAGCCAAAAGTGCGGGTTTGAGGCATTTGCGAGCAACTAATAGAATATGGCGCAAAGTCAGCAAGACATTGAAAAAAAAATGTAATCAAATATTTGAGTGATCTGTTTTAGCAGATACCTGAGACTCCATATGGACATATTATGACATATAGAAAAATACATGGGAGCCATCCAACTGTGCACACCACTGAAACCCTTTTCATGCTCCAGTTGTCATATCAAATTATCTCCATATACTCCTTCTTCCTCTTATCAATATATGTAATACTGCATTTATTTTCAATATAGTTTGCTCCAGTCTGCAGTGAGGAGGCATTTTAGACGGAGTCATTTTTGGGGGAGCAAAGCTAGGGAATATAATTCATCAGATTATAAATACTATAACAGTGGAACAATAGCATGACTATAAATTAATACTAAGGATCAAATGCAGAAGGTTGGTTTTAAGAATAGGTAATCCAAGGGTCATGCTTCAGAGTCCTATTACAAGGTTCTCCCACAAGGCTGACCTGTACCTCCGAGCGCTCTTCAGAGCGATTGTCAGTAGCCATTACATGGCTCCATCCGGATATTTAACGTAACAACTTATTGATGCATAGCCAAAGGTTGTCACATAATGGAAAATATCTTACGAGACTCCCAAGGTTCCTTATGTGATATTTAAGCAGATGCGAGTGTGAAGTTTCAAGTCAGAGCCCAGAAAAAGAGTAATTCCCAAAGCAGCCCCAGTAAAGGAAAAGAACATCAGTAAATCTTACAAGATTGTGTGTATATATAACGATGTGTTTCCCACTCAACATTGACACATTGATGGATTTATTACTCTTGCACATTAACATTACCCTTCTGACACATCATATTATATTTCAATTTCTAACTGCATGGTATTAAATGGCAGGGGATACACAGATGGGTGGGTGGCATTAACCTCTAGGGCTTTGTATTAATCAGTTTTGACAGCATTATTTGTGTGTTTAATTGTGTGAGCAGGTATTTGTAAATTACTGTACATTGTGATTTAGTTGATTGTCATTTTGTGCTTTAGTATGTATAGGCTTCCCTGTTACATTGTAAATATCCTAAACAAATGCTTATTTAGTCTATTCTTCTTCTTCTACTGGTACACTTATAGCCCATAAGTGTATTGTAAGTGTTCTTGTAAGGGATTTATCTGCTCTTGTTGGAGGTTGAGTTTACACATAAGGATCTGTATCGCATAAGGAGCAATCTCAGAGCCTTATGAGCACACAAAGCATGTCCAGTTACTCTTGGAGGGGGGGGGGGGCATTTAATAGTACTTTAGATAACATTTCTCTTGCAGTAGGGAACAGTTTATATGTGACAATCACTAGTGAGAACGTTCTGTGGAAGGGAAGGAAAGTAATAGCTAAGTAGCTCCCTATGTCGAAAGTAAACTCACAAGATTTCTATGGGAGCAAGTAATCAAACCCTTAGTTACCAATCCTAACATTTCAGCTGAAATTTGGAGTCTCAGGATAAAGCTCAAACTATTAATAGGTCTTATACACTACAGGAATCAGCACTTCCTGGAGTCTCAGTAAACTTCCTGTGGTAGTGACCAGGACAGGTTTCTTGCAGGGTAGAGATAGGATCAGTATGGCAGCCACCAGGAGCAAAATAAGAGACACACAATTTCTATATGTCTCCAGAAGTGAACTGTTTTATTTTTATTCAACAATGTTTATAGCAGTTAGATACAGAGGAGATGTACACAGCGTAACAATGAGGGTGTGTGGCAGACAATTACAGGAGATGATCCAACATGGCATCTAGCAGTACCTTGGTGGCAAGCACCTGAGAACAATAGGGCTACCTTCTAATACACATCCTGTCACATCCTACACATCCTGTCTAGCAAATCAGAGATGTACTTAGCTTAACTGTCAATCAATGGGATTACTCCTAGATGGAGAGCTAGAATTATTAGCAGTTAATGAAAAATGGGATGAATCTCATGCCTGGACTGTTAATCTGGATGGTTATAACCTATTTAGGAAAGATAGGGGCAATGGTAAAAGAGGAGGAGGGATTTGTCTGTATGTTAAGCCTGAATTTAAGCCTATAGACAGAGAAGATATTTATGGTGGACCTAGTGATAAAGTTGAATGTTTGTGGGTAGAGTTAAATAGCGGAGCAGCAAATTCCAAAAGAATATTAGTAGGAGTATGCTATAAACCCCCAAATACAGCTGAAAGTGAGGAAATACAATTATTGTTACTGATTGGAAATGCAGCTAAGCGTGGGCAAGTTCTAATAATGGGAGGTTTTAATTACCCTGAAATAAACTGGATAAATGAGACCAGCAGTTCAGCTAAGGGGAGCAGGTTCTTGAGTACACTCAGGGATCATTATCTGGCAAAGGTTATACAAGAGCCTACTAGAAATGAAGCTATCTGAGATTTAGTCATCACAAATAATATTGATATAGTATCAAATGTTGAAATAGGGCAACCTTTGGGAAACAGTGATCACAACACAGTCTCATTTGAGATTGAATTAAAAAAAAAAACAAGATTTTAAGGGGCCAACAATAACTCTTAATTTTAAAAGGGCAGATTTTAACGGTCTAAGGACAGCAATACAAAGTATAGACTGGGACAAAGAACTAATGGGCAAATACACTGAACATAAATGGACAACATTTAAAATCCTTACAAAATATACATACTTATCACCATATAGCAAGTGAAAATAAAAGTTAAAGGAGTAAATCCCATCCAATGTGGCTTAACAATGATTTAAAGCTTAAACATTTAAATTATACAAACAAGAGGGGACAGAGACTGCTTTACGGGAGTACAAGGAAATCAACAAGGCTTGCAAAAGAGATTAAGACTAACCATAAAATATTTTTTAAGTATATTAATGGGAAGAAGGCGAGGAAGGAATCTATAGGAACATTACAATGTGACACAGGCCATCTGAAAACTAGTGACCAGGAAAATGCAGATGAGCTAAATAAGTTATTTTCTTCGGTACACACAAGGGACGTACCAGTGGTTGGGACACTGCAACATAATGGGGCTACACTACCTTTGCCGAATAATTGGTTAATGCAGGAAGTAATCCAATAGAGGCTGGAAAAAAATAATATTAATAAAGACCCGGGTCCTGATGGATTACATCCAAGGGTACTGAGGGAACTGGGCTCTGTAATAGCCAAACCATTTTATTTAATTTTTTGAAGATCCACTCAACACAGGGTCTCTACCAGATGACTGGAGAAAAGCAGATGTGATACCTATATTTAAAAAGGGAGCAAGAGCAAATCTGGGGATTTATATATCAGTGAGCCTCACTTCTGTAGTGGGGAAGCTTTTAGAAGGGTTAATAAGGGATAATATACAAGAATATGTCTATTTGAACAGGATTATAAGTAGGAGTCAACATGGATTTGTGAGGGATAGGTCATGTCAAGCAAATCTAATTAGTTTCTATGAGGAGGTTAGTAGGAACCTGGTTCAAGGCAACTCAGTGGATGTAGTCTTTTTGGATTTTGCAAAGGCTTTTGATACAGTGCCACATGGGAGACTATTGTGCAAACTAAGGGATACAGGAATTGCAGTAAATATCTGCTCATGGATTGAGAGCTAGTTAAAAGACAGGAAGCATAGGGTTGTTGTAAATGGAACATACTCCAATTGGACTAATGTGGTAAGCAGGGTTCCTCAGGGTTCAGTATTAGGTCCTCTCCTTTTTAACATATTTATTAATGACTTAGAGGTGGGACTGGAAAGTAGTTTCTCCATTTTCGCTGATGACACAAAGTTGTGCAAGGTAATTAAATCAGACAATGATGTGCTTTCCCTCCAAAGGGATTTGCTACTAATAAATGTAAAGTTATGCATCTGGGAAGGAAAAATAGCCAAGCAATTTATAATCTTAATGGAGCAAATCTTGGGGTATCAGATATTGAAAGGGATTTGGGGGTACTTCTGGACAACCGCCTAGGTAACAGTGCTCAATGCCAAGCAGCATCTGCAAGGGCAAATAAAATATTAGCATGTATTAAGAAGGGTATAGAAACAAGGGAGGCAAATATAATTCTGCCACTATACAAATCTCTAGTACGCCCTCATTTGGAATATGGAGTACAATTTTGGGCACCACTTCATAAAAAGGACATTTTAGAGCTGGAAAAGGTACAGAGAAGGACAACAAAACTAATAAGGGGTATGGAGGGGCTAATTTATAAAGAAAGACTAACCAAATTAAACGTATTTTCTCTAGAAAAAAAGGCGTCTAAGAGGATATATGATTACCTTATATAAATGCATCCAGGGTCAGTATAAAGATTTGTCAAGGGAGCTTTTTGTGCCAAGAGGTTTTCAGCAAAAGAGGACATCCCTTGAGGTTAGAAGTAAAAAGATTCCACCTTAAAGAAAGAAAAGAGTTCTTCACAGTAAGGGTGGTTTATCTGTGGAATTCACTACCAGAGGAGGTGGTGACAGAGGATTCGATAGATAACTTTAAAAGGGGACTGGATTTTTTTCTAATTAAAAAAGGATTTCAGGGTTATCCTGGATAATTAGAGAGGGAGTATTAATCCAGGGCAAAATCTGATCACCAGTATCTGGGGTCAGGAAGGAACATTTTTTTTCCCTTTGAAACGATTGGCTAAGTTTCACTTGTTTTTTTTTTTCTGTTTGCCTTCCTCTTTATTAATTAATAATAAAAAAATAAAAAATGAAATAGTTGATTAATAGTTAATTAACAACTAAGTAATTAATAACTAATCTGCATATTGCAGATCAGAGGAGATCTTAAAAGATCGAACTTGATGGACTGAAAGTCTTTTTTCAACTTTAATTACTATGTAACTATGTAACTGGAAAAGAGGACCGTGACAGTCACCCAAGATGGGCAGGTCATAGCAGAGAAGTCATACAAATTAGGAACTGGCAACTCACTCCAGTATCTTTGCAAAGAAAAGCTTATGGATGAGCAAAACCAGACACAAGATGTGCCTGACTTTCAGTGGTCCATAGGGTCACGGGGAGTCAAACACGACTGTAAGAATAAACAACAACAACAAATTAAAGTACATTTCAGACACAAAAACTAACACAGGGCCATTGTATAAGAAAATGACTTGAAATAAATAGTGTGACGACCAAAAAAATTACAAGTTGTTTAATGGAAGAAATTGCCACTGAATTTTGAATGAAAGACGGTACTGAGAGATGTTTAAGATATACTTATCACCTATGGACATTAACTATTCTGCCAGTTAATGCTCCAACACTTTCCTTTCCTAGACTAAATATAAAAGTGAACAAATGAACATTATTCTAAACTGACTGACATAAAGACTAGTAATTCCATAACGTAAGAGTCAAAATAGGGAAAGGAGAAAAGCAAAAAAGTATCCAATAATGTAGTGTATAAAATGTATTAAACAAAAATAAGGTATAAAAATACTTATAAAGACAGCGCTGAAATGAAAAATGAAAATCCAAACGGGACTTCTTCAGGATAGAACACAATATTCTTAAATGTATTTTATCTCATAGACCACACCAACACAAAATTAGCTTAAGGATCTTGTCTTGTTTGCCAATTACTGCTCCATGTCTGTGAGGAAAATATGGCTGCCATTAGAAAAAATGATGTTCCATTTATGACACTGACACTTTGAATTCTGAGCTGTGTTTTTTGATCGGTATGATCAGTTAATAAAATACATACATTTTTCCATGTTCTTCAGCTCACATCAGCTGACATACCAAGGGATTTTAGCAAAAAAAGGCAAGTGTTGTAACGTTTACGTATACATTTGAATTTCTTTAAGTGTACTCTTTAATAGTTGTGTTTAGGTGAAACCCTTTAGAATATGAAATACGCCAGTAGTGGAGTATTTCATTATTATTATTATTATCTTTTATTTGTATCGCGCCAACATATTCCGTAGCGCTGTACAGGGGATAAGAACAAGGGGAAAAAAAAGTTTAACAAATACAAAAGTTGAAGGGCCCTGTTTTGAGCTTAGAATCTTAGCAGAAAGTGCTATATCCCAAAGCACCCTACAAGACTGGAAACTCGCTACTTATTTTTTTTTTCTGGTTCACATGTTGATCTTCACTAAATTACATGTGGATCTAATGCCCCAGATCCTTGACCCATCATGGCAGCAATCAACTAAATTTGTCAATATAGGAAGAGAGAAATTATTATATCCTAAGTGTCCTACAATACAAATGTCATATATTATAAAGTTAATTACATTGTCAACTAATAAATAAAAAAGTAAGAAAGTAAAGCATATCATATTTTCAAGATGTGGTGTATTAATACAATAATGTATAATATTTTTGCCCAAAACATTTTAAAAAAACATACTGGAAGTGCAGCTTTGCAGCACTGTCACAACCTCTCTTTGACAAATTCTGACTCGGAAAAGTCAGCTGTAGCCAATCAACCTAGAGGAAGTCAATTATATCTCTTTATGCAGTGCCCTGACACACCCTAATTCACATTAGAAGGAACCCCTTACAATGTTGCAAGAGCAGAAGTTCAATCGTGCTGTTTTTTCAGATGAAACATATATTCTTTAATCTATAACTAATTTTGTTCCCAAAACTGGAAACAGGGCAACAAAGTAAACTAGCTGAGTAGTTTAAATTCTTCTATAGAAACCCAAAGCCAAAGTATTTAATCTGGAAAAAAAAACTTGGCAAGCATCTAAAACGTATTGTGTGAATACAGATTTCCTGTAATGCCATAATTTGTATTGATTTTGTTTGTCCGTTTCTTCCCTTACATGTAATGCACAGCTGTTTTATTGTCCCTGATAAGTAAATCCTGCTAAAGTTTTATTTCAAATGACTTCTTCAAAAAAATAACACATTGTATAATATTTATAAATTAAAAATAAGAATTGGTTATGACAAGAGGCTTGCAATCCATTCAGTTCTGTGATCTTATATATAGCAGGCTCTGCTTGTGTCCTTGGTCCTTCCATCTTGGATTGCTTGCATGTTGAGGGGATGGGCGGTTATATATTACCTTGCTCTTCTATTTAATCTCATTGACATGTGGCTCTCTGTATTGGTAGTCTTTCAAAAGAATTGAATAGAGATATTATGTGAAACAAAGGATTCCTCCCAGCTATCTAACCCTGTTAGGAACAAAAGGAAAAGCCGGCTGCCATTTTCACAAAATTGTATGCAATAATTTAAATAAAAGCTGTATTTATTTTTCTAGAAATCTAAAAAAAAACATAATAATGTTTCGCCCAATTTTAAGCCAAATTCTTCTTAAGGCCATTCTATAAATATGACCACCTTCTGGATCGCTGTCTTGTTGTGGTGAAGGGAATTGTGTACCTCAATGAAGCTGTGAGCTATACCATGTAGGGTCACCCAAGATGGGCAGGTCATAGCAAGAGAGGTCAGACAAATTGTGGTCCACTGGAGATGGAAAGTCAACCCAATCCAGTACCAAATGGATAAGCACAACCAGAGACATAACTACAGCTCTTAGGGACTGTGACTGACAAGTGTGCCTGGCGTGCTGCGGTCCATAAGATCACAGAGAGTCAGACACAACTGAATGACTAAATATAATATCACAGCTCAGTGGTCATTTACATAGTAAAGATGAATATAAGCGAGTCATGCATTTATTGGCATTTTTTTGTGATTTAAAAATAATTAAACTTTTGAAAACTTATACCAAAAATACCTGGTTTTCCCTACATGTTTTGGCTGGAGATCCCATTTTTTTCAAATTGTCTCAGAGGACGGACCACAGTTACCTGCAGCTGCTTATTTGCTGAACAGTTTTAATGGCAACGTTTAGAGAAATTAGCTAAAAACTTTGTTACAGTTTGATTTAAATAGGAGGAGCTTCTGCCTAAAGAGGGTGAGAAATCAGACATTTTAAGTGTATGTATAAGAAAACCAATGAAACCCTACTGTATGACCAATGCTGTGGCCCTTTAACAATTATTTGCGGTACTTTGAGCTGTTTTCTTACCTATCGTTCCCTTTTTCCAAAGAACATATTGTAAATATTCAACTTTAGAGTCTATTTAATGACACCAGCCCTCCCATCAATATGTGGAGTTAGGAGAGATCCTGGCAGAACATTGTATAAAAGAATGCAACAAACTTAATAATACATTTAAAAACTCCCCAAAATTCTGGGAAATCACCCAAAACCTCAGCCAAGGCTGGTGAAAGAAAAGGTGTCCATCTTTTGTCTTTAAAAACTCTTGAACATTTCACAGATGCAAACACAACATGGTTCTTTGTTTTACTAAAGTCTCTTTTAGATTTTTTTTTCCAAAATGATTACTACATTTTACCTGCAGCTAAACACTAAGACCTGATTCAAGTAAACTTGAGTGCCAAAAAAGAGATCACTGTAGGTTTCTTCAGTGAGGCAAAAAAATCTCCTATAGGTACAGCCTCCTAGACAGAACCCCTGGACGTCTGAAATACGTGGAGAGAATTATTTATTTATTATTAACTTTTATTTGTATTGCGCCAACATATTCTGTAGCGCTGTACAGGGGATAAGAACAAAGAAAATGCAATATTAACAAATTCAGAAAATGGAGGGGCTTGTTTTGAGCTTCAAATCTTAGCAGAAAGTGCTTTTTTTTCCAAAGCACCCTACAAGACTGGAAACTAGCTACTTACAATCTACAGGGAATGAAAGGGGCAGAAACCTGGGGGTAAGTAACAGATAAGGAATAACAAGGGTCAGGAAGAAAGTGAAAGTTAGAAAGATTATTAATTAATGGGAGAGATCTGAGGTGAAAGGCACTAGTATGTAATATGTTGTCTGACCTCTAGTGGTAAAACAATATAATCTGAAAATAGGAAGGGGTGGGTGGGTGAGGAGCAGGCAATGTTTTCAGGATCTCAGATTCAGTAGGCCTGGTTGCAGGTTTACATTAGCACTAAAAGAAAATGGAAACGGCTAAGAGGGACAGATATGACAGAAAGAGAGAGGAATGAGAGAGTGAGATAGAGAGACTTAGGAGACAGGAAAGGCTTGAGACATGTGAGAAGGAGGAGATTTAATAATAACATGCATACAGTAGTAATATGAATAAAAATAATGGCTCCAGGGATGGGGCAACATCAATAATCTTCCCCATACCTGCTGGTGTGTAGGATGTTCTCAGGATCTCAGATTCAGTAGGCCTGGTTGCAGGTTTAAATTAGCACTAAAAGAAAATGAAAACAGGTAAGATGGACATATAGAAAAGGAAGAGAGAGGAATGAGAGAGTGAAATAGAGAGACTTAGGAGACAGGAAAGACTTGAGACATGTGAGAAGGAGGAGATTTAAGGATGATGATATCTGAGAATGATATTTGATGAAGTTTTAAACATCCAGGTTCAGATACAAATGTTTAATTGTACATTGAATATATTTTTTATTAAGTAAACAAATGAAATCCAGTGATGCTGTAGATAATTGCTCTACAATTATATTGATATTTTTGCCTATTCTGTCCAGCCCAATCAGGTGAATGCTGGCCTTTAGAGGCAAGCGAACATTGTAACAACTTTATATTTCAAATGTAAATTTCATTGATGTAAATCATTATGCACATATTGCTTTAAACAATGTTACATTTAACATTCATTTGCCATTACAGTTATGCAAGTGAGCTGTATAATGAATTAGTAGTGTATGAAAACATTTATTTGCATGAAAATATACTAAAATAAACATTTAAACAGTTACCCTAAAGTTTGCTGAATTTCTTGCATTTGCAAACTGTTTTCTATCAATGTTGACACCCCCTGAAAATCCCAGGGAAAATTAGCATACATAATACATTGTATCTTTTTGGTCTGTGAATTGAGCTGCTTTGTTCCTTTATATTTCTGAAATACCCAGAACAATGTCTGTGTCCCTTCATTCACTGATTGTTTTATCTACCTCCCAGTTGAAACTTCCCCCAGCCCCAGTGATTTGCCCTTGTAACCCCCTCAGCCCCAGTGATTTACCCCATCACCTCCCCCAGCCCCAGTGAATTGCCCCTGTAATCTCTCCCAGCCCCAGTGAATTGCCCCATCACCTCTCCCAGTCCCAGTGAATTGCCCCATTACCTCCCCCAGTCCCAGTGAATTCCCCCTGAGATCTCTCCAAGCCTAAGTGAATTGCATAGACTCACTCACACAGAGACACATGCACAGAAAACGTTGCAGGTCATTGCAGGACCATAAATCAAGCATAAATGCTAATTTGCCTAAAAGACAAATTACAATAGGAAGAAGAAGCTGAAATGTTTGGTTTCAGTACAATTATAATTTGTCAGAATTTATCAAGGAGATGGGTGAATGTAACCGCTCAAGCATTTTTACTTGAATGTCAATTTATGGTCCTTTAAGGACCCAGTCTAGCAGCCTCATCTAGCTGGCTGCATACAGCATTGTGGATTGGCTGCAAAGCTGAGCATGCTTCCATAGACAGGGTACCCCCAATCCGGCAACAGTTAATTTAATGCAAAGCTAAAAAAACATAGTGCATGCAAATAAATGTAATCATACACTACTAATTCCCCTCTATCAGATGCATTCATGACCCAGCTGACTTGCATATACCTTTAAGTAAAACGTATACAATACTAAATATTTTAACTTCTAATATATAAAAAACTTTTCTAAATTTTAACAGGAAAATATCATCCACGCAAAAAAAGGTTATATAGCAAAAACAAATCTTTATTTTAATTTTGGAAGCTGTAACATATAGTGCCAGTGTGGCAAAGTACTACTTTATAAAACCATAGCACATAATTACCACAGCCTTCCAGAGCATATAGTAGGATCAAACAGGCTAAATTAATCTAAATTGCCCACTACTTCTATTTTTAGGTTAAGCAAAATATACACATTCATTAGGAAGCAGTAGCCAACAATTTGTTTTGTGAAAAAAACAGATCAGCATTGTTTTGTAATAAAAGGACAGATAAGGTGGCTCAAAGTATTGAACCCAGAATACTTTGTTTGGATAGGGTGCTACCAGGGATCCACAGTATGATGCATAATAATAAAGAAAATAAAAGAAAATCCCTTTGTAATGGTGCACTCCTAAGAATCTAATATGGTCAATAATAGCCAATAAAACTTAGCTTTTAATAGTTATTTTAAAACCAATGAAAGTAATAAAAACTACACACACAATGCTACAGCTGCCTAATTATGAATATATTTATACCTCTACTGGCTAGACTGCATTAATCATCACAATAACCAAATGATTGGATACAGTGGTGAAGGGAAAATGGTCAAAAAGTGCTAAGTGCTGGGACTAGTATTGAAGTGACTCTTTACCCAAAGATATCCTGTAAATTATTAACAGTTTTGGATGCAGATGGTTGCGTTAAAACTATCCTAATGGAACTCAGCATTCCTGTGTGTTGCCTAGACGCACTGTGATGACGTCATCGGCCAGTGACTAATGGAGCGTAGGCAGCGTAGCATCAACCCAACGCACATTTCCTGGATTTCATCAGCATTGTGTGTGTAGTTTTTATTACTTCCATTGGTTTTCAAATAACTATAAAAAGCTAAGTTTTATTGGCTATTATTGACCATATTAGGTTCTTAGCAGTGCACCATTACAAAGAGATGTTCTTTTCTTACTTTATTATTATTGTTTTGTAATAAGTTAAAGTAAACAACACTTTCCCCTGTATAACAATGCATTTTACTTCATACACACATTTTACACAATATTTTCTTTAATAACACTGCAATTTGTTACAATGAAAGTGTCACAGATACAATGTTAAGCTTTTCACCACAACTTTGATAATGAATATTTTTTGAAGAAATACATTCTACATATTTTGCTTAAGGCTTTGGAGAAAAAACTGGTGAAAAAACACTATTTACCTCTCTACAAACAGTCATTTTGAAAAAGTTAACTTTTAACAAAAGAAACCAACTGAGACAGTTTAAAAATGATACAAAAGGGTACACTGGACGTTTATGAATACAATCTTACAAAAAAAGACTTGTTTTGCTCATGTTTATCCTCATAAGAAACCTTTGTCCCAGTGCAAACAGGAAACATGTCTGCTGTTCTGATGAGCTTGCAGAGATTCCCCTTATTAATTTCCAAGTCATGCTTTTTTAAAAATCAAAAACAACTATGTATTAGAGAATATTATTAACTAGTTCTACATTTGATTTTGCTATTCTTGGTAGCCTGTGATATTTACTAAGCATAAATAACTTTTGATTTTGCTAAATAGACAATGCTGTTCTACGTATGGAGTCCCTGTTTTTTATGGACCTTATAGAACCATCAATGGCATTGACCATGTATATTAATATGTCAGTTGTTTTGGAAATGTAAAAGTCTCTTTCGACTTTAAATAATATAATAATACATTGAATAAAACTAGTTGTATAATTTCTTGTAATTCACATAAATCAGAATAGGAAGATTCACTGTAATGAAACTGAAGAAAACACTACTGCATCAAATTGGCTTCTAAAAATGATGCACAAACAGTATGCTGAAGACAAGCAGACTAAGGACATGGATTACTGGAACCATGTCCTGTGGTCCGATGATAAACTTATTTGGTTCAGATGGTGTCAAGCGTGTGTGGCTGCAACCAGGTGAGGAGTACAAAGACATGTGTGTCTTGCCTACAGTCAAGCATGGTGGTGGGAGTGTCATGGTCTGGGCCTGCATGAGATACAGTTCATTGAGGGAACCATGAATGCCAACATGTACTGTGACATACTGAAGCAAAGCATGATCCCCTCCATTAAGAGACTGGGCCGCAGGGCAGTATTCCAACATGATAACGACCCCAAATACACCTCCAGGATGACAACTGCCTTGCTAAAGAAGCTGAAGGTAAAGGTGATGGACTGGCTAGGCATGTCTCCAGACCTAAACCCTATTGAGCATCTGTGGGGCATCCTCAAATGGAAGGTGGGGGAGTGAAGGGCTCTAACATCCACAAGCTCCATGATGTCATCATGGAGGAGTGGAAGAGGACTCCAGTGGCAACCTGTGAAGCTCTGGTGAGCTCCATGCCCATGAGGGTTAAGGCAATGCTGGAAAATAATGGTGGCAACACAAAATATTGACACTTTGGGCCCAATTTGGACATGTCCACTTAGGGGTGTACTCACTCTTGTTGCAAACTGTTTAGACATTAATGGCTATGGGCCTCATTCTATTATCGGCCGCAGCCGCTGCGGGGCCGCAAGGACCGGCCGCAAGCTATTCTGCTATTCTATTCCCTTACGGCCGTAGGCTCCGGCAGGCTTGCGGCCGGTGCCTTGCTATCTCTTGCGGCCGATCGCGCCGGAGGAAAGCCTTTGATCTAAAACGGCCGCAAGAGATTTGCAATTCAATTGCTCCGGGAAACCTCTCTGCAAGGCTAAAAACGAGCCGCAGTTACTTGCAGGAAAAAGGTCTCGCTAGCACCAATTAAGCACATAAAATAGCTCAAATAAAGCCATCCTGCACTTTGAGAAGACTATAAAGGGATTTTAGGTGTTAGAAAAAATAGCACATAATTATCCTGTACTCAAATCCGTAAAATATTTCATTTTTAATATCCGTAAAATATCCATGTAAAAAGTCCAGAGTGCTTGGAGCACCTCAGACACGCCCACGCCGCAGCCGGCAAATAAACAGTTAATTTGAACTCGGGTTTGGGCAGATGTGCAAGCTTGAGAGTGGGTTCCTTTTATTCCTCATGTCCCCCAATATGATCCCTAGCATTTACAGAGCTGTACAGTGCAGGCTTGAATTTATTTTTGCGTTTTTATATTTCACAGTTTACGGCCGGTTCCAAGATATGCGGCCGGCCGTAAAAGGAGATCCTTGCGGGGCCGTATAATAGAATCGCGAGTTAACTGAACCCTCGCAAGGAATCGCAGCCTTACGGCCGATTTACGGCCGATAATAGAATGAGGCCCTATGTGTTTAGTTATTTTGAGGGGACAGCAAATTTACACTGTTATACAGGCTGTACACTTACTACTTTACATTGTAGCAGAGGGTCATTTCTTCAGTGTTGTCACATGAAAAGATATAATAAAATATTTACAAAAATGTGAAGGGTGTACTCAGTTTTGTGAGATACTGTATATATGTATATATGTACCGTATTGGTCCGAATATAAGCTGCACCTTTTTTTTTCCGATTTTTGAGCTTGCAAGTTAAGGGTGCGGTTTATATTCGCGACAGTCAAAAAATCATTGCCGATTTGCAAACTTTGCTTGTAACTTTGCGAACTTTGCTTAACAGTAAATTACTGCCGATTTGCCCGATTGCGAGTTAAGGGTGCCGTTTTTTGTGCTTTAGACTGTGGTATTGAATAGCGATTTACGATTTTAGTGATTCTAACATCCTGTAAAGCCTGTAACCTGCAAAATAAGCCTGTTTCTTGCAATGGCTGATCACTTTGAGAGTCTTTTTCTCTCCAATTTTACAGGGGTGGCTTATATTTGAGTACTATCTTTTTTCTATTTTTTCCCCTTGAACTTTACGGGTGCGGCTTATATGCGGGTGCGGCTTATATTCTGACCAATACGGTATATGTATATGTATGTATGTATGTATATGTATGTATATATGTATATATTTATATATATATATATATATATATATATATATATATATATATATATATATACAGTATATATATATATACAGTATATATATATATATATATATATATATATATATATATATATATATATATATATATATATATATATATAATCAGTATTGCACTACCTTTTTTTATTGGACAATCATTTTACTTAGAGTGACAAGCTTTCAAGAGGTTTGACCTCCATTTCTCGTATGAAGCAATAATAAATCAATTTGCCATATCATTGCAGTGTGTGAATGAGTTAAATCTTGCAAGGTTGCAAATGGTCAGCAATGACTTTCACTTTTAGAGAAAATACTAAAGAAATGGCACATTTATAAAACACAAGTGTACTTCAACATACTTATATACAGCCATCAGCCAATCCTAGCGTACTCTTTTGTAACAGTAGGAGAATAGAGTCGGAGACACAATGAGCTTTTTGAATTCTCTCAACTCTAACATTTTTCTTTTTGAGAGTAAGACTAAATACAATTGGCATGTGCAAACAGTTGGCAGGCGCTTCTTCTGGCTTTTCATATTCATTGGAATGGTGTCAACCTAAAAAAAAGGTTTAATGGATGGAAATAAATACAAAAATGCTTAAAAACTCTTTGGGTGGTATGCACAGGGACAGATTCTTCAGCCCTCATTTAGAACCCTTTATGCTTTGCGGTACAATTTCACCTAGACAACATTGGAACTACAATATGTGACACTGACATTTTTATCTTTTTAATTTGTTATAGAATCAGAGATGCTATTCTCAGCTTCAAATTCTGACTGAAAAGCCATTGTAGTCATTTTTTTGTCTTGCTTTTTGAATAACTAAGCATGATAATGGGCTATATTTTTTTGAAAGCAAACATCACATACAGTATATAGTTCTCAGCAGCGCGGCCTTGGCAAAAGTCATTGGTAACGCAATGTTAAAACTGCGGGCTTGCGCAGCAAGGGCTACGGTTGCGGCCAGGCCAAAAGCTCATCCCTACGACCCCGTACCACTTAGGAAGTGAACACCAAAGGCACTCACTGCGCTGGTGGAGATAAGCGCTGTAAGCACTCATCCCTATGTCCGCGTACGACTTAGGCAGTGAGCGCCGTAAGCGCTCACTGCACTGGTGGTGATGAGCACCATAGGAGCTCATCCCTACAACCCCATATGACTTAGGCAGTGAGCGCCAAGAGTGCTGACTGTGCTGGTGGAGATGAGCGCCATAGGCGTTCATCCCTACGACGCCGCATGACCTATGCATCATCCCTACGACCCGCGGGACTATAGTTTAACAGAAAGCTCAATTATCCAATTTACAGTGCGAGCCCCATAGCCGTTTGAAAAAAATACGTAAAAACAATCCGGACCCCGCTAAAAATCCAGACCCCGCAAAAATACAAATTTAACAGCTGAACTGCACTTGAGAAACCAAAAAATAAACACAAATATGCCACAAATTAACAGGATGCCTGTGAGTGAGGTTGCAAGTTAATTTGAGCCATATTTCGCCTTTTTTCATGAGAAAATAAATGGAGGGCAAAAAAAACTAGCAGAGGAGAAATAGCAGAGGAGAGGCTCACAATGAGCGCCAAAGGCGCTCATTGAGAGCCACACGATGAGCACCAAAGGCGCTCAGCGCGGGGCTCACAATGAGCGCCGAGGGAACTCAGAGGAGCAAAAGTACACAAGGGGAGAGGCTCACAATGAGCAGTGAAGGCGCTCAGTGTGGGGCATGCAATGAGCACCGAAGGTGCTCAGATCACCAAA
This sequence comes from Discoglossus pictus, assembly GCA_027410445.1. Lineage (NCBI taxonomy): Eukaryota > Metazoa > Chordata > Amphibia > Anura > Alytidae > Discoglossus > Discoglossus pictus. The sequence goes on along the minus strand of CM050170.1, from coordinate 182,332,544 downwards.
TATACACAAGGGGAGAGGTTTGCAATGAGCACCAAAGGCGCTCAGCGCGAGGCTCACGATGAGTGCAGAAGTTACTCAGAGGACCAAAAGCCTTACATGGTGTGGTAAACAGCATTACCAGCCTTACAATTTTATGACCATCATTTTTTGACAGGCAATTCGCTAGTAAATAAATAAACAACATTTTATATTTTGCAACCTTTATATGCAATTATTCTTTGCTGCATTTTAATTTTTTCCTTGCTGCTGCCTTTTACTTTTTCAGGTAGGTGTAATCTAATAAGCCACCCTTTAGACCTCCTGAGAGTACTGGCAGTTGTAAACACTACATTTATTACCTTTTCTCTGCCTAATAATGCTTTTAGTCATGCTCAAAGTTTTCAATCTTATTTTACCCTTTTTCTTTACGTCCACTAGAAAACAAGACACCATGAACCCTTATTTTTCAGGAATCTTACTAATTTAACAGATTACTGCCATGCAGTTCCCACTAATTTATGCCTATCACATTCAAAACTCAATTAGATAGTAAGTTAGACTAATAATGTATCTATGAAATAAAAAAAATAAAAAATATATATATATATGTAACTCATAGCAAGACCAGAAACCAAGCTTTCATTTGACAATGAATGAACATGTGGATGGGTCAAAGATTTTTGTATGTCTCTGCATTTATTTTATTCAGCGAATGGGAACTTTTGACCAGGGAAGGTGGGGTGAGCTTGAACCTGTGAAATGACTCCACGTGTTTTTTCCTGTACTTGCTTGTTGCTCCCTGACAGGAGTTTGGGTTTTCTATAGTTCTCACAAGGCATTGTGACCATACAGATCTCCACACAACATGGGTTTGTGAGTGAAACGGTAAAACCACAAAACAGCTTACTCAAACTATCAGTCATGACATTGACTTAAAATAGCCCCTTAAGGGTCATCTACATACAAAAAAAAAATAATATATCTCTGGTAATTTAAAATGTACCAATCTATCGGAACCTAGAATACCTATTATTATTATCTGATATTTGTAACGTGCGAACACAGGTCCCTATGCTAATCCCTGAAAAAGCACTTACGAGTGCCCTAGTTACAGAGTAAATTCTACCTAGCTATGCTAATCACCCTTCCCTAAAACATTGCGAGCAGACTTCTATGGGTCACTGCTCCGAGCGAACTTCACAACAAACCCGAAAAGCAAGGAATAAATATCCATTGAGTTTTGCACTGACAATACATTTCAAGTTACTCCATTAGACTTTGACACCCAAACCCTATGCTAAAAAATATTTTACAGATCATTTGCAAATCAGGGCACTGCCATAACTGCAAAAAGCAGAAGAAAGACTTACATGTACCAAAGACCACTAGCCAGGCGTTTTCAAACCTTTGCTGAGTCCCCCAGTATTATTAAAAGTTCCAGTATAGCAAAAAAAGCTAATTTCAACATAATTTGACACTTAACAATCCAATATTTGGGTAATTAAAAAATATATGTTTGTATTAAATCCGTTTTATGATATCAAAGTCCAGGGTAACACACAACCCAGTACTCAAGGGGCTAATAGACGTCACAAAACTATGTTGTCTAGGAACAAATGCTCTGATATATTTTCCATTAGCCATATCATATTTTAACAGAAAATAAACACATTTTTGCTAACTGAAGCTATAAATACAATTGGCACATCTTTTTAATATCAAAATATATTTCTAATTAAAAAACATTAATTTTTAATAAATATCTCTGTTTCCTTGAAGCTGCAGTTACAGGCAGTTTTTACTGCACTTCCCACTCATTATAATATTAATAAGAATTCACATTTTCTATTGGCTCCTACAGCCCTGTCTCATCCGTAAAGTTTGGTTTGGCTACTCCCTGCACAGAAATCTGATGTGTCTAAAGCAAGTTTTTTTACTGTGAGCTGAGCGCTCTAACCTGGGGGAGTGAAAGTTTTACATTAGTATAGAAGTTAGTGAAAAAAGGCACCTGCAGACGATTTATGCAGTGTCCTAACTTAGAGCACCTGATTTGCACAGGGCTCATATTCTTTAGCGCTATACTGTGGTTAAGTTCAAAGAAAAAAATACAATATCAAGAAGTTACAGAAAATGCTAATTTGGTCACAAGGTAAAATGTAACCTCTTATACACTATAAAACAAATCTATAGTAAACAAAGTTCTTAACAACAAAGAGACAGATCTTAATAAATGAATACATTTATAATATATATGTGCACAATATATATATATATATATATATATATATATATATATATAAACAACAATAATTATAATTGTATATACACTGATATTTAGAACACTCAATTATTATTCAAATAAAATAGGAATAACAACATAATAAATCCTATATTTCACTTAGAATTACGATTGGGTGATTCAGATAGAGTGGTCATGCCTCAGCTTTCCAGATTCCCTAAGCAAGACAAAAAAACTGAACCTTTGTTGCAAGTTTGGATGTAGTCTTGCACCTCACGTTCTTTAACGTCAATGTATCTCTATTCCTGTTGTTGAGTCAGGATATCAATGTACCAAGTACCCACAAATACCATATATTATTTCTTATTCACAAAAAACAAAGATGATTGAAATGTGTGACTCATTAAATACTGAGCTACTTAGACGTTTTTTTAACTTCTTCATATACTTTTATTGGCAGCCATGGGACAAACTCTACACCTTTATATATTCTTGCGTTGCAAAAAATGAGATGGGCTATCTTATAAAACAAGAAGATTACTCCATTATAAATATTGGCATCCTGGCCTCTTTACATTAATCCAGTATCTACTAATGTGTCTGTATAATTATGCACTCTTAGTTAAGAGGAGGTTAATCTGGGTTTAGTTAAATGTTTTTTTATCGTGTCCTTGTGTTTTTAAATTAATTCTAAGTAAAGTTAACATAAAAACCACTATGTCTGTTTAGATATGAGTAGACAAACAATCTCACTTGGAGAAAGAAATCTTTGTAACTTAGATTACTATTTACGGATCATTAGTTTTTAATGTGGAATAATGTTTGCTGAATTTCTTGTTGGTTAAAGCAGACAAGGCATTAGTCGCATGTGTAAAGCAGAGCATGCAAGCATGTTTATTGTAATGAATTCTAATGATTTTTGCCCCATAAGAGTGTTCTTAAAGGGCCACTGTATTGCTTTACAGATCCCTGTAGTTTAGTCAAAACTTCACATGTTTGTGAAGTTATAAACCATAATAATATTAGCAGATATGCAACCTAGGAGCAAAAAAGCATATTAGAGAACATCTTACCTTTAGCTGAAAATATTATAATTTTAATTTCAGATGCCCACGTGATGTCACCAGTAACAATGTGGTCAGCAGTGACATTACTCTTGCATGTTCCTTCCTCTAAATGCTCACATACTATTTTAGTTACAATAATAAATGCCAACTTGGTCAGGCCTAGGGTGGCAAATTTTGAAGCCGCTTGGCAGTAGCATTCTACTTCACAGTGTGCTATCCCTGTTAAATTTCATCTCTGACCTCTGCTTCTCTACCATTATTATTATTATAATTAATATTATCCTTTATTTGTAACGCACCAACATATTCCATATTTTTTATCACATTGCACAAGTATGGATGGCCCTGTTATTGAGTTTTAAATTAAACATGCATAGAGCTTTCCCCAAAGCACCAAAAGATTTAAAACTTGCAAACTTACAGTCTAAACGGTACGGGTGATGGATGCGTTCTACATATCAAGACTGACGGTGAGATGCTTCTTTAAACAGATTTGTTTTTAGTGAGGTTTTGAAGGTTTTGAGGAAGGAGGATAGTCTACCATTCACTTCCTCTTCTCCCCATTCCATTCCCCTACCTTTGCTTCTATTTCCTTCCCATTCCCCTCTCCTCACAATCTCTATTTTATGTATATATGATGTCACGTGAAGTGATACCATGTAGGCTTTAGGGGAGATCCAAGGCTAGGAAGAAAGCCTGGGCTGCATGCTCCACATTATAAAATGCCACCTGTCCTGCCCCCTTTTGCCTTTTCCTGTTCCCCTTTCCATTTCCTGCCCCACACCATTTCTTGTCCCATTCTACCAAATCTTTCCCTCTCTACTCTGTCCTCTTCTGTTCTATCATTCCCACATCTGCCATCTACTACATTATACTGTCCTACCCTGCTTCCTTCTACCCTATCCTATCATACACCCCTCTACTCTAGCCTGTTTTCCTCATAATATCCACTCCCAAACCTATCCTCCGCCCTAATCTGTTCTAATTCCTTCACTGCTGTTCACTAAACTGCCCTTCTCTATCTTAAGTTGGCCTATTCCTTACCCTAAAATGTCCTGCACAGTTTGATCTTGATGTGCGTTGACCCCTACCTTGTCCTGAAGTAAGGAAAGGGACAAAGGATTGAAAATAGTATGAAAGGTTATGTTTTGCCAGAGTTCTTTAAGTCTATCTAACTAACTATCTAACCATCCATCTATCTATCTATCTATCTATCTATCTATCTATCTATCTATCTATCTATCTAACCATCCATCTATCCATCCATCCATCCATCTATCTATCTATCTATCTATCCATCTATCCATCTATCCATCTATCCATCTATTCATCTATCACCCATCCATCCATTTATGTATGTATGTATGTATGTATGTATGTATGTATGTATGTATGTATCTATCTATGTATCTATGTATGTATCTATCTATGTATCTATGTATGTATCTATCTATCTATCTATCTATCTAATGGAGACCCCCTAAAGCCAAGCAATGCATATTTTAAAAAGTAAATACAAATATTTACTACCTTATTATCAAACATCACATGCTTTTCATTAGCATGTAAGCATAATCGTTTTATTAACTGATTAAAGAGGTCCTTTAATTCCATTGTATTCTAATTACAAAAATGCTGAAATATGTACATATATTTGGAATATTTGAAGATTTGATTTACAAATGTAATTAGCCAATTCAAACAAACAGCTATAGCTCCTTGACTAATTAAAGATTATCACCATAAATATATTTTCCCAGATCATGTCTTCATTTGGTAGAAATCTTTTGTATTAGGATAGAGGTCATGGTGCCACAAGAGAAAGGAAAATGCTAATTATTCAATAGCTTTTCTCAGAAATAATGGACTAATTACTCTTTTGTATTTTTATATTCTGGGAATATTTCTAGGATAGTGCTTAAATATTTGAGTCACGAACAATTCATATAAAAGTTGAGAATAGGCACAAAACACACTTAATTTTAGCATTCTCCATGGCTAGAGAATTAATATATTTAGACCCGTTTTAGAGTCACAATGTTGTTGAATGGTCTTTTTTGTTTTTTTAGCAGAGATTAAATATAAATTTGCATTCTGGTCACTTCATAATTTATACCTTGTTTTACTTTGATTCAAATGACATCCACAATTTAGCTGTTATTGTTTAGTTGTTCAATCCGGTACCACTCTCTGTGATCCTATGGACTGGTACATCGGTCCCTGTAAGCTAGATCATACTCATGTTTTTTTTCATCAATGACCTCATCTATCCATCACCACCTCTGCCTCCCCCTTCTTCATGTGCGTTTAATCTTTCACCAGCATCAGAATCTCCTCTAGGGATTACGGTCTTCTCAAAATATGGCCAAAGTATTTGAGCTTCAGTTTCATGATCATACCTTCCAGTGAACAGTTCAGCTTTCCATGGGAATTGATTTATTGGTTCTTTTTGCAGTCCAATGAACTCTAAGCTATTTTCTCCATCACCACAATTCAATGGCGTCAATTCTACAGTGCTCGGCCTTCATTATGGGCCAGATCTCACATCCGTATGTTACTACTTTGAATACCATAGTTCTAACTATTCAGACCTTTGATGATAATGTAATATTTTTCTTTTTTTCTAGTTTGTCCAAACTTGCCATAGCTTTCCTCCCCAGAAAAAACTGACTTTTAATTTCATGGCTGCAGTCATCATCTGAAGTGATCTTGGATCCCAAGAAAATTAAATTCTGTTCCATGTTCTGTTCTGACCATGGCTCCTTGGTCCACATGCAGATAAGATGATCTGCTAATCCCATCTCTTTAAGAACTTGACACATTTTGTTGTGATTCATACAGTCAAAGACTTTAGAATAGTGTATGAAGCAGAAGTAAATGATTTTTTTTAACTCTCTTGCTCTCTCTATTATCCAGCGGACAATGGCAATTTGATCTCTTGTGCCTCTTCCTCTGCGGAACCGGCTTGTACATCTGATAGATCACGGCCCATATATTGTTGGAGCCAAGCTTGTAGGATCTTAAGCATTTCCTTGCTAACATGTGAAATGTGTGCAATTGTTCAATAATTGGAATAATCCTTGGCACTTGGGGATTGGGATATAGACTGGCTTTTTGTTGCAGACTACTGTCCACTGTTGAGATTTTGTTGGCAAATATGTTGGCATAAGGCAGACAACGCTTTCATAGCATTAACTTATAGTTCAACTGGGATTCCATGAACTCCTGCAGCCTTTTGTCAGCAGGTCCATCTCACTTCTCTCCTCAAGATGCCTGGCTACAGCTGATTGGACAATCTATTGTAGTCATCAATGCTGTTAAACTCCTTCCTGTATAGATCTTCAGTGTATTCTTGCCATCTCTTTTTTATCTGATCGGCTTCTGTTAAATCTCTGCCATTTTTATCCTTTATCACGCCCACTTTGCCATGGAAAGTTTCTTTGAGATTCCCAATTTTCTTGAGCTCTCTTGATTTACCCATTCGGTTATCTTCTTCAATCTCTTTACATCACTCATTGTAGAATGTCTCCTTATCTCTTCTTGCTATCCTCTGGAATTCTGCATTAAGTTGGGCAAATATTTTCCTATCTCCACTACCTTTCGCTTTTCTTCTTTCTTGGGCTAATTGCGTCCTTCACAGGGAGAAATATCCTGTAGTATATCAGTCTGGTCCCACTCACTGGAGTGACCCATCCCCGAAATACCAGGCAATTCTACCCTGAACAGGAGAAAGAGCAAACCCCAGACATACGTTTTGGCCTTCATTGGGCCTCGTCAGTGAGGTGCAGCTGAACTCCCTAAGGCACAGTGAGCTAATGTCTAAGGGTAATTTGCATAAACGAAAAATAAAGTTAAAGGTGCTCAATAAGAGAACAAACTAAACTTATTAGGTTAGTTCTATGGACATGATAAGCCAATCTGAGAGCAACCTCTTTTAGCCACTTATGCCCTTCACAAAGTATATAGTAAGTCTGATTTATATATTGTCCATCTGGTGATGTCCATGTGTAGAGTTGTCTCGGAGGCTGTTGGAAGTGGGTGTTTGCTATGACCTGAAAATTATCTTGACAGAATTCTACTAATCTCCGACGTGTTTCATTGTGTACTCCAAGGCCAAACTTGCCAGTGATTCTAGGTATTTAAATGTCTTGCCTTGAAATTAAATTTAAATCATTCTGTAATTTATTAAGTTGTGACCGAGCACTGCATTGGCCACCTTTTGATTGATTATAAGGTCTACTCCATTTCTTCTGTGGGAAGCTTGACCACATTAGAAGATCTGGTGGTTGTCTGATATAAAATGCCCATTACAGTCCACTAATTCCCAATGTCATATCAATGTTTAACCTTGTCATCTCATGTTTAACCACATCCAATTTGCCTTGGTTCATAGTTCTAGCATTCCAGGTTCCTATGCTGAAGTATTCTTTGCAGCAGCAGACTTTCCTTTCCTGTTCAGACACATCCGCTGCAGGGCACTCTCTCTGTCTGACATAAGGAGTTCATCTTCCGGTACCATTTTGTTATGTCTCTGACTTTGCATTTCCATAAGGTTATCTAGGCAAAGCTACTGTAGTGAGTTGCCAGTTCCTTCTCCAGTGGACCACAATTTGTCTAACCGCTCTGCTATGACCTAGCCATCTTGGGTGACCCTACATGCTATAGCTCACAGCTTCATTGAAGTTACTGACAAGGTAACGACCCAGAAGGGGGTCTATTAAATTAATGAAATACTTTATTTAAAGAATTAAAACGTTTATTTTTCATGATAGTATATGCAAAACGCATCCGACAAATCAATAGCTTTAAGTATTTAAAGTGCTGAATAGGATAGCCAGGTCAGAACATTATCTCCACAATGTGTCAGTTCTCCTTGACAGCGAGATAAATTAAATTTGCAATGGATCAAAAGGAAAAACATCCAGGGATGTGGCCTGTGATTGGTGGAGAAGCCAGCCCACTAGTAAGAACTGTTTAGAATAATATGGACTTGGTTCCTTATTGCACTACATACAACATCTACTAGCTACCATTGGAAGGCATTGATAAGGTTAAACATGGTTAGTCAGCTGCAGAGAACTATTATCAAGTTTTCCTTACATAAAAACACAAAACTTAAAATTATTATTATTTTTTTTTAAATATGAGACAGTTCTGCACATTTTCTATTGCCTTTCAAATGTTATATGATTATATGATTTAATATACACAAAGCTAGACAACTATAATGTACGGAACAAATCATATTCAATTTTCTCTGGCGCTGTTATTGAGCATTATATTTTCGAAAAGTGTACCTAAAAAGGCAATCAATGCAGCTTTTCCTTTCCATTGTGCAAAGCTTAGATAATTAGGTAAATGAACAGAGGTTTTGCAAGGTAAACTCAGGGGGCTACAAAGAAATTCCCTGGAAGACTGAGGTTTATGTTGACCTTTTATTGGCATCTCTTTTAACTGGAGTGTGTACTATAAAGATTTCTGGATAGGGTACTTAAGATTCAGAGGCAGAAGATGATTGATTTAATTTTTATCTTCATAGCAATTATTTAGCCTGCATGAGACAGGCTGCGCTAAGTGGAGAAAGATGTCATTAAAATCAAGTTAGGCTAAAATCACATTACTAATCAACGAAAACTTGCCATATAAAAGCCTATCAAATTGTGAAGTGTGATATGATTTCAGTTTGCGTTATGGGCACTGGGATCAGTAACCTCCGCCGTGCAAAGAAATCTTTATTGACCATAGGAAAAGCAACTGTTTCCAGGTAATACACTGAATAATACAATTAAAGATCAACTCTAAACATCTGTTTATTTGATTTTCTAACACAACTTGCTTAATTTGCTCAATAAAAGGTTAAGGAATAGAGTTTTACAGTGCCTGAATAATAAAAATCAAGAGAATGTGAAGGAATTTGGAAAAGGAGAGCAAAAAAATCAACATTTTATCATGAACATAATCAGTGCCGGATCTACCTTTTTGGAGCCACTAGGCAGTGAAGTAGAGGATCCCCTGCAAGTGAGTACACAAGGTATGCACCGACCCATTTTCTGTGCATTTAATTTCCTTTTCCTGTAAATTCCTTCTTGTCCTAGGTTGTTACCCCTAGTAGCCAGTCTATGAACTGCAGCATTTCAATTTTTTAAGCCAGGAGCCATTTCTTTTTTTTTTTTAAATGGCGCCCCTCACAGTGAAGGGCCCTTAGGCGGCTGCCTACTTGGCCTAATGGGTAATCCGGCCATGAACATAATGCTTGAAAGATCAGGGTGGTCAGAAATTAAACAGAGACACCTTTGAAAAAGTGCAAATTGAAGATAAAAAACTTGTTTTTAAAATGTAAAAAACATAATGCAGCCTCTAATTTATAGCTTTTTCTATGCAATTATGCTGCTGTGGACTTTAACATTTTATTTTCCAGTAATCTGCTGCCTCAGGTGGGAGGACACTTTGATTAAACAGGAAATTTGTATCTGTGCAACAGAAAGGTGAAAGATACATCTGCCAGTGCTCTTATTAGCTTGAATAGAAAGTTGATTAGTTTACAAAGACATATTGTGTCGACACAGAAATTACAAAAAAGCACAATGACTTAGTACAGGAAATGGAAGCTTGCAGTAAAGAATTATATCTTATAAAAGTGATAATGTTATCCTAGTTGTCCTTTAATAATAGAGGGATCAAATTATAATTGAAAAATATTCTTATAATATGTTCTACATGGAAGCATTGTATGCAGGCATGGGTGCAGGAAGTGGGGGGGCGAGGGGGACAAATCCTCCCAGATTTTCAATCTGCATGTTTTTTGTGGGTATTTTTACACTAAATGCGGTATCCCCGCCAAAATTTTTTAAAAGTATACAGGTACCCTCCTCCCACAGCCCAAACTGTTTAAAATATATATTTGTATTTGTTTTTGTTTATTTTAGATATAAACAACCAATTGGATGCATAGTCCGGGCCCCAAAGAGCTTAGAACCTTCTTATGTCGGAGAATGCCATACAAACACATTAGGATAAAGATGAAGTGCATATGGAAGTGGGGATGCCCCTAAGTGTCTACAAGTGCATGCACTAAGGGAGCTGTTGGAAGCCATATTTAAAGTGGTAATGTTTAAGCTAAGACTTGAAAATTATTTTTCCGATGTTGTGCAGTAGTGTGATCCAGAGGCGCGAGGCAATCTGCATGAAATGTTTTATCTAAGAAGGATCTCTGGAACAATATGGAATGATAATGAGATATGTCTGAGCAGAGCAAAGAAAAGCAGGGTGTATGGAGAAATGAGAAGGAGCTGAGGTGGGAATAGCCTTGAACATCTAATCCTATGACTGGCGAGTGCTATATAAGAGCGAAAGAAGCAGAGATCACTAATTATGCTACAGCTATCAGTCAAAAGCTATCAAGAGGGAGAGAAAAGACAAGGACATTTTAATAAATTATATCCTGGGATGCCATAAGTAATTGGATGAGAATCATTTCAATAGAACTGGCCGAAGCAGGGGGTAAGCGTACCTCCATGCTGCAACTCTTTTGAGTAAATTCTAAACATTGAAAGGTTAATGCGTAATGTTACAATACATCCATTATATGAGACATGAGCCCCTATTTAATTGCAAGCCCATATGTCTGCGGGTTATAAATTTGCAACAGTTACAGATGTATTTAATTGAACAAGGATAAAACCAAAAAAGCATGAGCCTGTACGTAGCATTTTAGGGCATGACCATGATCAATTAAGAGAGGTTGGATGTTACAATTTAGACAGAGCCAATAGTAAATGAGACCGTCATCGTGATGTCAAGAAAACATGGAGTTTAACCTTCATTCAATAATTGTTATTATTATCAAGTCCGATTTGCGATTGGAATCCAGCAATGTAGAAATCAATAAAAATGAATAAAGAAACTGTTCTAGTCCATGTGGGTGGCCTGATATGTATTAACTCCTTGATTCCTGGGATCGATATAACACGAAATAAAACATGAAAAAAAATGTATTGCAGATTTACGAGCTGGAGGCTGTTGTGCAATTAATTCCAATGTCTTTCATCGCTTTTCCAGTAGTTTTATGTACAGTATTGTGTGTTTATTTGCTTTTACAGTATTACGAACAAGTGTTTAACCCACTTGCGAGTCCTCTTTAGTACTTGTAAAAGTTTTTTCTACATTTGCCATTTACGAGTTTGAAGGCAATTGCGGGCTTGTTGAACTGTTGAAATTAAATAAGGATTTAGCACTGGTAACAATTGCAGGATTGAAACATCAAAGGAATAGATAGGACGGAGTTATGTTTTTGATCCTGTAAATCGCAAATCGATTGCGGGTAGCTAAAAGTAGCCAATTAAATATCACTAACATTTATGGGCTATATTAGGGTCTTCTATAATTGTGATTTTCACAATTAAATAGGGGCCATGGTGTACTGTGGTCATGTCAATATTTATACCTTGCACTATATATACTAAACAATGATGTAACAACAGGCATAGAGTAGCAGCTTTACCATTTCATACTGGTGAAGTCCCAGTAACCACATTGAAAAGTAATGGATGTTAATGTTTGCTCTACATTTTGAAAATCACATTAAAATCAAAAGTTCTATTTATAGGCACACACAGCCCTAAAAATATGAATATTATAATATGAGCAGCTACTTAACACCTAATATGTTATCTGTAGCTCAAATTTTATTATTTGTGTCAATGGAGTCTATAACAGAATTTCCAATTATTACTCTAAATTTTATATTGCAATTATATTGAGGAGTATAATTAATCAGTCCACAATTTTATATAAGAAAAAAATACACATTGAGTCCCTTTAAGTTTGTCTTACCTAGAAATTAATTTTATATGCAGAAAATATGGTGCATAAAAGTATGCTGTTTGCATGTATATATATTTCTAGTAATGATGAAATGCAATTACTAATTTGATTAAAAATAAGCAAGTATGTAAAACTGGCAAAAACAAATTATGTTTAAAAATGCTTAATAAAAGCAGTCAGCATTTTCACATATCTGTTCAATCTGAATGGATTCACTGATTAAGATGGATTTGTGATGGATTGTCTCTAGATTGCAGTAGGTTTTAGCTAAACTAAATGTATCTATCACAAATAATGAATATGTGTGACATATGGGATATCAACTGCAGTGACATTTTTTTTAATAAGAATATTTACAACTAAGATACACTTAAATAAGTACACTAACTAAATTAAAATTATGCAAAGAAGTTAGTGAAATGTGGAAAATAATTTGATGTATCTTTAAATAAGTAAATATTCTAGGGTATTCTTAAAATATAAAAAATTAAATATAATAAATTACTCCAAGTTCTGAAAACGCCAGTTAATGATAATATAAAATAAATATGTTATACATTAAAAAGCTGGAATCATTATTTTATGCTCCATTAACAGAGTCTGAAAATTAAGACTTCTAAAAAAACATTATATAAAAGCTAGGCACCATGAGCATGATTCAATGGAGCTCTCGCTCCATTCGGTAGCCCGTAAGTGAGGTTGCAAGTTAATTTGCTATTCAATTGGTGTCTTTTTGCTGGCTCAAAACTGGTTACGAGTTATGGCCTTGAAAAAAATTACGATGGTTAAACCCGTAACTTACAGCCTCCAGAAGCCTTTGATCTTTCACTTTGGCAAAAGTTATGTTGGCTAAAATCGCTATTCAATTGATCAATTTCCCCAAGTCTGCAAATGTTTTCACACCTGTAAATGGCAAAAGAAGGAGAAAATCCTACGAATACTAGCAAGGGCTTGCAATGGGGTTAAATACCTATTGGTAGCAATGTAAATGCAAATAAAAAATCAATACTGCACTGTAAATAACAGGGAAAGTTAAAATAGTAGAGCATAATAGGAAAATTTGTATCAAACTAACGGACATTGGAAACTCCTTCGCTAATTATTACAGATCTTTGTATAATCTAGTAGAGAATGGGGAAACCCATAAACCCTCTAAGGAAATTATAAGGATTTTTTTTAAGTCATATAAATCTTCCCAAAATATCTGAATCTGAACTCCAGAAATTGGATGCTGACATCACCGAAAACGAAATTCAACCCTGTATATCTGGCCTACAAATAAATCCAACTCCAGGTCCGGACGGGTTTCCTAATATACATTACAAGATCTTTTCTCAATCCCTGATTAGCTATTTGAAGGAAACTTTTAATGAAATCAAGTCTTTAGGTGAAGCTCCAAGAGAAATGCTGGAAGCTAATATCATCTCGATTCATAAAACTGGTAAAGATTAAACTAAAGTTGGAAATTATAGACCTATCTTCCTTCTCAATTCGGACATAAAAATCTACTCAAAAATTCTTGCATTGAGATTAAATCTAATAATTACCAGCCTGATAGATACTGATCAGACAGGATTTATCAAGGGTAGATATGGTCCGGAAAAACACCAGAAAATGAATTGATTTGTTTTAATTTGCTAATGCAAATAAAGTCCCAGTTATAGCCCTGTCATTGGATGGCGAGAAGTCTTTTGACAGGGTTAGCTGGGACTATTTGGAACTGGTCTTAGAAAGGTTCGGTTTGGCCAGGTTTGGCTCACATACAGTAATGGCCTTATACAAAAATTCTTCAGCCTATTCTTCGGGCTACGCTTATAAATCAAGCAATTTCCCCATATCCAATGGGACAAGACAAGGCTGCCCATTATCTCCCTTGTTATTTGCCCTTACAATTGATCCCCTGGTCAAGGGTATAGAAATGGGTCCTTTTAAGAACAAAATTACATTGTATGCTGATGATATCGTGGTAACTCTGTCAGACCAAAAAAAACTCACTAAATAAATTGTTTAAAATTTTGGAACACTTTGGGAGAATTTCTTATAAAATAAATACAACAAAAACAGAGATATTGTATTTGAATTTGCCATTAGAACTTAGACTTGAATTAACAGAATCATATACATTTAATTGGGATAAAAATTGATTTTCACACCTGGGTATAGAGTTTATTCCACAGTTGAAACTACTTCCAGAACTCAATCTTAATAAACTGTATATACACGTGAAAAAAGTTATTTAAAATTGGAAAAAAAGTGAGTTTTTCATAGTCGGGCCGAATTGCCGCGATTAAAATTGTGATATTACCCAAAATAATATACATACTTAGATGTATTCCGCTTTATATCAAATATAAAATTATTAAGAAATTTCAGAGACTGATTTATAAATGTTTCTACAAAGGAAAAAAGGCTCGAGTTAACATAAAATTATCCTCAAGGAGCTTTGCGAGAGGTGGAATGACATTTCCAAATCTGTCAGATTACGTTGAAGTAATAAATCTAACTAATTTTCTCAAATTTCTCACAATAAAATCTCCCCCAAAATATATTCAAATTGAAAGGTTATTATCGGAACCAATTAGTTTGAATTTCCTGTGCTGGCAGAGATATAAAGAATAAATAAAATACATTTAAAAGAATAAATAAAAAAATAAATTTCAAAGAATAAATAAAAAAAACTGCCTTTGGTAGTTAAAACTTGTCTACGATTTTGGACTTAGACTAACAAAAAATTTAAATTGATTCCTTTTCGATGTCCTATTATACCAATTGATTGCAATTTCGCTGATTTGGTTACAAAGGTAAAAGGTAGCAGTAATATTTTAAAAATTAAATTTTTGGGCAATCTTTTTAAAAATGGATCATTTAGATCTCTGGAGGATTGTACAAATAATAACATGATTAAAACAGAGAATTGGCTGCTTTATTATTATCTAAAGCAGGCAGTTCTAAAATATGAATACGAATACTGAATACGATCAAAACTCCTCTAGAGTACTTACCAGTTTTGAATCATAATTGAAATCTGAACTACCTTTATCAATTTCAAACGGTTTCAAATTATTTAGAAAATTGTCTTAAAAAGAAAAAACATAACCAATAATTAAATGGGAAAGAGATTTTAATACCACCTGGGATATTGATAAATGGTTCAATGCTTTGAGGGAAATACAATTTAAGTTAACACAAAGATGGTACATGGTTCCCTCTCTCCTGGTTAATTTTTTATAGGAGATTTTTTCAAAGTGCTACAGGTCTCGCACTGTGAATTGTGTATTTGAGTTTTGTGTTGATGTGTAGTTCCGCGGGTTGTAGGTATGATGCGCAAGTCATATGGGAAGAGCGTCGTAGGCGCTCATCTCCACCAGCGCAGTGAGCGCCTTCAGAGCTCCCTGCCTAAACCCTATGGGGTCGTAGGGATGAGCGCCTACGGCGATCATCTCCACCAGCGCAAGGATCGCTTTTGGCGATCCTTGCTTGGCCGCATCCGAGGCAAGGTCGTGCTGCTGAGCGCTATATATGTGATTAGCAGGGGAACAGATTCAGACCTAAAATGAAAAGAGAAAGAAGGGAAAGGAAGAGAGGAGATCCTTCCAAAGTTTGCCTAGCCCACCCATGAGACTCACCAAATGTAATGTGTTTTGTTGCAATGTTTGTTTACACAACTTTTATATATATCTTCTGGTTCTTTATAAAAATGAATTGACAAGTTGTGTAGAAGTGAATGTGAAGATACAATTAATATAACTGAACAATAGTGATCTACATATCAAGAATGTATCTGTATGTATCAGTAATGTATGTATTAATGTTTTTAATTTTGTAAGAAATGAATAACAAAAAAAAAAAGGAAAGCAATGAAGTACATTAGAATTAATTGCACAATAGTCTCAAGCTCGCAAATAGGCAGGAAATTAAAAAAAAAATGTGTTTCATTTTGGGGCTAAATCGATCTCGGGTATCAATGAGATAATACATCAGGCCATCCACATGGACTAGAACAGTATTGGCATTCATTTTCATAATTCTTTATTTTGCGGTTTGCAAGTCTGATCGCATATCGAACTCCTGAACCTAATTGATTGACATGTAACCTCCATGTTTTACTGCCGTAATAATGACAATAATAATAATGTCTCATTTTCTATTGGCTGATTCTAAATGGGAGGTTACAGGCTTGCTTAATTGATCATGTTACCGCTTTGAACTGCTTCTAAACAGAGAATGGTTTATGGTTTCAGCTTTGCGACAGTAACTTGCGGGCTTGAGCAATTGAATAGCTCCAGATTCTGAGACGAATGGGAGGCCGCAACTCACTACGATCCAGTTGCGGGCTTGCAATTTAATCCGGCTCCATATTTTTACAAAATGTTTTAATAAATGGCATTCTATAACCCTACTCCTTTGTGAGATAATGGATGAGTTAATATAATTAATAGAATAAAATGTTGACTTAATATACATAATATACACTATACAAACCTATGAAATGCTTTACACTATCTAAATGGTATTTGTAATAATATACATTTATAATACAGAAGTATTAACTAAACTGTTTCAAAGAATGTAATACCCAAGGGATATACTGTATTGGTCCGAATATAAGCCGCACCTTTTTTCCAATTTTTGAGCTTGCGAGTTACTGGTGCGGCTTATATTCGCGACCGCAAAAAAAAAATCATTGCCGATTTGCAAACTTTGCTTGTTAGGTGTGCGGCTTCTATTCGTGAACGCATAATGACTGCCGATTTGCGCGATTGCGAGTTAAGGGTGTTTACGGTTTTAGTGATTCATCCTGTAAGGCCTGTAACTTGCAAAAAAAGCTACAGTGCTAATTAGAAAGCCTGTTTCTTGCAATTGCTGATCACTTTGAGAGTCTTTTTCTCTCCAATTTTACGGGTGCGGCTTATATTTGAGTACTATCTTTTTTCTATTTTTTTCCCATGAACTTTACGGGTGCGGCTTATATGCAGGTGCGGCTTATATTCTGACCAATACGGTATGTTTATATTTGTTAACATTTTTCAGTTATTTAAAAATATGTATATACACTAAAAATGTACTAATAAATGAATGTAAAATATATAAAACAAAAGTAACTGTATCTGTATTCAAAATAAGCTTATTTGCAGTAGTACACATATATATATATATATATATATATATATATATATATATATATATATATGTGTGTGTAAAATACATATAAATAGGTGTATATATATATATATATATATATATATATATATATATATATATATATATACCAACCTGGGCACGTTTACAAACATCAACAAAACTTGGAACTTTTAAACATTAAAGCAAGAGATGATATTGACAGCTTTCGAAATATTGCTCTTTAATAATTCTAAATCTATTATGATATTGTATCCTAAAAATAGTTATATACATAATTTAATATTTTTTTAAGTATTCACTTGTGCACACTCTCATACGTTATATACCTAATTGTTTTAAATAATCTGTAAACATATTGTTGGACAGTTTTGCATTATAGGTTTAATTTTAGGTATTTGTACGTTTTTGAAAAGCTCAATATAGAATTTAAATTAAATAGATGCAGAAAGCTACAGATTGAAGCCAAATAGAGAGGTTGACAAAGTCTTCATAAGGGATAAGGGTTAGGTTAAAAACAATGGCAGAGCTAAAGAATGGGGCCCTGGTGAAAAAAAAGTGTTGAGGCCCCCTCTGGGTGGGAAGCGAAAATTGTTTTGCGCTAGGCCCCGCCGAACCAAATCACTCTGTGCTTTTCCCCTTCCCATAACTACTCCCCCCCAAAGATCCCATCCTATAACAGCAAACCCTCCCAAGATATTTACCCTTTTCCAATATATAAATATAACATCACACAGCACTCAACCCCTCTCAGCACCCACCCCACATAGCACCCATTCCTATGTCCTTTCTTTCTCCTTCACATAAACCATCCCCTCTGTACTTTGCTGCCACTTTGCATCCCTTGCTCTCTTACCTTCTTCCCTGATACATATCTCCAGGCACAAACCAATTTCAGGCTGGGGCGGGGGGTGCAGCCAGGGAGGCTCAGGGGGGCCATGGCACGTTAGGCCATGGGTGAGGGCCCCACTGGGACCCTACACTACAAAAAAAATTAAATGCCAAAAAAAATTACACAGCACTGCCCCCCCCCCCCCTCCAGAGGAGGGCCCTGGTTCACTGCATCACCTGCACCACTGGTAGATCAGCCCCTGCTTATATATATTCATATATATATTTTAATTACTCAAAAAAATATTTATTGCAGAGTAATGAAAAGTTTTCTTTAAAACTTTGCATTCTCATTTTTTATGTGAAAACATTTTCATTATTTAACGCCTGTTCTTTTAAATGCATGATAGACAAATATATATATATATGACTAAATAATATATATGACTTCTGTGTCCCTTTAACTAATTAACTGAAAAGTCAGATGATTTTAGAAAGTTTTATATTTTTTTGTAAACTCTCTAGAAGAGTTTTCACACCTGTACAGAATACCATGGAGATTGCTGATGCATTGTTTAAGATAAGACAGAAAGTTATTTAAAGAAGAGAAATAAACACAACAAAATGTACAAAATATGGAATCCAATTTTCCAAACGTATGCAAAAAGAGATTGACTTGAAAGTCAGTTTTGCTTTTAGTGAGAACTCAGAGAGATAGACAGAGAGACTTTATACAGCTTTTTATTATGTAGTACCATGCGGCATCATCATATATATCTGAGAGGGAGAAAACAGACATCATTTTCAGCTGAATATAGGAAATCTGGTGACAAAAAGTATTTTTAAAGTGAAAACTCAATGAAAATGTAAACTTTTCGTATTTAGTTTAAATTACTGTATATACTCAAGTATAAGCCGACTTTTTCCGCACATTATTTATGCTGAAAAAGCCCCCATCGGCTTATACTTGAGTAAAAAAAATCCTCCTCCTTCCCTCCCCTTATCATCCTCCCCCCTTATCATCCTCCTCCTTCCCCCCTTATTATCCTCCTCCCCCCCTATTATAATCCTCCTCCTTCTCCTCTTTCCCCCCTCCTTATCATAATCTTCCCTCTCCAATCCCTATCCCCCTCATCATTAGCATATGCCGGTACGGAAGACGTGCTACGGCGTCAGGATCGGCATCAGCTCATCAGAGCATAGTAGCAAGTAAGGAGTGAGGGGTATAGGGATTGGAGAGGGTGCAGTAAGGAGGAGGCTTTGTGGGAAAGAAGATGATGATTAGGGGGGAAGGAGGAGAAGGAGGAGGATGATAACGGGGGAAGGAGGAGGATAATAAGGGGGGAAGGAGGAGGATGATAAGGGGGGGAGGAGGAGGATGATAAAGGGGGGAAGGAGGAGGATGATGATCAGGGGGGAAGGAGGAGGATAATAAGGGGGGAGGAGGAGGATGATAAGGGGGGAAGGAGGAGGATGATAGGGGGGAAGGAGGATGATGAAAAGGGGGGAAGGAGGAGGATTATAAGGGGTGGAAGGAGGAGGATGAGGATCAGGGGGGAAGGACCCTCTTTTGCACCCTCAGCTTATACTCAAGTCAACACGTTTTCACAGTTTTTTGTGGTAAAATTAGGTGCCTCGGCTTATACTCGGGTTGGCTTCATGGGACTATTGTGTGATTTTGCTAATTTTTGCTTGTTTGTAGGCAGCACAGACTTCGGTTGTATACAAAGCCAACCCATATTACACTGCAGAGAGTGAGGAGAATCCTATGAAATGGGAAACCCTAGAGGTGAAAAAGTTATTCGAAAAAAGTTAAATGTTTAAATACATTATTTAGACAGTTTTTATTGTTAATACCTATGCCTGTTTACTATTACTATACATTCAGTCACATTAAATTTGAAGCCCGTAGCGGCATCAGCAAGCCAGCAAGGCCTGCAGGCTTGAAATTTGGTTGCGTTACAGAGCTATTAAATTAGACCATGCCGCGAGTTATGGGCTGAGACCATTTGACGAACGATGGATGTGCAGCCGTGGACATGATCAATTAGTCAAACCCGCAGTTACAGGTTTAGATGAAGCCAATGGCAACAGATTGTCATCATTACGTCACTGAAAAACGGAGGTTGGATTTCAAAGTCATACTGGCTTCAATTAAGAGTTTCGATCTGACCCACATTCCAGAAATAATGCAATATTGATAAAACCATATCAAAAATATTATATTCTAGTTCCATTATACGTATTAACACATTGATTGCTGGGATCGATATAACACGGAAATTAACAAGAAAATAAAGTATTTTTTATTGCAGATTTGCGAGCCTGAGAATGTTGTGCTATTAATTCTAAGACCTAAAATCACTTTCCCTCTATATTTGCATTTACAGTGCTACAGATCATTGCATTGTTTTAATCTTTCAAGTTTTGATTTTATTTTAGATAAAGGAATTAAATATAGTTCACATGGGTAATATTACAAAAAAAAGAATTAATCAAAACATTAATAAATGTAAAGATGCACTAAAAAGCAAAAACATGGAAAAACATAATGTGTAATAAACAAAAAAGAATAGAAATAAATGAATAATATAAACAACTATAGTAACATTTAGCACAATAAAAAAATCTCTATATGTGTGTATATATAAATAATAATTTAAATAATTCAATTATTAATTAACATAATATCATCTAATATTGTAAAGTAATTAAGAGATTGGCATGAATTGAATTCAACTAAATTGACCAAATAATTTTTACAAATTAATTTTCTCTTCTAAAGTACTTGATAATTTCTCCATTATAGGAATGTGATTAATGCTTTGGATTAATATAGAAAAAGGCAAATTTGGGATTTTCTATCTAGAGAACACAAAAATATTTGTAGCAGCAATAATAAAGTATAATAGAATTTTTATAGGATAAGAATGCTAATAATATGGAAGATATAATAGACAATGGATTAGTTTTAATATTTCGAATATCAAATAGAATTTTGCAAAATTTACACCACAAATTAAAAACTTTTGGACAATCCCAAGTGTACCTGCCTGGTCACAATCTCTAAAACATTTAATAGAGTTAGATGAAAGCATTTTATTACATTCAGAAGAAACCATATAGGTTCTATGTATTTTAATTACATTTCAGTAAAACAAATATTTTTACTACCCTATAAGATTCAAATATTTTTTTACAATCTTCAGTTACTAGTTTTTCTTACTTTTTCCAAATAGCACTGAAAATTTATTTTGTTTCTGCTTAAAAATGAATATATTACAATAAAATTATTGAATGAATACCCTTTTTAAGAGAAGAAAATTATTTATTTTCAATCATGTTAAATTAGATATTTTATTGACAGATTGAAAAGATAAAAAATGTTTATTTGTAGATTTGGAAAATTTTGTTATGCTGAAGTTTACCATAACTAATGATTAATTCTTGCACTTATGTCTAGCCAAACTTACCTTGAAAGGTCTGTAAAATAACTTAATACAAAAGGCATCTCTTTTGTCTTAGAAGTTGTCAGACCATACAGATGGATTAAAGCTTTCTCTCCTTTTCTGCATCTGTAGCTCTGCTGACTTGAAATATGGTATTTACTTATAGAATATGGAATACCAGTTTTAGTCTATCTATACCATTACAGATCACAGCTGTACTGTCAGTTGGCGTCTTAAATGTCACTATGAATCAATAAATCAATAAATGACAGTGACATTATGATTTCCTAATTACCCCAGATTTACTGTCTACATCTTGTCAATAGACGCCTGTTGTCAATATTTTTGTATATGGTCTTTTGAATAAGAAAGATAATAAGAAAAATGGTGTTAGAAATAAAATAATACAGAGCCCTGTATTTGAGCATAAAATGAAGCATACATAGTGCTTTCCATAAAGCACCTTACAAGAATGAAAACTCACAAACTTAGGGCCAAATTCAATTGAGCTTTCGGGCGATCCAGGAGCCCATAAGTGAAGTCGCAAGATCGACTTCCGAGTTACGGCCTTGAGAAAATGTTGATGGTTAAACTTGTAGCTTTCAGCCTCCAGATGCCTTTGATCTGTCACTTTCGCAAGGCTAAAATTGCGAATCACTGTTCAATTTCCCCAAGCCCGCAAATGTTTTCACACCCGTAATTGGAAAATGAAGGAAGAATTCCTACGAGTGCTAGAGAGGCCCAGCAGGGGAAGTTAAACACCTATTCGTAGCACTGTAAATGCAAATAAACAATCACTAATGCACTGTAAATAATGGTAAAGCAATGACAGACATTAGACGTAATTGCACAACAGCCTCAAGCTTGCAAATCTACAGTATATAAGATGTATTTTTATGTTTCATTTCAGGGTTAAATTGATCTCGGGTATCAATGAGTTAATACATATCAGGCCACCCACATGGACTAGAACAGTATCGGCATTCATTTTCATAATTCTTTATTTTTTAGTTTTCTGGTCTGATCGCATATTGGACCCCCAAACATAATTGATTGACATGTAACCTCCATGTTTTACTGCCGTAATAATGATAGTCTAATTTTCTATTGGCTGATTTGAAATGGGAGGTTAAAGGCTTAATTGATATATAGGTTAATTGATGATGTTCCGCGTTGAAATGCTCCGAACCAGTGCACGGTTTACAGTTTTGGCTTTGGGCCCGTAACTTGCGGGCTTGAGCAATTGAATAGCATTGCAATCAGAGAAGAATGGGAGCCCGCAACACACCCGCAGACATCGAGTTGCGGGCTTCAAATTGAATGTAGCCCTTGCAGTCTAATTAATAAATACACAATTTTTCACTTTTTCATTTTTATATGCAATTATTTATTGCAGGCTTTCATAGTATTTATTAAGTCTGGTTCTTGCAGTTTGTCTCAACAGGCTGTTTACTTAAATAATGAGATTTAATGAAAGAATTGACAGATGTATGTGCCACCTTCTCATTATGCAGATACAAATGTCCTGTGTATTTCGCTAACCTCCGGAAATAGTTCACAGAAAACTAAAAAGGCAGATTTCACAGCAGCATAATTCCCTACAAAATAATAAATCAGAGGCTTTATTACATTCTAAAACCATTCTCAAGTTCATGAAAAAGGACTATTTCATTTTTTTTGACCAAAGTTTTTCTTTAACTATTTTCTAAGTGCATTATAACCTGCAACTAAAATCCAAAATAATATCCTCAGGTCTGATTCTCATTATCCCATTATAATAGACACAATTTCCAGATTATACTTTGCAGTTCTACAATTAGTTACGGGATTTCTTTAACAATGTGCGGTTATTTGTTCACATAACCTAAAGACTTTGTGACTGCATTTCAGTTTCTCCCATAAATACCCTTCTGTCTGAGTTACTGATCCCTTGAGATGTTTCCAGTGCTTATGTCCAGCACAGGATTATTCAATATCATAATAAAATCCCTTAATAAGAAAAATGGCTAAATCTGCATAGTTATGTACAGAGACGAATCCAGGCAGGAAGTTGGCGATTACCCAACCAAGAACATGGTAGAGCTTGGTGGATATGTGCAGTCTTTACCATGGACAGGTGGAATCGGGAGAATATGGAACTTGTACCACAATTACATAAAAAATGCAATATTCAGCATTTTTAACAGCCTTCCTCCCCTTTGGGATTCTACCTTTTTCGTGGTGAAGGGGCTTTTGTATCTCAATGAAGTTGTGAACTAAACAAATGGCAGTCCAGTGGAGAAGGAGCTGGCAACCCACTCCAGAATAGTCATTGATAAGCACATCCAGACACAAGATGTGCTTGGCGTGCTGCAGTCCATAGGGGGTAGCACGACTTTAGCTCGCCTGACAATTGCGGGCCGACAAATGCATGCCAACGCATGCGCGCACCTGACATCTGCGCGCAGGTCCCCTCACATCTCTCCCACTCTTGCCTTCCATCCTGTGCATTTATCCCCCTCGGTCTGCCTCCTCTCCTGTGCATCTCCCCCCTCTATCTGCCTCCCCTCCACCTCACTCCCTCTCTATATTCCTCCCCTCCTGTGCATCTCCCCCCTCTATCTGCCTCCCCTCCACCTCACTCCCTCTCTATATTCCTCCCCTCCTGTGCATCTCCCCCCTCTATCTGCCTCCCCTCCCCTCCCTCTCTATATCTGCCTCCCCTACTGTGCCTCTCCCCCCTCTATCTGCCTCCCCTACTGTGCTATCTGGTATCCATAGGATTTTCTTCTACATTTGCCATTTACAGGTGTGAAAACATTTGCGGGCTTGAGGAATTGTAGCAATTTAGTAGCGATTTGTGATTTTAACATGTACGGGCTTGAAAGATCAAAGGCTTAGATGGGTCAGAGTTAAGATTTTGACACCCGCAGCCTGTAACCCTGTAGTTTACGGGCTACATTACAGGCTTTAGTAACCAACAATTGCTCAACAACTGAATAAGGCCCCATAACTTGTATCTGACCATTTAGCAAGGCCTCCCAGTTAGAGTTGCTCCACCCCTTGATGATCACATAAGAGGGTGGAGACAAGCAGTTGTGGTTTACAAGTGATGATTGAAAGTAAGTTTGAAATTAACTTTAGTATTGAATAACTTGACGGGAAATGTATTAACCACATCTAATGTATGTTGTTAAGGCATCACAGCAAATGTATTCTTATTGTGCTTATCTGCATCCACATATGCCAGTAAACTTTGAATGCAGAGCAACTTTCTTAATGTATGTATGTATCATTTCTAGATTTTGTGTCATCATTTGTTGTTTAGTCGCTCAGTTGTCTCTGACTCTCCATGACCCTATGGACCACAGCTCGCCAGGCACAGCTTGTGTCTGGATGTGCAAATCCATATGGCAAAAGTACTGGAATGGGTTACCAGTTCCTTCTCCAGTGGACCGAGATTTGTCTGACCCCTCTGCTATGAACTGCCCATCTTAGGTGACACTACATGGTATAGCTCACAGTTTCATTGAGGCATACAAGCCCCTTCACCACGACAAGGTAGCGATCCAAAAAGGGTGAGTTATCTTAGAATGTTTTTTAATCACTGAAGAACGACCTATTTGTTCTAAATAAACGTGAAAATATATTCTGAAAATCCATGTAAATAATATATACTTTTTAAACTACAGCATCATATATTACATATAGAAATTATGAGATGAAACATATTTAGAATAAGGTTTGTAAATATTCTGTTTGACATTGTAGTAGAATATTCCTAAGAAAAGCATGAAAATGCACATATTTTTGGAAACCTTTTAATATTTTAGGCAACACAAATTTTCCTATATGCAAATTTGTATTTATTATTTTATCCAAGCAGAAATACTTATTTGGTTTTGGAATGCATTTATAAATATTAAATAGAAGCAAAACGCGTCGCTTGTTTAAACTTCTGAAACATTATATGAAGATGTATGTAAACAATACATTCTGATGCACTTGTAGGCTTCAGTTTGCCTCTTTATGATTCACACAGTGTAACCATATTGATTTATACATATAATAAAAAGTTTCCCTGGCTAGGTACTTCTGGTTTAACATTAAATTGAATTAGCAAGATCGGCTTAGAAGATCTTGATCAATAACAACCACCTTAAAAAGAATCACTGTACAGTGCACTTCCAAGTGTGTTCAGTCTGTTCTTTTCAATTGAAAGCATTTGTACGTATTAAAGACAACAGAGGTGGTTTTAAAAAGTACAGATTGGTACAAAGAAACTGTTAAAATGTAATTTTTATGTGGCTTTCTGTTGTAAATGGATGGCTACATGCAACTTCCAGGACTTTTGGGTTCGGGCGAGGAGCCCCTTGACCCGGGAGGACCAGGGAGAGGACACAGAAAGTGGATAGGTGGGGGTAGAATTTTATAGGCTCTTTTTGTACATCTGTGCCATTCTGCCCTTAGCAAGCCATAAGTGAGGTACCCACCTACCTAGTACAGAAAGAGGGTCATTACTTGGTTGACTTGTGTTAGAATTGTGTTTATGGTTGAGATTTTGACAATGTTGTGATTATATTATATATAATATAAAGGAAATATTGTAAATGTTTTTGCAGTGGCGTATGGTGAGGTGTCTCTTGCTAGTGGTGAAGTGGGTCCCTACACGTCGGTGGTATTGCTATACTATCACAGTAGGCCCTGGGCTTAGGTTCAGGGCACAGAGGGTACTGCCTCTGGCCTGGATCCTCCCCTTAATTGTTTATTTATTTACGGTTATTGTTTATGGTTATCCAACATTGTTTTTACAAATAAAGACTGTGGCCTGTTTTTATCCAACAAGTTGTTTTGGTCTTGTTATTATGAGGAACATATCACCTGGGCCGTTCTTGAGTCAAGATGTATGAATGACGAAGCGGTCACAAACACCCACAGAAGTGGCACTTGGAAAAAAAAAAAAAACTAAAAAAACATGCAATGACTAAATACGGACTTACGCTAAAAAATACAAGCCGCGGGACTTAGAAAAAAAAACATTACGAACTCTCAAAAATACAACCTTAACGGCCGAACCACGCGCCGCTGAAAACATAAAAAAAAATATATAAATACACAGAAAAATAACATAAACAGCTTACCCACAGCAAGCGGGGCACCCAGGACCTCTGCAAGTGAACTTACACCTCAATTTAAGTCCAAATTACAGAGTTTAGGAACACGAAAATCCCCTAAGCAAAGCAAAAATGGCCGCCGGCAAAAAACGAAAACGAGGCTACACTACCCTAGGAATGCAAAAACACCACCAAGTACATACGGCTTTTCCAAAAAGCCGTACGAGGTACAAGATACACTTTTAGCAAGGACGCTAAATCATCCACAGCCGCGTACCACATACACATTCACAGCCATTTCACAACACTAACTTACACAATGAGGAAGTACACAGCTACCCTAACGGCTTCCCCTCGCGCACGCAGCCTATTTACACTACACACTGTACACATTGCTGACACTTACACCTCAGCTCCACAACAGTGCAAACCTACATTATATGCTGCAGGAACATCAAAGCAGATTGTCAGCTCTTCAGCACAACTCTTCCTGCATATATTACTTCCAAATAGGTCAAGTATATTAATTTATTAATTTTTTAATTAGCATACAAAAATACATATACACAAAAAAAAAAAAAAAAAAACACTATCGCAATAAACACAAAAGCCATTCACTGCGCGCCTCACAATGAGCGTCAATGCTGCTCATAGCACACAAACTACACCAGGGGGCAGCCTTGCAATAAGCACAAAAAACACATCAGCACCGAGCAAACAATAACAGCAAAAGCGCCTCTGATAAAAAATAGACAACAACCAAGAGCCTCGCAATGAAGGCGCTCAGCGCAAAGGCTCACAATGAGCGCCGAAGGATCTCAGACCACCAAAAAAATTCATATCTGTGGCAAACAGCATTACCTGCCTTACAATTTTATTGCCCCGTCATTTTTGACAGGCAAGTAGATAGTAATAAAATAATAATAATAATTGAAAATAATGATCAATCTGTGGTGAGGAGTAGGCAGCACGATCCAGAACATATTTAACAAGCTAAATTGTCAGTCCAGACAGAGTCCAACAACCAAAGCCAGAAGCCAGAAACTGGAAATTCATAATGAGGCGCACAGTTTCAAAGCAACATGAATCCTTAAACATGAACAAGCCCTCAACTCAGAAGAGTCTGAATGTACTCTGCTGGTTTATATAGTCAGTCTGTAGGTCACCTGACTCACAGCACACACCCACAGTCAGACCAGACCAGCTGCAGCCAGATAACAGTCACAAAAGCAGGCATAAAGTAACAAAGACTGATGGAGACTTCTGCTGAAATTTGCTACGTTCTGTTTATGCAGTAGACCCCACCAGGGTTAGATTTAACTTTTGTAGCTGAGGAGAGACGAGCATAAGACAACCTTTCATCCCTTTACAAGCCTTCACAATTGATATGATTTCTGAATGTGTTAGCATGTAAAACACTAGCTGTGATCACCATTTCAGTGATAAAGGACCACTGTACATATATTTTTGAAAATGTTAGAGCATAATTAATGAGGAAAAAATAATACAGCTACTTTTTAAATATAAATACATTGTGATGGGTCTGCAGGACCTGGAGACATCCATGATACAATGGTTAAAGGTGTGTGAGAAAGGTGTTTACATTTCTGGAGAGCTGGGGTTGCTTTGAGTGATGCAAGGTGTCTGCTTCTGTCCCTTTTTAGTGAGGTGGAACAGGTATGGTGTCAAGTTCAGTCGTATCCAGTTACCTTCTCCCTCACTCCTCCCTCCACTGATAACTACAAAGACACATCCCCATGATAAACACTCTCAGGACGATACATGAAAAACATAAAATGGATTCCAGTAGAAAAATTAAAATTTCCATAAAATATATGTTGTGTCCATGGCTTACAAAGCTGCTAATGCTGTTAGTTTGGTACATACCGGTACTTAATAAACAAGTGTAACTAACTGCACTGGTTCTTTAACCAAGTATTTTCTCTTCTCTCCATCCAACGTTGTGACATGAGAAAGTGCATATTCAGACACTAATTATGAACGTTATAACTAGTTATCCTCAACAAGATATGAAAAATGTTATGGATAAATATATTACTATATCATGCGGCGCTCATTGCCAAAGTGGTCCGTATTAACGGCTCGCCTGCAATGAGCGCCTGCGGCGCTCATTGCCAAAGTGCTCCGTATTAATGGCTTGCCTCGCTACGCCATTTTTTCTCTCGCTTCGAGACTTTTTTAGTGTGTAAACTGTTTTATTTTTAAGAAAATGAAGGTGTAACTTGTTTTTTTTGAGGTCGTGGATGCTCCCTCTTTCTGTCGGTAAGCTTTTTATGTATGTGCTGTGTGTATTTATTTTTATTTTTTTTTATTTCCTGTTCGCGAGTTGCGGTCGTATTTTTCTGTTCCGTATTAACGCTGATTACCAAAGTGCTCCGTATTAACGGCGATCCTCGCGTATGCGTCTTATCGGATTATCCGTACGTGTTTTCCGTGGTTATAGTGCTGTAGCCTCGTTTTCGTTTTTTTCGGCCGCCATTTTTTCTCTCGCTTCGATAACTTTTTAGTGTCTAAACTGTTTTATTTTTAGCAAAATGAAGGTGTAACTTGTTTTTTTGAGGTCGTGGATGCTCCCTCTTGCTGTCGCTAAGCTTTTTATGTATGTGCTGTGTGTATTTATTGTTCGCGAGTTGCGGCCGTATTTTTGTGCTCCGTATTAATGCTGAATGGCAAAATGCTCTGTATTAACGGCTCGCCTCGCTACACGAGGCTCGCCTGCAATGAGCGCCTGTGGCGCTCATTGCCAAAGTGCTACGGTTTAACGGTTTAACGGCTCGCCGAGCGATGAGCTAAGCCCGCTAAGTCGTACGGACCACGCAAACAGCGTGACGACGACTCGTAGTAAGACAATTATAATATGTGATTGGTCATTCTCTTAATGTTTCCTAGAAGACTCAAGGTTAAAATATTTGTAACCTGTTAATTTCTGTTTAAACAGGAATCAGAAAGTCACATATAATACAGTAGTAAAATTAACTTAAGATGTTTTTCATATCTCACAGAAGCACACATTAATTTGCCTCCGCATGTTACTGAATTCCTCTATACACTGATGCACAAGTGAAGAGACTTTTAGTAAGGACATCTCAGACCTCATTTGAATACAACATTTTTAATGAAGGGGCTGTAGCATAGAGTTGCTATAAACTTTGCACCAATTAGTGATCATTGTGTTTGATTAGTGTATATGTACAGTATTTATTCATTAAAGTGTCATAGCAGAGATTCCAAATATGGTATATTTGAAGCCACAGGTTGGAACAAATACTTTATCAGTAGAATGGTATTACAAACAATTGCATTTTCCTACATAAAACTAGCATTGAAGTGTGCTATATTGAGCCGTCAGTCAGCATTTCTGATCCACCCTTAAAATAGATGGTAATCTTTTGTTAAAGGGTCACAAAATTCAGCACAATTTGGACCACATCACAGTAAAGATCTCCTAAAAGCATATTAAAATACTTTTTGAATTTTTGAATTCAGGGTGATCCGATCACCTTTCTTTGAAAAATAATATTTCCTTAATAAATAAAGAGACCCTGTTTACCCCAGCCTGCTGCCATTAGTAGTGAGCTCCTTCTATGCTATGGGCCCCAGTTCTTTGCACTTGCTACACCAGCAGGAGCCCAGCCACTGGTTAGTTTACATACTTCACAAACATATGAAGTTAATCTCAAAGGATAGCTGACATTTTCTTGGTACAATGTCCACACAAGTGAGACCAAGATAACTTGGATCTATCCCATTTCAAATTCCCCACCAGTGAGAGCAGTAGTTGCGGCAAGTGGCTGTTAGATGGCGCTGTCAATATTTTGCAGCGCTGCCAATATTTGAGAACAGTTGTAACGTTAGAAGG
Source organism: Discoglossus pictus (assembly GCA_027410445.1). NCBI lineage: Eukaryota > Metazoa > Chordata > Amphibia > Anura > Alytidae > Discoglossus > Discoglossus pictus. Next base: position 182,302,044 of record CM050170.1, on the reverse strand, counting down.
TTACCCTAACACTTAAACAAACCCTAACCCTTACTCTAACCCTCACCCTCAACCTATCCCTAACAGTCTACTTAACTTAACTCTATGGTATCGGCACTGAAAATCGGCAGCACCATTATGGCGAATTTAAAAAGGGAAAGGACCAATAATTTACTTTGCTTTAAATCTATTTCTGTGTTGTTCATTTTCTTGATATCATTTACTTTTCAGGCACAAACTGACATTGGTAATATATGCAACTCTAGAGTTAACAATAATATTAGAGATTCATACCGCACTATTTTATATGAATACTGGTGAAATTCTTACTCTGTGCTTGTCATTTTTATAGAACTACATGTATTATTAATACTGTTCTACATTAATATACATTGTAAAACACTATATCGATAACATCCATGCAAATGATGGCCACAATTCCCATGAGTTGATCTATTCAAGCATTTATAGCCTTTTACACTTCAAATATCTATGAATACATTTACATAGAACATATATGTTTTTTGAGAAAAGCCAAACAGTCAAGATAGACAATTTAAAAAATGCATTTATGAAAAATCAGTCAAATTGTATGGGAGTCGTCGGAGTTTAGAGCCAAAGTGACTCCATCGTTGTTCAGTTAGCAAAATTTCTTGTAATTTCTGACCATTAAAATGATTGTAAACACCCCCTTCTAAAACAGGATACATTAACATAAAATTCATAATTCGTTTTGGCCAAGCAGGAGAAAGCAAAGGCTGAAACATTTGTATCAAACTCTGGGGTTCCAGTTTGTGCTGAAAAGCAGCCTGGGATACATAGTGTGGCACCATGTTAGAAGGTACTTTGTATTTTCATACAAGAGTCTCTCTGTGCAGCACATTCACACTTGATTACCACCCCACCTCCCCTGCATTTTGTCCATTCCCTGCTGCTGGTGTTTTTTTTCTTCCTCTCTCTGTGGGCCATAGCTAAGCAGCAGCCGAGCATGCTTGTGTCATTACCACACAGGAAGCAGCCCGGCGGGTCACATCCCAGCAGCCACTTTGGGCCTGACATCAGTGCTCTCCTATTGGCTGAGCATGACACAGTAGGTGAATAATGGGATAAATTGGTCCCCAAATGCTCCATGCTGATTGGGGGACCAGGTGCCTGTGTAGACACCCTTGGGGGCATCAACATAATCATTAGAGTTTTTTTTAGATATTAATAAAAATAAAACTTTTTATTAAATTTGCTTCATATATCAATTATGCTTTTTGCAGAAATGTATTAATCCGGGAAACTTAGATATGCCTTTAACATTAAAAGAGCGTTTTGAAAAGAACATTTATAAAAGAGATATTTACAGTGATTTTGGCAAAGTGAAATGTTTATTTACCCTAGGCTTTTGGATCTTCTAGTGACTGGATCACCCTGTGGAAGTAATGACGCAGAAACATACATCTGATGTTCTTATCCCAGGTATGTCCTTAAAAGGCCATTTACCTCACTTTAAGTGCTCTTCATAATGTGAAAGAGCCCAAGATTGTAAGATAAAATTATTTATTTTTTAATTACACTAATAATTGTTAAAAAAAAATAAAGTTTTAAGTCTGCTTAAATCACCAACTTTTTTTTTTTTTTTTTTAACTCGTAACTTACAGCTTCCAGAAGCCTTTGATCTCTCACTTGTTTTCACACCCCGTAAACGGCATATGAAGGAGAAAATCCTACAAGTGCTAGAGAGGACCCGCAAGACGGTTAAAACCTATTCGTAGCACTGTAAATGCAAAAAGGAAATCATTACTGCACTGTAAATAACGGGGAAAGCGATGACAGACATTAGAAGTAAGTGCACAACAGTCTCAAGCTCGCAAATCGTCAGGAAATAAATAAAAAAATGATGTATCATTTTGGGGTTAACTCAATCTCGGGTATCAATGAGTTAATACATATCAAGCCACCCATATGGACTAGAACAGTATTGGCAATCATTTTCATAATTCTTTATTTTGCATGTTTTGCTAGTCTGATCACATATCGAACCTTCAAACCTAATTGATTGACATGTAACCTTCATGTTTTATTGCCATAATTATGACAGTTTTCTATTGGCTGATTTGTAATGGGAGGTTACGTGCTTGCTTAATTGTTCATGTTCTCGCCCTGAAATGCTCCGAACTAGTGCAAGGTTTACGGTTTGGGCTTTGGGCCCGTAGCTTGCGGCCTTGAGAAATTGAATAGCATTGTAATGGGAAACTAACGGGAGCCCGCAACACACTCTCAGACATTCGGCTGTCTGCAATCGAGTTGTGAGTCTCGACTTGAATACGGCCCATAGTATCCAGTTTTGGCCACAGAATTCCAAGATAAGGAATCTATAGAGTGAAATTAGTGCCTATCTTGCTCTGCTGCTAATTCCTCTTCCAACCAAGCATCCTACTAACTTACAGTGACTTTCAAAAGTATTCACCCCCCTTAAAAATGTTTGTGTTTTGTTGCCTCACAACCTGGAATTAACATGGATTGTTTGAGGATTTGCATCATTTTATTTACAGAACATGCCCACAACTTTGAAGATGTTTTTTTTATTTATTATTGTGAAGCAAACAACAATTAGGACAAAATAACAGAAAAAGTCAATGTGCATAAGTATTCACCCCCCTAAAGTCAATACTTTGTAGGGCCACCTTTTGCGGCAATCGCAGCTCAAAGTCGCTTTGTATACGTCTCTATGAGCTTGCCACATCTTAGCACTAGGATTTTTGCCCATTCCTCCTTGTGCTCCAGCTCCTTCAAGTTGGATGGTAAAGTTAAATTTTAGTCTCTTCAGACCAGAGCACCTTCCTCCATACATTTTGGGAGTCTCCCACATGCCTTTTTGCAAACTCAAAATGTGCCATTTAGTTTTTTGCTGAAAGCAATGGCTTTCTTCTGGCCACTGCCAAAAAGCCCAACTCTATGGAGCATACGGCTTATTGTCGTCCTATGTACGGATACTCCAGTCTCTGCTGTGGAACTCTGCAGCTCCTCCAGGGTTACCTTAGGTCTCTGTGCTGCTTCTCTGATTAATGCCCTCCTTGTACGTTCCGTGAGTTTTGGTGGCGGCCGTCTCTTGGCAGATTTGCTGTTGTGCCATGTTCTTTCCATTTGGTTATGATAGATTTGAAGGTGCTCCTGGGAATCATCAAATATTTGGATATTTTTTATAACCTAACCCTGACTTGTACTTCTCAACAACATTGTCCTTTACTTGTTTGGAGAGTTCCTTGGTCTTCATGGCAGTGTTTGGTTAGTGGTGCCTCTTGCTTAGGTGTTGCAGCCTCTGGGGCCTTTCAAAAAAGGTGTGTATATGTAATGACAGATCAAGTGACACTTAGACTGCACACAGGTGGACATAATTTTACTAATTATGTGACTTCTGAAGGTAATTGGTTACACCAGAGCTTTTTATGGGCTTCATAACAAAGCAGTGAATACATACGCACATGACAATTTTCTGTTTTTTATTTCTAAAAAATAGTTTTATGTAGTTTTTATGTTTTTTAGACTATTGTGTTCAGATCTATCACATGACATTCAGATTAACAAAACATTGAACTTAAGGCTGTAATGTAACAAAATAGGTAAAAAGTCAATGGGGGTGAATACTTTTGCAAGGCACTGTACAGTTTGAGCTTTCTTTGCCTGCTTTTACACCATCTGGTATAATACAAACTGACTCTCTGATAGATAATAGCTAATATGCTATAAATAACCCCAAACATTTTTTTGTTTTTACATTTATCTTAGTAAATTGTATTTTTGAAAATAAAGTATTTTGCAAAATGTATTATCTTACTGCAAACTACAGCATACAGTTCAATGTTTCAACTTTTTTCTTTGCGTACATCTAAAGCTAATAGTTAAAGATGGGAGGATTTATTTTTCTTTTATTCAAACAAAAACATGTAAAAGCAGCAATATAATCAAACCATAGGTTTTATTATATTACTGGTTTAGAACATTGGTTAAATACATTTATTTTCAACTATTTTAATATGTGTTCACGTCAGCTTCAAATTAAAAAGTACCCGTTAACACACAGACTTATAAGCAGGACTTACTTGTCTTACTCTGTGACATGGTTCTTCTACTTTCCCCTCCTCCAGCAATTCCTTACTTTCACTGCTAATCACATGGGCCTCGATTCAATTGAGCTATTGTTGTTTACGGGAGCCTGTAATGGAGCCCGTAAACTAATTTGCTATTCTTTTTGCGAACTGCAAACGATCTACAGGTTACACGCTGAAAATCCCTGAGGTTACCCAAAGGCTACACATCTAGCTTTCAAGCACGTAAGAGTTACAATCATAAATCGCTATTGAATTTTTACAATTCCTCAAGCCCGCAAATATTCTCAAACCCGTAATTTCAAATGTAGAAGAAAATCCTATGGGTACCAGATAGGACTTGCAAGGGGGTTTAACCCCAGTTTTTAGCACTGTAAATGCTAATAAAAAATCAGTACAGCACTTTAAAATATGGGGAAAGCGATGAAAGACATTAGAATTAATTGTGCAACAGTCTCAAACTCGTAAATCTGCAATTTTTTTTATGTGTCACTTCAATGTTATATCAATCTCTGGAATCAATGAGTTAATACATATCAGACCACCAACATGGACAAGAACAGTATTGCTATTCCTTTTTCATAATTTTGTACATTGCATTCTTGTGAGTCTGATCGCATATGGGACCTCGAAACGCTAATTGATTGACATGTAACCTCCATGTTTTACTAACTTAATGATGACGGTCTCATTTTCTATTGGCTGTTTCTAAATCAGTAGCTACGACCTTGCTTGATAAATCATGTTCACGCTCTGAAATGCTACTTATGATTGCATGGTTTATGGTTTAGGCTTTCGCCCCGGGCCTGTTCCATTGAATCGCTCTGTAATTGTAGCAAATTTCAAGCCTGTATGGCTCAATCTGCGGGCTTGCAATTGAATAAGGCTCATGGTCTGCTAGTCAGCCAATCAATGCAATTTGAGAAACCATCCCAAGATGTTTTTCCCATGATGCCACTGTTTATCTTCATAAAGAAACGTTCCATAATCACGTAATTTGTTTAGCCAATCACAAGAGAAAGTTTACTATGATAGATCGAAAGCAGGGGGACGACAAGGCAAGGCTTAACTTATCAAGCTTTTGCAAGCAATTTACTCCAGTGTTTGTAACAATCCTCCTATTTTATATATTACCTTTAGATGACTGTAAAAATAAAAATCCTTTCCTTTAAAGGTATAACAGAATTGTATTTTTCAACACACTGTATTTTTCAAAGATACGCAATCAATAGCATATTGAATGAATAGAGGGAGACATTGGTCATTAGGCACCCCAAATATCAGTGACCACACACACTGTGATCCCCTGCTTCTGTATTCTAATAGAGCCCTAGCTAACTCCCTGCTGATCCATTTACAACCAAGCAAAATCATACCATGTTGTCTATTGTTTGTTCTGTATTCCCCACGGCAAAAGGCCCCTTTCATCTCGGTTGGATTCCATTCTGTTAGCACATATGTAATCTAATTTCTCTACAAATTGTACATTGAAAACTGAGTAACGTTCCTCTTGGCGGCTTCAATTTTTTCCTATAATGCAACCATTTACTAAAGCTTCTAAACCTCTGCCATATGTACAGTATGTTAATGTATCAATGTTGTAATGCGCTTTACTGACAGAAACAGCAGATGACAGGCACGTGAGAGTATTTTTTTTAATGTTTCAAAGATAGGAAAGCAATGCAGCTGGAAAAGCAAGTAGAATTGCTTGATTATAATGGGAGAGGAATTCGCAGCTGATAAGAAAGGCAATAATAATCACATATATAGTTGTGAGCATGCGGTTTGTTGCTAACGCAGTTGCTGGCATGGAGCGCCAAAGGCGCTCCTTGCCAGCAACTGCGGACCTCGCAAAATTTACAAGAAACAAATACGAGACGCGGAACTTAGAAAAAAAAACATTACGACCTTGCAAAAATACGGCCTTACTTCCCGAAACCCGCGCACATGAAAACCTTAAAAACACAATAAATACACACAACAAATACATGAAAAGCCTACCCACAGCAATGGGGAGCACCCAGGACCTCGAAAAATGAAGTTACACCTCAATTTCACTCGAAATACAAGAGTTTAGATACCCGAAAATCCCCTAAGCGAGAGAAAAAATGGCCGCAGAAAAAACGAAAACAAGGCTACAGGACTATAAAGACGCAAAACACCACCAAACACCTACGGATTGTCTGAAAAAGATGGACGCGATCAAAGAACAAGGACGCCAAATCAGCCACTGACGCGTAACACACATTAGGCGCCATTTTACAACACTAAATTATACAATGCGGAAGTACACAGCTACCCTAACGGATTTGGCTTGCGCAACGCACACTATTACGCTACACACTGCACACATTACTGACACTTATCAGCTCCACAGCACTCAAAACACACATTGTATGCTGCAGCAACATCAAAACAGATTGCCAGCTCTTCAGCACAATGCTTCCTGCATATATTACTTCAAAATAGGTAAAGTATATTGATTTATAATTGTATTCATTATTTTATCAGCATTAGCAAAAAAAACAATGCTCATAGCACACAAACAACCTCACAATGAGCGTCAAAGAAGCTCATCGCGAGGCTCGCAATGAGCGCCAAAGCATCTTGGAACACCGACAAAATTTACCGCCCTTACAATCTTATTGCCGTCATTTTTTGAGGTACTAGTACTTTATATATCAGAGAGAGATATTATTATTTTTAGTATTATACTTTATTTGTAACGCACCAACATATTCCGTAGCGCTATACAGGTGTTAAGTACAAAACCAAAAAAATGTATCACAAGTATGGAGGGCCCTGCTAAACATACATAGTGTTTTCCCCAAAGCACCAAAAGATTTAAAACTCACAAAATGATCTAAAGTGTACAGGTGAGATAAAGCGGTGATAGATGCATTCTACATATCAAGACTGAAGATGATATGCTTCTTTAAACAGATGTTTTTTTTGTGAGGTTTTAAAGGTTTTAAGACAGGAGGAGTCTAGTGGAGCGAGGCAAGGAATTCCAAAGAATAGGGGCAGCACGAGAAAAGTCCTGGAGGCGGGAGTGAGAGGAGGTGATAAGGGAGGAGGATAGAAGAAGGTCAATAGCAGAGTGACAAGGGTTGTTGGGAGAGTATTTTGAGATGAGAGCACTAATGTAAGAGGGTACATTGTTGTTGAGAGCTTTATATGTTAGAGTCATGATTTTGAATTTTATTCTGGATGCTATGGGAAGCTAATGGAGTGACTGACAGAGGGATGAGTGTGGAAGATGAGTCTAGCTGATGCATTTAATATCCCAACAATACCATGTTCAGTTTTGGAAACCATAAGTTTGATTATATCAACAGTTTTGAATATTCATTAAATTAATTTTTCAAGTATTTTAATGTGTGTTTATGTCAGCTTCACATTAAAAAGTACCCATTAACAGTCAGACTCATAAGGTACAGCTAAACTTACTACTAACAAGTGACCAGAAGATAAAATTATATTGTGTCTGTTTGTCTGATTTTCATAAAAACACTGAGTAGGAAACAAAAGTCATCTGAATTAAAAGAATAAGTAATACCAATAGACATCAAATAAAACCGCTGAATGGTAGGATAAAGACATCCATTATTAATGTTTTTATTCTTTTAACTTTAATAATTTCCAATGAGAATATTTACCAGAAGTTAACCCATTAAGCTATCACTAGATAAATATAACTGTAACAATGTCAGGCTACAAATATGAAAAATTACTTTAGTGAGTGCCATTTATTTTCAGCAATTACATGTGATCAACCCCATTCATTTTATAGTACTGAATATGCTGTTTTTAGAAAATAAAAAAGATTTATAATTTGACAGATTCATTCAAATGTATTAAAGGGTTTAATTACACTGACTCATGAAGATGATAGGTTTTCAGTCAGAGAAAAAGTGGTACGTGGAATATTTTTCCAGAGGAAATAGTAAGGACAAATATATTAAATTAATGCAAGCTGACATCTGTATTGTTTCTTCATTGACTGGTGAGTCACTATGGCAGCCATGTTGCACAATGTACATTTAGTCCATGGTGATTGGTTGCCATGACTTCAAAGAGCAGATACTGGTTAGGGAGGCCTTTATTTTTAATCTCTTTCTGTTGCCATGGATGGACGATCTTGTGATTTATTTTTTTGTTATGACTTGCGATGCATTCTTTGAATCCTTTCAGTAAAATTGTTGAAATCTTAAAATATTAAAAAAGATTTACTAAACTGTTTTTAATTAGGATGGTATTTACTAGTGATGTCGCGAACATCAAATTTTCGGTTCACGAACAGCGGACCCGAACTTTCATCAAATGTTCGCGAACGGGCGAACCGCCATAGACTTCAATGGGCAGGCGAATTTCAAAACCCACAGGGACTCTTTCTGGCCACAATAGTGATGGGAAAGTTGTTTCAAGGGGACTAACACCTGGACTGTGGCATGCCGGAGGAGAATCCATGGCAAAACTCCCACGGAAAATTATATAGTTGATGCAGTGTCTGGTTTTAAGCCATAAAGGGCATAAATCACCTAACATTCCTAAATTGTTTGGAATAACATGCTTTAAAACATCAGGTATGATGTAGTATTGATCTGGTAGTGTAAGGGTAACACCAGCTTTGCAGTAACAGACCAATATCCCCTTTTAATGCATCGCAAACAACTGCAAACAGTCCCTTTGCACAACGGCAAACTCCCCATTTTCACAAGGTTGGATACCAAGCTAGCCATGTCCCGTTCCTTGTCCTCACTGATGTCATTGAAGGTCTCTTCTTCCACCCAGCCAGCAAGGGTCTCCGAAAGGTGACAACATGCCCCCTGGGATGCCTGCTGTGTTTGGTCTTCCACCTCCTCAAAGCCACCTTCCTCCTCTGACTCCTCTTCTTCAGACTCCCAGAGTCTGGGGGTTTCCACTGCCCAGCATGGAAGATTATACACAGGTCAGAGTCTGGGGGCTTCCACTGCCCAGCAAGGAAGATTATACACAGGTCAGAGTCTGGGGGCTTCCACTGCCCAGCATGGAAGATTATACACAGGTCAGAGTCTGTGGGCTTCCACTGCACAGCATGGAAGATTATACGCGTGGCCTCTGTCTGCGTTATTATAAGGTGTGTACTGTTAAGTAGTTCTATTCCTATCGGTTTAATCCCTGTTACGTCCACTATCAGGGGACGTGTATATGGCATGGATTTTTGGAAGCGGGAGATGGAAAAAGATGCTTGGTCGGTCCTCCCACTTCAAATTTGGGGCACTGCGCGTGCAATCTAAGGTGCCACCAGATATGAGTGTCACTGTGCACTGGCAAAAGTTTGCAGAGTAGATGCAATAGGCTTCACACACACGCCTGTAGGCATGCAATTGCTATTCAATCTATTACAGTCAAAAACGTGTTGTTTTATGTCACTGAGCACTATATAAGCTGTGAGCCTGACACAGGCAGGCAACTGAAATTAGATTACAGGAAAAAAATGTTTTTTTTCAATGTATGTTACACCACCAGGTATGAGTAGTGAAAATAAGCACAATATAAGCTGTTAGGTGTTAGCCTGTCACACACACACGCTGGCAGGCAGGCATAGATTACACAAAAAAATGATAAAATAAAATAAATGATGTTCAAAGTTTCCTCAATGATAAAGTATAGGGGGCGAACCGAAAAGCGCATGTGTTCGCCGTTCGCGGCGGACGTAAACATGCGAAAATCGCAACGAATAGTTCTCCGGCGAACTGTTCGGGACATCACTAGTATTTACTAATGATATCAAGAATAAGTGATGAGAGGATTATATAGGGCATACTATTGAAGATGATGGTTATGTTCGAGCACTAGAACTCTAAGTTTTCACAGGGAAAGTTTCACCCTGGTGCAATAAAAATGGCCATATCAAATGGCCATATCTGGTAGTTCATAATTATTCTTAATTTTTCTATTTTTTGTGCCTCCTATTCATTTAATCTGGGAAAGATTTGATCACCTCCCGCTCCATCCCTCCAGTTCCTACAGCCCTGGTCATGGACACTTCCCTAATGGACAGATAGTTTGCTTTTTTTCTTGTCTTACTTAAATATCCACCCCTTACACACATGTTCACCTATTTGATATCAGTGGTTTGCTCTAACATGTAGACTCCTCTACATCTCCTTTATTCATCTGTCTGTTGATTCTTCATACAGCTGCTCCTGACCTGACACCATCATACATATCTCTGTATTAGAAAAAAAAGAAGTAAATGTCTTGATACAGTGAGAAGTAGTTGATCTAAGGTATGTGTGTTAAGAGATAAAAGAAGGAGGTGAAAACAGAAGAGAGAGCAGTGAATAGAAGAGAGAGAGGGAAAAAGAGACGAACTGAGAATTATAAAAAAGAGAAGAAAGAATAACATGGAACAGAACACAGAAAAAAGGTAAAGGCAAAGAAGAGATGTCAAGGCAAAGAGAAGCTGGAAAATGAGAGTGGAGACAAAAGGAAGAGAGTAGAGAGGGAGAGAAATAGAAAGAGGAGAATAAAGAGGGAAGAGTCTTCCAGACGATGGCAGAACAGACATTATAAAAACAACAGAGGAGACAATATTAAAGAACAAAAAAAGTAGATAAAATGTAGGTAAAAAAGGGGTAAGAGTAGAAGGTTGAACGAAGAGAGGGGGGAAGTGGAGAAAGTGAAAAGGGGAAAAAAAGTGGAGGGGAGACCAGGAGGTGTAGAAATAGAGTGGAGATTAAAAAAGTCCTCATATTATACCAGATCCACTAAAGAGAACATGAGTAAATGTTTCCGATTGTTGAAATACAGGCTACATAGGAATAACGGTATTTTTCCATGTATAAGACGACCCCTACTTTTTCAAACTTGAGATTAAGAAATCAAAATTTTAAACATGAAAAAGAGGACACTTTTTTATTCAAAGTACCTGTGTATTTTGTAGAGTAACATGAAATAGAACACATTTTTAAATGCTCAAAGAACCTGTACTTGTAGTACAGTAACATGAGATAGTTTAGACCTCCTCCCACTGAGTTTTCTATCTCCCTTTATTTCCATATTCTTTTGCATATTTGATGACTTGTAACTTGTATTTGGAAGAATATGACCATTGTTTTTTTTTTTTTCAGACATATTGAGCTAGTGATTGGGGGAAGCTTGTTCTCAGAGACAAGGAACCGGAAGTTACGCTACAAGCGCAGGGTCTCTCAACTGGTTACCCCCTTGTATAAGACACCACCGTGTATAAGACGACCCCCAATTGTGGCATTTACAATTTAGGAAAAAAGTATAGTCTTATACACAGAAAAATACATTAATCACTAGATCTTGTAACATTTGCATTGCTCATTTATATGCAAAAATTAATATATATGACAAATTTATGAATTTCATATCACTCCAAAATATATAGTAGAAAGGTTATGCTGGGGGACCAGTGTGTCTAAGATACAGCAAACAATGCTTGAATCCCTGTTTTTATAAATTCAGTGTATCTCCTTTTCCCTTAATATCCACACTGTATTTCAACAGAATGTCCAAAATTACTCAAGTGCTGCTGTGTCGATGTAGTTTTGTTGTAAACAAACCCATACCTGGATTCCCCATTGATCCATTTTATTGCATCTTCCCCCTTGCCATCTGTTTTTATGTGAAACTGCCTTAAGATATGTATGTACCTGTCACTCCATACGGTGAGATTATATGGTAGTCACAACAGTTTACCTGTTGTCTAAGATTTAGTTTTATTTGAGATATAAAAAACTTTATGGATAATGGTAAATTGTTTGGTAATTTCTTTCATTATTAAATACATTTTTAATTTTATATGAAGTGTTATACTATGTAACTTTCAATGCATCTCTATGGTGGTGGTGTCAAGTGCCTGTTTTCAAGCATATATTTTTTAACCTGAATAAGAATAAATAAATAAATAAATATATATATATATATATATATATATATATATATATATATATACATGAATCAGTTTTGCATTGTTTAGCAAAAACTGCCAACATGTTTTTTGTACTTGAAAGGGGCATAATAAATCTTCTAAAATGATAGCACAAACTAGCAATTGATTGCCTAGCAAATCGAGGGTTATGTTACATTTAAATGTTCTATGTTTTAAAAAAAAAATCTAACTCAACTGGATGCTATCTCCAAAGAGCAATTGAAGAACATTCGGTCTATACATTATAGTAGTTATTTTACACTATTGTCAATAACAATAAAATATTCAGATTTAATTGTGCAGCTCCTTTATCCTAATATACATCTTAGTTTGCTTCTCAAAGTGCTTGGTAAGGTTGGGTATAAGATTTAACTACATGATAACCTTAAGGGGCATTGTTTTGCCACCAGAAATATGCTGTAATCTTAATAAGCACACCAAAGCAGTTATTTAGTATTTGGGAGACTCTTATTTTTATAGGAATACAACAGAAACAGTGCTGATTCTCTCAGCAACTATTCATTTTAGAATCAAATGTCTAGCACAATCTATAGCTAGTCATTCTATTTGAAGTGATATGAAAGTTTCATGGATTAATACATTTCTGCAATCCTTAGACAAAAAGCACCCTATATGTATGCAGCACATCTCATAAAACATTTTATTTTTATTAATATCTACAAATCCCTCTAATGATTATGTTGACACCTCCAGGGGGTGTCTACACAGGCTCCTCCCCCCCACCCCACCCCAACCAGCATGCAGCATCAGGGAAGCAATATGAACCCACTATTTACCTGCTGTTGCTTACTCAGCCAATCTCCTTGCAGCTTCCTGTCTGTATGTCAGCAGCAATACATAGCACATATCAGTGATACACTACATATCTCAGGCTTCTTTGCAGCACAAACAGGAACCCCCGAGATAATTCAAAAGCTTCAGCTAATGTGATTGGCTAAAACATATCATTTTAAATTTGATGCCAATTTAGCCTGGGTTTGGAGGGTGTTAACCCTGATTTACAACTGTCAGAAATTACAAGACACGTTGCTTACTTCATTGTAAGTGTGTCAATCTTTATTTTGGGATATTTTTCATGCAAAAATGTTTTCATACACTACTAATTTTCCTCTATCCGATGCATTCATAATCCAGCAAACTTACATATTCCTTTAAGAATTACCTAAAAATACTTGATTTTCAGGTACAGAGTCTATTTAAAGCAATTCTTATTTAATGTAATAACACTGATGCATAAAAGTTTTATCTGTCAATGGCCTGTTGAAGTGGTGGTCTGATGTACCTATTTTCTAGCTTGCATATATATAAATATGAATCAATTTAACAAGATTGCAAAGTGTGAATTCAGACAAGTTTTGTACTTGAAAATGCGCATAATAAATCTTCTAAAATTATAGCAAGAGCTAAAAAGTTAGTTGCTTAGCAATTTTCGAGTTATGTTACATTATTATTATTATTATTATTATTATTAACATTTATTATGAAGCACCAAAATGTAATGAAGTACCATATACAAAAGGGAAAATGTATGGCAGGTCATGGCCCTGAACATTGAATGATCAATTTCGATCCATTATTTTTAATAACAAAATTTATATAGTTAAAATTTATATAGAAAAAAATTATATTTAAATGTCTACATTTTTTACTTCTTTAATAATTATTTTTTACCATAGACTATAATTTTCCTTTCTGAGCAAATCTGCTTGCTGCTTTCTTAGGATGGTGTTTCCTTGTAAACTATGGGCCATATTCAATTTGAAGCCTGCAACTCTATTGCAGACGACCAAATGTCTGCGGGTGTGTTGTGAGCTCCTATTCGTCTCCGATTGCGATGCTATTCAATTGCTCAAGGACGCAAGTTACTGTCCCAAAGTCGAAACCGTAAACCAAGCACTGGTTCGTTGCAGTTATCGATGGGAACATGATCACTTCAGCAAGCCAGTAACCTCCCATTTAGAATCCGTCAATAGAAAATGAGACTGTCATTATTATGGCAGTAAAACATGGAGGTTACATATATTTCAATTAGGTCCGGGGGTCCGATATGCGATCAGACTCGCAAACCCTCAAAAGAAGAAATTATGAAAATTAATACCAATACTGTTCTAGTCCGTATGGGTGGCCTGATATGTATTAACTCATTGATACCCGAGAACATAAAAATAAAGTTAAATTCCTGCCAATTTGCAAGCTTGAGACTGTTGTGCAATTAATTCTAATGTCTATCATCGCTTTCTCCGTTATTTACAGTGCAGTTTACAGTGCTGCAATCAGGGGTTTAACCCCTGTGCAAGTCCTCTCTAGCACTTGTAGGATCTTCTCCTTCATTTGCCATTTACGAGTGTGAAAACATTTGTGGGCTTGCAGAGATTGAGCAATTGAATAGTGATTTGTGATTTTTAGCCATCGTAACTCTTGCGAAAGTGACAGATCAAAGTCTTTTGGAGGCTGTAAGTTACAGGTTTAACCATTGCAATATTTTCAAGGCTGTAACTCCTAACCTGTTTGTTGGAGCCCGCAAAAAGATGCCAATTGAATAGCAAATTAATTTACGACCTCACTTACGGGCTACCGGATCGCCCGAAACCTCAATTGAATATGGACCAATGTATTTTCTATTAATCCTGCTGAAAGCACAGTATATATATATATATATATATATATATATATATATATATATATATATATATATATATATATATATATAAAATAAATATAAATATATATATATATATATATATATATATATATACATATACAGTAGAATCCCGGTTAACCGACACTCAGCTAACCGGGACTCTCAAGCAACCAGCACCGCATCAATTCCCTATTTTAAATGTATTCCCGCTAAACCAGCATAACCGGCACTATTCGGAGTTCGAGACTGCAAATAAAAAATTCGAACTTTTTTCCTAATTGTTTTTTTGGGCCCTAAAAGGCCCAGTTTAGGTGCTAATGCCTTTTTAAAGACATGTTGAAGGGTTTTGGGGGGTTTAAGGGTCGTTTAGACCCTTCGGGGACTACCGATTAACTCTATATATATATATATATATATATATACACACATTTTTAAATTTTACTATTATCCTTTATTTGTAATGAGCCAACAAATTCCGAAGAAGAGGAGCCAGAGAAAGAGCCACTACATGTTTGATTTTCTAGATAAGATGTGAACCATGAGAGAGCAGTGTCACAGAGATCAAGAAAGGGGGGGAGTTTGGATGAGAAGAGGGTGGTCAACTGTGTCAAAGGCAGCAGAGAGATCCAGTATAATTAGAATGGAGAAATGATCTTTTTGTGAGAGTTGTCTCTGCGGAGTGTTGGGGCAGGGCCCTACATTTTTTCAAGTGTTAATATTGTGTTTTTCTTTGTACTTAACCACTGCATAGTGCTAGTTGTTAAATAAATGATGATAATAATAATACAGTTGTAATAATCTTATCACTATGCACAGGTAAAATATTTCAACAGAAATAAAAACAGAGCACAATTGCATATAATAAGTAATAAATGAAAGGCTGGATTATTTTGTTTACATTCTAGTAAGCTTTTGTTTATTTTCATGTTTTGTTCTTCAAAAGAATTGGGGGAATTATTAAGCATTTTATCATCTGAGATGAGGTGAGGATGGCTGCTTTTCCCCATATGAAATAGTACATAGTAAAGGTGAGATGCACTTGAGATGCTTAGTAAATTCCCACATTATGAGCCTCATTCAATTGAGGCTTTTGGGAGATCAGGGCTCGCAAATGGCGTCCGCAAGTTACTTTGCTATTTAATTGGTGTCTTTTTGTGGGCTCAGATCGAGTTACGTGCTCCGGGCTGTGATTCATTGAGATCTATTGTGATTTGTATAATCACAAGTTAATGCCCTTCAAGCCTTTGATCTTTTATGGCCGCAAAAGTTATGATCACTAAAATCGCTATTCAATTGCTCCGATACCTCCTCACTAACCAATCCGTCATGCCCGCAAATGGCAAAAGTCGAACCACAAGTAACTGGTACCAAGGAGGACTCGCAAAGAGCTTAATGACATGTCCAGAGCACTGTAAATGAATATATACACACACTACTGTACAAGCTCACAAATCGGCCAACAAAAATACTTTATTTCATGTTTATTTTTATTCTTTATATTATTATATTGATCCCGGCAATATAATGGAACTCGCATGTAATAGAATATCATATTTATGGCTTTATTAGTATTGCATTATATCTGGAATGTGGATCCGTTCCTAACTCGTAATTCAAGCCCTTATGGCTTTGAAATCCAACCTCCATTTTTCATTGAAGTCCTTTGGGCTTAAACATGGTGAAAGGCTCTAACTCGAGGTTAGAAACAGCCAATGGAATGTGGGTCTAATCGTGACTCGTGTTTCAAGCCCGTAGGACTTCTATGAAAAATGGAGGTTGGATTTCAAAGGCATACGGGCTTGAACCACGAGTCACGATCGGACCCACATTTCATTTGCTGTTTCCTGCCACGAGTTACGGCCTTGGGTCAGCCATCATGTTCAAGCCCGCAAATGCTACTTTAAATAGCATGGCTTGCGATGTGTGGCAGGGACTTCCAAGCCCAGCCAATTTTTTAGCACCTTAAGTTGTTGCGGCTGCGGCTCACAGACATACGGCCCACTCTGATCGAGTTGCGGCCTAGGCTCTTTATCTTAAATATAATATTAAGGTGATACTGTAAGAATATATCCATAAATAATATTAAAGGGACACTTATTTGGTGGAAATTGACAGTAAGCATCAATTAGAAAATGTGGAAAAAGTTTTTGAAGTTTTGAAATTTAAGCTGAGTTATATTATATTTTGACATTTTTCCAGTCATCCATCTTGCTTTCTAACTACTATTTTATGGGGACCCAGATCTTTAGCCAATCATAATGGAGATGTCTTTTCTGCCAGTCTGTTCTATTCACTTTAGGTGGACAGTTACTGTTCAGACCACAGCAAACCATTGTACTACTGTACAATGCAAGATAGCTAGATAGCTAGATAGTTTGTGTATGTGTGTGCTTTCCGGTCTGTTTCAGACTCCCAATATGAAATCCATCCTGGGCTTTTAGGCATAGACATTTGTCCCTACCCATAACATATCTCCCAACTGCCCCACACTGTTCTTGAATTTGTGCCTGTTTCCTACACAACTATATCTGAATTTCTAAATACAATCTCCAGATCCTTTAACTATCAAAACACTCAAATGGCTCTAAATACACAGTGCTGTGTAAATGCACATACAAACATTCTTTTCAATAAATTTCACTTGCCTTTTCTTATCTGCAGCAAAAGTTGCTGTGTAGGACACAGACTGAAAGATATACAGCAAGGTAAGTCTGTGGGTCTGTAAGCAGGACACAGAATGCTGTAAGGCACAGCAGGAACATCATTCTGCTTCTTCAAATCAGTCTCTGAGGTATGACAGGCTATGATGCAAAGTGGGAATATGGCAGTAAGAGCTGCTAGTAATCTTAGCAGGACGATAGGGAAACTCACAAGTTTACAAGGTTACACCCACCTCAGGAAATATGCAACAGCAGGCAAGAACCCAAAATGACTGCCTGCTGCAAAGCAAAATGCATAACAAAATGCAAAATTGAAAGCTTGTGTTTAGTTTTTCTTTATTTTAAATAATGTTTTGCCTATTGTTAGTTTGTTAAACAAAAGGCCATATAGAAAAAAATGAGCACACTGGTCCTTTAAGTAATTAATGAAATGCTTCTGTACAATTACAATCTTAAAAAGCACATGCGTTAGTGCATTAACCAGAAATATATTGTATTTGACTATACTACCAGATACCAAGTAAGCTTTTGTGATTGTGTATATTTCACATAATAATTTATATGCCTACGCATAAATTCCAATTTTGTTGTATTATGAAGAATTATTTTTCACTATTCATCATACTAAAAAAGTAAAGTTTATAACAATTTAGAAATTACAGTAATGTATTATTTTTCATAATATTAGTGAGAAAGATGTTTTCCTTGTTTTTGCCCTAGAGACTTATTCAATCACAGCTATAACAGTTATGTTTTATGCTTCCTAATATGAAAAACATATTAATCAGAATCTTATTGGAAAAATGGAAAATATAGACGTGTTTATTGCAGATTAAGTATAAAGAGAATTTGTTATTTATGTTAACAGATATGTCAAGTTATTGAAATAATTGAAAAATCCCTGAGATATTTGTTCAAGTAATCACATCATCTTCTTTTGTTTGGCTCAAAATAGACTTTATATGACTATTCACCTTCATGTGTATCATATTGATCCGATCACGAGCTGTATCAGATTGACATAGGTCTTCGAGGTGTTGGAATTAGAGAAGTCTGACAAAACTCTTGGTGTAAGGGAGGTTTTAGAGACCTTTAGTAATAAGAGTTGGTTTAGGGTCAAGTTATTGAAATAACTGCAAAAATCCAAGACATATTTGTTAAAGCAATTACGTGAATTGTTTTTTTAGTTCAAAATAGACATTATATGGCTTTTTCTATTCATCTTTCTGGGTATGATATTGATCTCATCACAAAATGTGCCACATTTGCATAGGTCTTGGAGACCCCTTGGAGTTTGAGAATTCTTAGAAAGTCTTGGAATCAGAGAGGTGTAGAAGAACACTTGGAATTAGAGGGATGCCTTGGAGAAGTCTTGATGTGAGAGATACCTTGGAAAAGTCTTGATATCAGAAAGGTCTTGGGTAATTCTCAGAGTCAAAGAGGTCTTGGATAACCAGTTATGTTACCTAATAGGTTACAGATTCACTGCAACGTCTCTAAAAGTTTGACAAGATGTCCCACATTAGTGAAAATAGTACAAATGCAAATGGACTTGTGGCTGAAGAGCATAAGAAACTGGAGATTGCACTAGCTTTTTTCTCTACAGTAAATAATTCCTGAGAAATACATAATTTTTTCGCAACTCATTTGAAGTTCAATATCCTAATTTGAGGCTCAGTGCACATGATAGGTATGGAGGAGGGACTCCTAACTGAATGACAACATTTGGGAGTCATTGTGCAAACAGGGTGCATTTGTGTTAATCAAATACAAAAATATTCACAATAAATCCAAATCAAACCATTTTCATGATACACTCCAGTCAAGCAAGGTTGTCAGTACTAACTGAATAAGATATAAGTGCTATTTTTAGTAGGGTACCATATTACTCACACATACAACCTACAGTATAACACACATCCACTTCCACTTGCAGGAGCCATCATCCTCCTTTCTCATACCCCACCATATCCGGATTGCCCATTAGGCTAACTAGGCAGCGCTTCTCTGTGAGGAGTGCCCCATCTTAAAAAAATAATTCCTGGCTTAAGAAAATGAAAGGTTGCTGTTCATAGACTGGCTACTAGGGGGTAACTACCTACTGTAGAACAAGACAGTTACAACAGGAAAGGGAACATACACGTACAGAAAAAGGCAAAAATGGGTCCGTGCATACCTTGCGTACTCACTCGCAGGGGCTCCTCCACCTCACTGCCTAGGGGCTCCAAAAAAGTAGATCCGGCCCTGCACCCCACCCTTACCTTTCAGATCGTAAGTTCTATTTGTATTTCTGCTTACTTTAGAATTTGTTTAGATCTTTGCAATTCACCAAAAATACAGCAAACTCCGGTGCAAATCCTGTCCAAACCCATATACAGCTAATATGGGGTGGAGAGAAGCAGCTCTGCTAGTCCCTCAATTGTAAAGTTCAAATGTGGATTTTTAAGGAAAGTTCAATAATAAATTGTTCACATATTGATTCCATTGCCAATCAATTATGAAATAAACATTGTATGGCCACTATTTTGACCATTTAAGTTCATTTAAGCCAATATGTTTTGCTGGCTGAGTCCGTTTAAGAAAAGATTGCTGTATACAATGTCCTCATACATACATGTGATAACTCATATGGCTAGTCTATTGTGATCATTCACTTAAGTTGTTAACTATATTAACTGACTAAATATTTTCCTTTGCTTTGTATGTGCTTTAATTAGGTTAAGTAACTAAATGTATCCTCCTCAATGAAGTTTTGAAATAAAATGTACACTTCACTTACTTCTAAGAAGCCCCAGAGTAACAGATTCATGCCTTCTAGAGCCTTGTCCTTGTTTTTCATCATTAGAGTTGCCATGTTGCACAACTGTGACTTCAGGGGCTTCACACTAACAGTATCTAACACTGCCAACAAGCACCGTGAATTATTGTGAAGCCCTTTCCATTTGACAGTGTTTTTAGGCCACAGTTGTGCAACATGGCAGCTCTCATGATTAGAAGCAAGCATATCACATATATAGTTGTGAGCATGCGAGTTGTTGCTAACGCTTGCGGGCTTGCATAGTGAGCCCGCGGCCCTTCAGCGCTCCTTGCCAGCAACTGCGACCCTCGCAATATTTACGTCGTAACGCAAACAAAATACGAGACACGTTACGACCCATTACGACCTCGCAAAAAACGGCCGCAACAAGCGCACATCAAAACATGAAAAATACAACAAATAAAAAGTTTACACCTCAATTTAACTCAAATTAAAAGAGTTTAGACACTAATAAAATTTTCTAAGCGAGAGAAAAAATGGCCGCCGAAAAACACGAAAACGAGGCTACAGCAGTCTAAAGACACAAAACACCACCAAACACCTACGTATTTGCCGAAAAACACTTACAAAATTAGAAAACAAGGACGCAACCCGCGCAATCCAAAAAACATTACAAACACAACAAATACAAACAACAAACACATAAAAAGGTTACTCACAGCAAGGGGTGGCACCGAGGACCTCTGCAAGTGAAGTTACACCTCCATTTAACCACAAATTTTGGAGTTTAGACACCCGAAAATCACCTAAGCAAGAGAAAAAATGGCCGCTGAACAAAACGAAAACGAGGCTAAAGGTCCCTAAACACGCAAAACACTACCATAAACTCGCAAAACACCACCAAACAGCTACGGATATTCCAAAAAAGCCCACCAAACAGCTACGGATATTCTGAAAAACTTGCACGACATAGAAAACTAATATTACGAAAAACTCGCACGACATAGAAAACGAACGATGCTACATCAGCCACATTATATGCACCAAACACCCTTAGCTCACTTACAATTTCATTGCCGTCATTTTTTGACGGGCAATTCGCTAGTACTTTAAAGTTATATTTAAAGTATTCAAAGTACTTTGAGGCAGATAAAATGAATTAACCATGTGTTAAAAGTTGTATATAAAACAAAAAATGTCTAAAAGAATCTATCTAAAGAACTATTGCTGTGTTTTAAGTTACACCACTTGACCAGGTGCATTTGTATTTTCTCCGCTATGTGCTAACTTATTCATTGCAATCTATTTTCTTCTATTCCTCCTTTGACTGGTGCCATGTACGATTCCTTTAAGCAACAAAAAAAGCCATAATCCATTTGATTTTTCTATCTTCCCAAGAGAAAAACTTTTGACAGATGATAAATAGCAACTACTGACAGTCATCAATGTGAAGCTATCATGCTTTTACATTAAATACAAAAACAGAGTTGTACAGTCACTCGGGAAAAGACTTTTGACACATAAGAGACAAATATATAATCCTCAGAACTA
>CM050170.1:182157895-182275395 GCA_027410445.1 Discoglossus pictus | reverse complement strand
TAGAATTGATTAGTTAACCTAACTAAAACATTTATATAACATTAAAAATGTTTAAAGGGTTTAAATAGAGGCAACACATTTAAATGATTCTAATATTTCTATATATGTGTGTGTGCAACTCGGTTGTTATCTCTCTAGCATTTGATAGTTTTCTTTCTAGTTGAGAGGTAAATTACATTAATGGCTTTGAGATTCCTAGTTATCATGAGATAAGAATCTTCTCCCATTTGTGCCGAGTATGAAGTTAATAGGTGAATCTTGTTCTGTACATCGCTCAACATAACAAAGACTTTCTGCATTGCCTATCTCATGACAGTAATTATCCTTGAAAATATGCGGATGCATAACTAACAGTTATATCTGTAGGTAAATGACTTTACAGTCACCCTTCTCTGTTTATAGCTACTTCAACTATTTTACTGCATTTATTAAACAAACCTCCTTATTATCTGAATTTAAATGAGCATACTATGTTGTTATTTCTACATTGTATGTATCTATTATAAGGTACAAGCTTCTGCTGTAAAAGATCAACTTAGCATTTAGACGGATACTGAGCAAAGATATGTATTTATTTTGGGTTTATATGCACAATCTGAATAGACTGAATCGTGTGTATTTATTACTTTACAAGGACTCATCCTCCTGAGAATGTAGAGGGTAAAATCAACAAAGAATAGAAGAGGGAACGTTGAAGTAAAGTAAAAATTACATATAAAAATAATTATAAAGGTTGTGTGTTATGATTTTTTTTTTATTTTGCTTTCAAAAAACATTTTCCTACCATCGAGTTTAGTTTTTTAAAAGACAATATGGAAAGAAAATACTACATTGGTCTTTTAAATTATGACTTCAGATCTAAACAAAGCTTAATACGGCACAACTGTCCCCAAAATACAGGGGTGTAGCTACTCTGCAAGAAAGAGCAATATTTTAGCTTTTGATTTTTTGAGTAATTCAGAATATAGATGTGAATTGATAACTGTGTATGTTAGCAGTGGCTGAGCTAGTAAATGGTCCCCCTGGTGCAAAAAAATATTACTCCCTCCTCCCTCCCTATGCCAATGCACTCAGTGACACCTTCTCCCCCACCCTCGCCACCTCTCGCAAAAGGCACCTGCTCAAAGCAGCTCCTTTCCCCACAAGATCCCCCTCTCTCAGCCTCTTACTCCTCTTTCTTACCTTCAATCCACTAATTTCCCCTCAAAGACTCACATTCCAAACCAACTGGCCCCTCTTAGTATTGTTACCTCCTCAAAACCCTTCCTAAAGCAGCTTCCTTCCCCCAAGTCCTAACTACTCCAGCCACTGACCCCGCTAAATACCCCACTTAGACCCCCGCTATAGCTTTTCCCCTTCCCAACACCCCTTCTCATAGCAGCTGTCCTCCCCTTCTCAAGATCCCTTCCCGGAGCAGCTCTCCTCCCCTTCTCAAGTGACCTTCCCGAAGAAGCTCCCCTTCCCAACACCGCTTCCCATAGCAGCTCCCCTCGCCAAGACCCTTTCCCATAGCAGCTCTGCTCCCCAAGACCCCTTTCTATAGCAGCTTCCCCCAAGACCCCTTCCCATAGCAGCACCCCTCCCAAGACTCATTCCCATAGCAGCTCCCCTCCCAAAGACCCTTTCCCATAGCAGCTCCACTCACCAAGACTTTTTCTCATAGCAGCTCTGCTCCCCTCCCCAAGACACCTTCCCTATAGCAGCTCTGCTCCGCTCCCCAAGACACCTTCCCCATAGCAACTCTGCTTCGCTTCCCAAGACCCTTTTCCATAGGAGCTCCCCTCCCCAAGACTCTTTCTCATAGCAACTCTACTCCCCTCCCCAAGACACCTTCCCTATAGCAGCTCTGCTCCCCTCCCCAATACCCTTTCACATAGCATCTCCGCTCCTCAAGATGCGCCATCTTGTAGTGACGTCAAAAATCAAGTAGAAAACATTTTAAAATGATTTAGCTTGAAGCTCCTTTTATTGTCTTATAATTGGTTTAAAATACTATTTTGTTAGCTTCTATATCTCTCAAACTGTATTTTTATTAATTCGACTGGAGTCTGGCACGCATCACAGAATTCACTAATGTGGAGAACTTATCGCAAGTCCTAATAGGATGGTTGCTGCATTATGCGTCTTGTCTCCTAGGCCATTCAAGACTTACAGCCTTATTAAATTGCGATTCAGCCAATTGAATAGGGCTCTTTATAAGCACCGAGCATATTTTTTTTACAGAAGTTTTTAGTTAGTGAAGACCTTGCTTTTGGATAGAAGTTCACTAACTAAAAACTTCTGTAAAAAAATATGCTCTGTGCTTATATAGAGCCCTATTCAATTGGCCGAATCGCAATTTAATAAGGCTGTTAATCTCCCCAATCTCCACAACAAACTACTACAGTCCCTAATGTTGGCCACCAAAAGCCACATTGCCAAGCAATGGAAATTAGAGTCCCTGAACATCCAAGCAATGAAAAACAGACTCAACTTTATATTAATAATAGACACACTTACACGTGTCTTAGACCCCATGCCAATATCTTAAACAATGGGAAACTTTAATAGCCTACTACTACAGTGACACCTTAAATTAGACCCCACCAACAACCAAAAAAAAGCAGTTCTGGGGGGACTTGGGTCCGGAACACTGGACCCTGTGGATGGAGATAAAAGTAAGACACACCAAATACAAACACGGATCTGAAGATAGGGAAAAGTTATATGTTCTCCTTAATTTATTTTATGTTTTTTTGATATATATATATATATATATATATATATATATATATATATATTTGTTTTAATTTCTTATTATTATTGTTGTTCAGCTCTTCAGTCATGTCCAACTCTTGGTGACCATATGGCTGCAGTCCGCCAGGCACATCTGTCTATGTTTCTGGTTGTGCTTATCCATATGGTTTTCTTAGCAACGATACTGGAGTGGGTTTGCGAGTTCCTACTCCAGTCAGCTATGATTTGTCTGACCTCTCAGCTAAGACCTGCCCATCTATGATGACCCTACATGGTATAGCTCACAGCTTCACTGAGGTACACAAGCCCCATCACCACGACAAGGTAGGGGTTATTTCTACTTCTATTTCTCATACCTACTAATAATACCCAAACAGCTAATTCCTCCAGTCACAGTCCTCCTTATACACTCCCACGCCTTTAAATTCCAAAATGGAGGGATACATGATAACAATTGAACCATAATTATATATATTACATGGAGTATTACATTTTAAGAATGTTTCTCAAACTCCCAATATCCATTATCTAATAATCAATAACTCCCACTTTATTTCCCAAATTCTCTCAAATACTATAACATAGCTCGGAGACGTGGAGATGGAAGTGTCATTAAAAAAAACAAATACGTAAGGACAAAGAAAATTTAATTATTAAAAGAAAATATTTTAATATAGTTTATGTTAATAATTATTGGCAAATATATCAAACAAAGAATAACAATGTTCATGATATATAACCTTATGTATTACACTTTCTGTGACAATTACTGTACATGTACAACAACTGTATATTTTTTGGCGATACTTTCTTCTAGGAAAAAAAAATGGAAAGAGAAAAAAAGCGTTTATTTGCAAAAAATCATGAAATATGCATCAATTTAAATTTTTTTAAATATTTTTTACATAGTATTCAGTTCTCTATTTTATCATAGAGAACAATATTAATAAATAAAATTTCCCTTTAAGTTAATGCATATATACTCTTTAAGTTTCCCTTACATCTCGCTGATAATTTGCCATTTTATCTGACAGATATTCCTCAGCTTTTCCTTTAATTCTAATGTATGCAAAGATTATACTGTATAGTGTAAAATGTGCTTCTAAATATAAAGTGACACCTATTTGGTGAAAGAATTGTCAACGCTTCAGGTTTCCGATGTATGTGCATGTTTTATGTCACATGTACAGAATACATAAGCATCTCATTTGGGTTGTGGAGGTAAGTTGTGGGAGGCACAATGAACTTGTTAGATTTATTATCTGTCAGCGCGAGCTGGCAATTAACAACGCATCATAAGAAAAATGATTGAATTAAGGCACATACAGTCAATGGACACATAAATGCGTCACTTCGTGCTAGTTAATAATTGTAATATTATTATTTTTTTTATGAGAACCAAAGTCTATGAATTTCTAAAGCATATGTTAGATGCCAGCTAGGCAATAATTATTCTGAGATTCTAAATTTCACATTGTTGTAAAGTATTTCTTGGATTTTTACACACACAATAGAATCACATATAAAGTCGTTGGTAACGCAATGGTAAAATTGCGGACTTGCACAACGAGCCCGGGCAGCTGCCAGGGCCACAGTTACGGGCCGCAACCGCTCTCTCCTTACTGTGTCCAATGACATCCTGCTGCTCTTCTCTCCGCAGGAGCGTCTTCTTGCTGTGACCGGAACCGGCATATGCTAATGACGGGACATGCATGTGGCGTCATGTCATTATCATATACCGGGTCACAGCAAGAAGACAAGCTGCTGGGGAGAGAAGAGCAGCAGGAGGTCACCGGACACAGCACTGGTATACACCCCCGCGGAGTCCACCACCCTATCTGGTTCCTGCCGTAGCTCCCCCCCCCCCCCCCCAGATCCTCTCAGCCTCCCCCCCGCCCGGATCCACTCAACTTACCCCTACCCCCACCGGATCCTCTCAGTCTCCCGCCACCCCTGATTTCCCACAAGCTTACCAGTATATACGCTTCTGGTCTGTCTACCTGCACATGTGCGTCCCTCTGCACATGCAGGGAAGCCTGCGTGGTGCCTGCGGGGGTGGGGGGAAGGATGAGGGGACCGGGGGGGAAGGCTGAGGAGATCCAGAGCGGGATATGAGGGGATCTGGAGGTGGGGGGCTGAGGGGGTCCTGAAGAGGCTGAGGGGGGGGGGAGACACAGGGGATGGAGAGGGAGGGAAGAGACACAGGGGAGGAAGGGGGGGGAGACACAGGGGAGGGAGGAGGGGGGAAGAGACACAAGGGAGGGAGGAGGAGGGGAAGAGACACAGGGAAGGGAAGAGGGGGAGAAGAGACACAGGGGGGAAAGAGACACAGGGGAAGGGGGAAAGAGACACAGGGGAGAGGAAGTAAAGTGGGGGAGAGGCTCACAATGATCGCCAAAGGTGTTCATTGCGAGGCCTGTGATGAGCGCCAAAGGCGCTCCTTGCGCTGGAGGATATGAGCGCCGCAGGCGCCCAGCCCTACGACCCACGGGACGTAGGCAATGAGCGCTGAAGGGGATCATTGCAAAGCAGGAAAGGTGCGGCTTGCCTAAAACGGCAATGAGCAGAGAACTTGCTCATTGTAGGGCACCGTTGGCGCTCATGGCGTGGCCTGTAAAGTAGACGTGGAAGAGGCTTGCAATGTCTGTTCACTAAAGTAACTGCATAGAGAGAGAAATATGTTAAATAAACCTTTTTTTTTTTTCATTTTAACTAGATGACTTAATTCATATTTAACCTTAATGTAATTGTCATATACAATGTTCTCTCTTAGTAGGGTGCCATTTGTCACAGGTGTGACTTAAGGTCATAACCACATGGAAGTGGCTTCACACTATCAGTGTAATGCTACTAAGAAGAAGTGACATGCTGTGCTTCTAAACATAAACAGTAATGTGAAGACCCTCCCTGCAGGTCTGGTCTTATGCCACAGCTGTGAAACATGGCACCTTATATGAGAGAGAACAGGAAGACTGGGGAACATCCTGAAAGCTGAGAATCTGGGCTTCTTAGAAGTAAAGGAAGTGTAAATTGTATATGAAAATTGCATTGAGAAGAATAAAATGAATTTAGTTACATAGTTACAAAAATATCTTAAAGTGTACTTTTGCCTAAAAGTCCCTTTAATTGTATTTATTTTTGTTTTGTCTAATGGTTATTTACTGTAGTACTCTGTGGCTGTGATCTGTTCACTCTCCATTTTGTGACCCAATTTTTTATCGGTGCAGAGAAACAATAGCATCTGTTTGACATAGTATACTATGGAGACACCAGGGAGACACTTAGCTCAATAGCCCTCAATCTGTATTGTGTCAGACATCCCTTTACATAAAGATACAGGCAGTGACATCTATGTAAATAATGCCTAAGGGTACCGAGCAGTAAAATGGGAATGTAGGGACTAGAATTCCCCACAAGCATAACCAATTCATTTTATAAGAATAATACACACATATAAAAGAAATAATGTACGAGAATTTATGTTGATTTACCCTGAGAGGAAAACGTGTGCCCTTATTGGGATAAAATGCATGTAATACTATACATTGTAGACTAATTGCACTGATGATTGGATTGATACCATCAAAATAGTTTAATCATGTGTACATCTGTATAAAGTATAACTGTTTTAATGCAAATGCAAAGCTAAATATCAAAACATCGACTTTCAGTCCAAATGGGGAATTCACCAACAATCCGATTATGATGTCAACGCTATTTTAACAAATAAAGTTCAAAGAAAATATTCCCGGAGCACTGACATCACTAATTATATTACATGGGGAGACTCTCATTACTGGCTCATGGGGCCAAGCATAGGGCTTAGGGTCAAGCCCTCATCTTGAACATCCACCCACCACTCGATGAATGATTGCTCCCATTAACTAAAATTCCAGGTCCACCATCCGTCACACACCACCAACACGTATGGAGGAAATTGGAGAGAACACAGAACTGATAAGTATGATTTTGGGATTTATTTTTACCAAAATAGTTTCTGGTAAAATTGAATTACAATGAAGAGTAGAGGACTATCTAATAATTAGCCATTCAATATAAGTTTAAATGACAACTGTACAATGAAAAATATGTAAGTTTGAGTCGAAGAGCATAATTAGGCAAAATGCCATCAAGATCCCTTTTGATGATCCCTGGTGGCATCCATGATACTTTGGTGAAGGTTGTCAGTGCAGAGTAGCGTTTCCAGATAAACGTGTTGGAGATTATTTTTGCCTTGGAGCATGTTCTGAAGGAGAAAAGTGCCTAAACTCTAAAGGATCCAATAATATGACAAATCCTTCTTACCCTGTTTAATTCCCTTTTTACGCCTCCCTCCAGACACACCCTTCAGACTTCAAGCTATAAGGAACTTCTGAAACCAGACAAAATGGAAGATTCCACAGATAAGAGTCTAAAAAGTTTAGATTTTTCCCTAAAATAGGTTTAGTTTTATGGGTTTACACCACTGCTAATGGTGTTAGTTTCTTACTCCCTTCACAAACGTGCAGATAATCTTGAACTACAGTAGTCCTTTAAGGGCTGATCAAGGTGAGTCTTGATTTTGAATTGCTAAGCGACCACTGCACAATGATAAACAAAAGTATTTGTTTGAAAACTTTGAGCCTGATTCAATTGAGCAATTGTCAGTTACTGGAGCCCGTAATGAAGCCCGTAAGCGAATTTGCAATTCAATTGGTGTCTTTTTGGGGGCTACAAATGTGTTACGGGTTACGGGCTTGAAATTCTTGCGGTTGCTAAAACCGGTACTTATGGACTTATGGTACTTTTACGGACGCAAGAGTTCTGATTGCTAAAATCGCAAATCGCTATTCAGTCGCAAAAATCCCTCAAGCCCTCAAGCCCGTAAACGGCAAATGTAGAAGAAAATCCTACAGGTACCAGATAGGACTCGGGGTTAAACACCGGATCATTGCACTGTAATTGCAAATAAAAAATCAATACTGCCCTGTAAATGACGGGAAAAGTGATGAAATACATTAGAATTAATTGCACAACAGTCTCAAACTCGCAAGGCTGCAAACATTTTTTTTTTTTTTTTTTATGTTTCATGTCGGGGTTATATCAGTCTCGGGAATCAATAAGTTAATACATATTAGGCCACCCACGTGGACTAGAACAGTATCGCCATTCATTTTTATTATTTTGTGTTTTGCGTCTTTGCCTGTCCGATCGCATATGGGACCTCCAAACCCTAATTGATTGACTTGCAACCTCCATGTTTTAATGCCTTAATGATGACCGTCTCATTTTCTATTGGCTGTTTATAAATGGGTAGTTACAGTCTTGCTTAATTGATCATATTCCCTCCCTGAACTACTACATACTATGGCATGGTTTACTGTTTTGGCTTAAGGGACGGATTTTGTAGGCTTGCTCAATTGAATAGCACCGGAATCCGAGACGAACGGGAGCACGCAGCACACCCGCAGACATACAGCCTGTATAACGTAAGATGCGGGCTTGCAATTGAATCGGGCTCTTTGAGTGTAACTAAAAGCAGGAAAAAGTCATAAGTAAGTTTTAAATTTTTTGATGCCTCTGCTGGTCCCTGGGGGAATCCATGATGCATAGATGGAAGGTGTGTGAGTGAGAGGACCTTTACAGATCTGGAGAAATGCGGTTGCATTTCCTGAAGCAAGGAGTCTGCTTCTGGGCCAATGAGGGGTGAGGGGCTGGTATCAAATTCAGTCTTATCCAATTACCTTAACATAGGCTCTGGACTTTTGCCTGCTCCCTCCCTCCACTGATTATTTTTATAAATACACATTCCCATCATCCAGCTCTCATGATGTGATGTAATACCACAAAATAGATTCCTGTACTCACATAGAGGCCCCTATTCAATTGCAAGCCTGCAGTTTACGTTATACCGTCCATATGTCTACGAGCTTGAGATTTGCTGCATTTACAGAGCGATTCAATTGAACAAGCCCTCAATTTACGGGCCGAAAGTTGAAACCGTAAACCATGCAGTCGTAAATAGCATTTCAGGCCATGATCATGACCAACTACGCTAGGCCGTATCTACCGATTTAGAAACGTCATCATTACGTCAGTAAAACATGGAGGTCAAACAATTAGCGTTTAGGGGTCCGATATGCAATCAGACTCACAATCCGGCAATTTACAAAATAATAAAGATGAATGGCGATACTGTTCTAGTCCATGTGGGTGGCCTTATTTGTAAGAATTAATTGATTCCCGAGACTGATATAACACGGAAATTAAACATAAAATCTAATATTTTTTTTCGTTTACAGGCTCCATTACGGGCTTCAGTAACTTGTGCTCAATTGAATAGAGGCCAGAGTGTATAACATTTTTTTTTTTTTTTTTTTTTATGCCCATTGATTACACAGCTGCTAATAATGTTAGTTTGATACTTACTTCACAAACAAGTGACTTTTTTCTTGAACTGCAGTGGTGCTTAAATAAAGCTGTAATGATACTCTCCCACACACAGAGTGCCAGGCTGGTTTATTTGGTAGGAAATAGGGATTGCTTGGGATGATTACCTCGGTCTCTTATAGTATTATAGGTAGATTAGCAGCTTCTTTAGAGCTTCTCCATTTCATGTTTTTTTACATTTCGGAATGTAAGTAAAATCCAAAAAGAAATGGAAGACTATTGTAAGAAAGCCACAAAACCCTTCAGTTTGATTCCTGTGGTTGTTATTTTGCTGCACTCATATAATTCAGATAGGAAAGTAATACAAAGATTGGCTTTGCTAAGTCATTTACTTTACATTTACAATATCCATTTTTTGTTAGATCTTAGAAATAATGCTAAACATTTACAATGTCTGCTCCGAAAAGCAACTAGTGATGCCAAAGTATTATTACATTTTTAGTGGTATGTTGGTATTTCTTCCAAACAGAAATGTTTTTTTTTTTTTGTAAAACAAATATTTGTGTTTTATTTCTTATACAGTCTAAGGCAAAGTTAAAGGTACATGTAATACATATAATTAAAAGGGCAGGTTTTAAAATATTACTGAAAAGTTGTGTTTTTTTCTGCATGAAAATAAAATGCTGCAAAGGTTAAAAAATGTATTTGTAATAGTTTTCAGCATTGTGAAAAAGCATCATTCTAACAAATTATTGAATATTGTGGGTATATATGTATGTGTATATATATATAAAAAAAAATATATATATATATATATATATTTTTTTTTATTTATTTTTATTTATATATATATATATATATATATATATATATATATATATACACTAAACTCCCCGTTATCCGGCACCTATGGGGATTGCCTATTGCCGGATAAGTGTAGTTTCTGGATAATTGAGAGTTTCAAAAACAGCCTAAAAAAACCTTAAACCCCTTGAAACACCTCAAAAACCTATTAAATAGCTACTAACAACTAAACTAAGCTATTTTGAGCAACAACAAAAAAAACTAACAGAATTTTTAATGTGCCGGATAGTGCCGGATAATAGAGAGTTTTTTGCAAATGGGGAATAGAGGCAGGTGCCGGTTGCTTGAGAGCCCTGGATGGTTGAGTGCCGGATAATCAAGCGTTTACTGTGTGTGTATATATATATATATATATATATATATATATATATATATACACAGTAACCACACTGAATGCTACCCTGATGAGCGCTCTTTTCCCCTCTAATTCCCTGCTCAGAGCTAAACCCCGCAATAAATCTCTTTGGCCCTTTAAATCCCTGCTTAGACCTCGCCATAGCGCTGTTTGAGAGCTATGGCATTAAAATGCCACATTTAGTGCTGCTTCAAGGAACGCATGTGTAGCACATAACGGGATATTCCTGTATACATTTATATACATCTATATATATACTGTCTCCACATTTAGACATCTAAAAATGAGTCAATTTCTTTTTTTTTGTAATTATAGTTTTCATGTAGTAGCAGATATAAGGAATATATATATATATATATATATATATATATATATATATATATATATATATATATTTATATATAGGCTATAGGCTTGTTTTAACTAGGGCCCACCTGAATGTAGAAGCTTTCACCTATCTCACTGACTTAACTAGATACTCATTACTGATGTGTTAATATTGACACGCTACATGTTATGTTTCATGGATTGTGTTATTTTAGCAGTCACCATGTTCAAGGATAAATATAATCTTGGCAAAATCTTCCATGACACTGTTTATTTCTATAGACCCTCCTGGATCCATAAACCTGCAAGCCCTCTGTAATATTCTGCAAATATCATCTGTAATTCCTCAGTCTGTCTTTGTTTTGTCTTCTTAATTTATGTATGGAAATCCCTTACTAACCTTTGTTTTGTTGTGTTGCTAAAGGGCTGTCTTTATATGTTACCTGGATCAAAGTCATTTTCTGAGCAGGTAAATTGAAAGTGACAAATCATAAGCTTTGTTCATCCACATTTTGGACAATATTGTGCACTGACCTCTGTAATGTATAAATATATATTTATATATATATATTTCAGTGATATACCTACTCATAATTTCCACAACAGAGGCTGAGTTCCCGCTTCATGCTGATGATAGCCAGTAAGCTTGAAACAGCTGTACATGGATAGGATACTCAGCTTGTGTTTATTCCAACCTTAGCTTTGCATTAAAACTGTGTAATACAGCATGCATAAGCTTAAAGGAAGCCATGTTTGATAATGGCTACGGAATGAAGAGCGAGGCATTTGTGGGCATATTTGTGTGTCCCAGCTCAACTTCCCAGAATGCAGTGTAATAACTGTTTTTCTCGGAACTCTGAGCTGGAAGCAGGTTTTTTAACTTGCTTTAGACATTCAGATGTGAACACAGATGTACTTTTTATTTACTATATATATATATATATATATATATATAGATTTAGAGCCTATGAAAATAAAATCTGTCCATCTATTCGCCAGGAACTGAGATTGCCGTTTGCCATAATCTTTGTTGTGTTAAGGTTGAGCAGCAGGCCAGCTTTTGCATTCTCTACTTTCACCCTCATCAGTAGGCCCTTTAATTCTCATTTTCAGCCAGCAGAGTAATATCATCACCGTATAAGAGGTTGTTGATATTTCTTCCAGCAATATTAATTGTAATTTACGATACATCCAGTCCGGCCTTTTGCATGATGTACTCTACATATAAGTGAACAAATAAGGTGACAGCATACAACCTTGTCACACTCCTTTTCCAATCTTGAACTATTTGGTTGTTCCATGGCTTCTTGGTCCACATACAGATTCCATGAGATGATCTGGTACTCCCATCTCTTTAAGAACTTCTGTTGCGATCCACACAGTCAAAGGCTTTAAATGATCTATGAAGCAGCATAAATGTTTTTTGTTTTTCTCGAACTCTCTTGCTTTCTCAATTATTGGCAATTTGATCTCTATATATAGTTCTCAAGCATTACTTCACTGGCATGTAAAATGAGATAATTTGTTTGATAAATAAAGCACTCCTTTGCACTGCTTATTTTTTTATAGACTAATCTTTTCCAGTCTTGCGGCAATTGTTACGTTTTCCAATTGTTTTGGCATAAGGCAAGCAGCACTTTCACAGAATCATATTCTAATATTTTTATCAGCTCAGCCAGGATTTCATCAACTCCTGCAGCCTTGTTATCAGCAAGGCTTCCTAAAGCATATCTTACTTCACTCTACAAGATGTCTGGCTCCAGCTCATGGACAAAATATTGAGGATATCAGTGCTTTTAAGGTCCATCCTGAATAGATCTTTAATGTATCCCTAACTATTAATTAATTAGTTGTATATAAAAAAAAAATTGATGGGGTAACTGCACCCTTTTTTAATTAAATGTTTCTTCTACCCATAAATATACTTCAGTATCTCCATTACTTTACACTATTATTTTAAAGTTTTATTTTGTCTTTTTTAACGTTTTTTTTGCAGATATTTTTAAGATATATTGTGAGCACAGTAAGTTAATCAATGTAAATATTTAAAATTATGTGGATGATAGTTACCAAAAAAGACAACAAAGTCAGAGGTGCTCATCAGAGAACGAACCAACCTTAATACGTTAGTTCTATGGCCATGATAACACACTCTGAGAGCAACCTCTTTTAGCTCACTTGTGCCCTTCACAGGAAGAAATATCCTGTAGTATATCAGTCTGGTCCCACTCAAAAGAGTGACCCAGCCCCAAAATACCAGGCAATTCTACCCTGAACAGGAGAAACAGCAAACCCCAGACGCGTTTCGGCCTTTATGGGCCTCGCCAGTGAGGTGCAGCTAAACTCCGTAAGGCACAGTGAGCAAGGGGTCCACGTCTGGATTCCCCTATTACCCTTAGGGAGACTAAACCCTAAAGGTAATTTGCATATAGAAAACAACAAAGTCAGAGGTGCTCATCAGAGAACGAACCAACCTTAATACATTAGTTCTATAGCCATGATAAGCCACTCTGAGAGCAAACTTAGTAAAAAAAATCTAAACTTTGTGATCTCCTGTATTTATGTTATTTAGACAAGATGGAAAAGCAAAGTATTATAGAGAAGTTATTTTTACAAGGTTTAAAAGTGCTGTGCTATGTTTCTAGAACTGGAAAACAGGGCATCTGCTTCGAGACGAAAATACAAGATATTTACTGACATCTCAACAATTTTTGTTTTGAATAGTTAAAGGCCTCGTTATGAAATGCGAAAACAAGCAGCGCTTGCAGATACCGGACAATTTGTTGGAAGCGATTCCCAGACACAATTTGCTGATGGCATTCCCTATCAATTAGTACATATCATTTCTTGGGTATAAACCGCACTGCAGGACTTTTGTGGTAAAGCAAATAAAATCTATACAAACGCCTTTATTTCTGTTCTAATCATCCCACTGCTGTAATTCACTCCGTGTGATCATAAGAAGAGAGCATTATGTGTGATTACCTTGCAAAGTTTCCAGTCTACAACTGAGGCTTCTGCAAACTTACAGATAAAAATCATTAGGACCATATATGTGCATATTATATCTACCTACAAAATGTCTTAATAAATCGTCTGGATAGTCTTATGTATTTACTTCAATACTTTTAGTATTAAAAATTAAATTAGCATCTTGCTTGTGGAGTATCTCACTATAACACATATTACTAGTACCCATCTTAATAGCGATGTTGGATAACTGGAAGTATGCAACTTGGCTTAGTAAGTAGTCCAATAATATCTAAAGCTATTCTCTGGGATGGCCTCCAGTCATGAGTATGATATGTAAAGGGGCCTTGCGCCACCCTTATTGCCATCCTTATGACAGATTAGGCAGAAAAGTTTCGCATTATTTGATAACAAAGGCCAATAAAAGGCCTGGGTATCATTTGAGTTTATAGGTTTCCCTGATGACCAACCTGTGGGCCACATGAAACTGGGCAGGCAATTACAAAGCCAACACTTTTGATGTCTAATGCAAATGTATTGAGTCTAAGATGAGGTCTATTAGGGTCTACATCTGTAACGCATCAAGGTAGAAAAGGTCCAGGAAGAGGTATAGATTTGAAGGTGAATAAGAACCAAAAAGGCTCATCTGGTCAACTCATTCTATTTACTTAAAACAGTTGGCCTTATGCGTATCCCAGGCATACTTAAATTCCTTAACTGAATTTAAATATACCAGTTTCCACAAGGACATTGTGTGTAAACGATTTACATGACCCATAGACTGGTATTTTGGGGCTTTGGTCTACAGGGATTTTGCTCCTTCTTCAGGAAAGGTAGAAGTTACAAGAACTGGATATGGTCCACCATAAGACAGGTGAAGGTTCAACCAGATAGACAATTAATAGCATTACTAATATTTGTCATCTTTAGTTTCATGGGGTATAGCCAGGGGTGTAGGAGCCAAAATAATTCTGTTGGGGTTAAAGCTCATTATATACACATGCCCCAACTTTTGTTGGGGTTGAAATATTGGAGTGGTGTGGAGCTACCATAGATGAAGAAAGGTACATGTAAGGTTAGAACATTTATCCATTTATTCACTTTTCCGTTACTGAACTACAAAAGCACAAAAGCAAATTGTGGACCATGCTGAGCAGTTCCTCTGGGTTCCCCTGTTTTCTGAGTCTGACCCTGTACAAATCTTGCTAGAATGGATAGAGCTACTGGGCATTCTCCATAGAGTGAACATCACTCCATCATCACCAGGGGTGCCAGTGAAATAAGCAGAGCACCTGGGCTTGACTTCCATTCCAAGTCGCTTGTGCTTAGAAGCTATAGGGGCCCCAGGCTAGGGAGGGCAAAAGCCCCTCTTTAATTGGACTGCCTGGGTGACTAGTATTCAACCTATGAACTTCCAGGTCAATTTTGCAACTTGGTAACAGTCTCTGGAAAATGGAAAAGGTGAAATCCACCAAGAAGGCCAAAAAAGTTGTTCTGATCCATATCACATATACAGTTGTTAGCAGGCGGGTTGTTGCTAACGCTGTGGGCTCGAACGCTGAAGGCGCTCCTTGCCTGCAACTGCGGACCACGCAACATTTACGGACTTACAAGAAAGAAATAGGAGACGCGGGACTTACAAAAAAAACATTACGACCTCGCAAAAATACGACCTTACCACCAGAAACCCGCACACATGAAATCATTAAAAACACAACAAATACATAAAAAGCTTACCTACAGCAAGGGGGGGCACCCAGGACCTTGAAAACTGAAGTTACACCTCAATTTCTCTCGAAATACAAGAGTTTAGAAACCCGAAAATCTCCTAAGAAAGATAAAAAATGGCCGCCGAAAAAAACGAAAACGAGGCTACAGGACTCTAAAGACGCAAAACACCACCAAACACCTACGGATTTTCCAAAAAAGGTGGACGCGATCCAAGAACAAGGACGCCAAATCAGCCACAGACACGTACCACACATTAGGCGCCATTTACAACACTAACTTACACGATGCGGAAGTACACAGCTACCCTAACGGATTTGGCTCGCGCACGCACACTCTTTACACTACACACTGCACACATTGCTGACACTTACACAGCAGCTCCACAACACTCAAAACACACATTGTATGCTGCGGCAACATGAAAACAGATTGCCAGCTCTTCTGCACAATGCTTCCTGCATATATTACTTCCAAATAGGTGAAGTATATTGATGTATTATTTTATTAATTATTTCATTAGCATTAGCAAAAAAAACAATGCTCATAGCACACAAACAACCAACAACCTCGCAATGAGCGCCGAAGCATCTTGGAACACCAACAAAATTTACCGCCTTTACAATCCTATTGCCGTCATATTTTGGCGGGCAAGTCGCTAGTTAATAAATAATTAATATATATATTTGTAAAGATATATTTGTTAAGTTGAACGAAAACCCAAATTAAATCATTTATAGTGATTTAAACATCACTCAGTACGGCTTCTGAATCATTCTCATAGTATGATATCATAAAATGTTTGGATTAAAGGTCAGATTTATTTGCATATGTTAAAGCTGCTTGAGTTTTGCTAATTTTATGTACTTCTCAATCTTGCAAATGTGTATTCTACATTTGACATACATGCTAATTTGATTTGTTTAATCAATGTTTTAGCTCAACAACATTTTTCCATTTCATCTTAATTAAAAGCGAGGTAGGTGCGTTTAGGCTTAAACTGATTGCACTTGTCTACATTATTTTTTAATTAACAATGCCCTGATTTTTTGTCTTATAGATGTGATTTTTTTAGAGTACCTTATTAATAATCAGGCTTATGTGTAATCATTAGGCAAAATCTGGAGACAACACAGAACGGGAACAAAAAGCTACATTTTAGACATTAAACGGTTTGCTAATGCTGTCAGATAGAAAATTCACAAACTCATTAATTACCTGGTACAATCAAAGTGCTGTCCCACATAGCATCATATGTTAGAATTACAAACAGATAAAAATGTTCAATCATCTAACACTGTATATATCATTTTTAATAGTTCTTTGATCCTTTTAGAGACATTTAATAGCGCTACGAACTAAAGCTCTAAAGCGTGACTATAGAAATCTCTCTCTCCCTCTCTCTCGTATATATATATATATATATATATATATATATATATATATATATATATATATATATATATGATATTTACTTATGCTTTTTCAGTGATCACTGTAGATCAAGAAAATGTAAATTGCTGCTGTGTTAGTTATAAACATAAACACAGTTTTATAGAAAGCGGTAGCCGGAGGGGTGTGCTTATCTTATCTACAAGTGAAAGGAGGCGTGGGGGATGAGAGAATAGGGAGAGGGGTGGATGATTTGTTATATAATTGGATCTTTCCAAATTTGGCACCTAACCTGCTTTTCAAACGTATGCTCAGAAGCAAACGGCTTGCAACAATAACTGCAAACCTTCTCTTTTGTTTTTCATTCATTTTTATTATGATATGTTCATAATACGTTCGTTCTTTGTTCAGCTAATGACCTTTTTCTTTCTACAACTCTTGTCGCCTCCTCTCATTCTCGCCTTCAGGACTTTTCTCGTGCTGCCCCTATTCTCTGGAACTCCTTGCCTCACTCCACCACATTGTCCTCCTGCCTCAAAAGATTCAAAACCTCACGAAAAACGCATCTCTTAAAGAAGAGTATCACCTTCCACCCTAACATGCTCATCATCTCTCTCTCCCTCCTTTACCACACAGTACCTTTTAGGCTGTAAGTCTGTGAGTTTCAATCCTGCAGGGTGCTTTGGGGAAAGCACCATGGACACCGGGTTCGAAGCTCAAAGACAGGGCCCTCCTTGCTTTGTTATGTTTTGATATAATCAGAGTAAACTTCAATGAGGTAGAGATTGCCTTTGATGTTGTTGTTGTTTTAGACATTCAGTCGTGTCCTACTCTCTGTGACTATGGACCACAGCACGCCAGGTGCCTCTCTCAGTTACCATCCCTCTGCGCTCCATCAAGTTCATGTTCATTGCTTCAGTGACCTCATCTATCCATCTCCACCTCTGTTGTCCCCTTCTTGTGCCTTCAATCTTTCACAGCATCAGAGTCTTTTCTAGGGAATCCCGCTGTCTCATGATATGGCAAAAATATTTAAGCTTCAGCCTCATGATCATACCTTTTAGTGAACAGTTTGTCTTGATTTCCTGAAGTATTGATTTATTGGATCTTCTTGCAGTCCAAGGAACTCTAAGCAGACATCTCCAACACCACAATTCAAAGGCGTCAATTCTACGGCACTCAGACTTTATTTTCCAGCTCTCACATCCGTATGTTACTACTGGGAATACCATAGTTCTAACTATGCAGACCTTTGTTGATAGTTTAATATCTTTAATTTTTACTAGCTTGTCCAAGCTTGCCATAGCTTTCCTCCCCAGAAGCAAACGTCTTTCAATTTTATGACTACAGTCACCATCTGCAAAGATTGTGGATCCAAGAAACATAAAATCTGTCACTGCCTCCACTTCTTCCCCGGCTATTTGCCAGGAAGTGAAATTGCTGTTTGCTATGATCTTTGTCTTTTTAACGTTGAGCAGCAGGCCAACTTTTGCACTCTCTTCTTTTACCCTCATCAATAGGTCCTTTAGTTCCTCCTCACTTTCAGCCATCATAATAGTATCATCTGCAAATCTGAGGTTGTTGATATTCTTTCCAGCAATATTTATTCCGGCTTTGAATTCATCCAACCCGGCCGTATGCATGATATATTCTGTGTATAAGTTGAATAAATAAGGTGACGATATACAACCTTGTTGCATTGCTTTTACGATCTTGAACCATTCTGTTGTCCCATGATTGGTTCCGACCGTGGCTTCTTGGTCCACATATAGATTCTTTAGGAGGAGGATGAGATGATCTGGTGCTCCCATCTCTTTAAGAACTTGCCACATTTTGTTGTGATCCACATAGTCAAAGACTTTAGAATAGTCTATGAAGCAGAAGTAAATGTTTTTTGGAACTCTCTTTCTTTCTCTATTATCCAGAGGATATTGACAATTTGATCTCTTGTGCCTCTTGGTCTGTCTTAGATGCTCATAAACATTAATGTGTGAATTACAATTTTACATTTTCAATTTTTAATAGGGAAAAGGAATGGGAAGGTACTGGTTTGACAAGTGCCGAGGGTTGAGTATCAGAATGTCATTTAAGGTATAATTAGGTCGTATCTCAAGAAATTAATACTCAAGAATTGAGTAATCTGCTTGTTTACTTTATTCCTTTTTCTTTAAGGATGAATAAATATTAAGCCAGCCACCTTTCATCCCAGAAAACTAGTCGGGAAAGAGGTAAGACGGGGGAAACGGAAAGGGGGCAGGCAAATTCTCATTATAAATTTAGTTTGAGATCAAAAGTTTCTGACAAACCTTCTCTTTTAAAAGTATAAGCATCCCCTCTCATAAACACAACCTTCAAAATGTGTCAGGGTGTTTTTAGAGAACAGTAGAGGCAATAAAATGTAATTGTTTAATATATACCGTATATACTCGAGTATAAGCCGAGTTTTTCAGCCCTTTTTTTAAGGCAAAAAAGGGCCCCCTCGGCTTATACTCGAGTCACTCCCCCCCCCCCCCCCCCCCGTGTCTCTCTAAACCCCCCTTGTGTCTCTAACCCCCCCGTGTGTCTCTAACCCCCCCGTGTGACTCTAACCCCCCCCCCGTGTGCCTCTCTACCCCCCCCCCGTGTCTCTTTCCCTCCCCCTCCTCTGCCTAATCCCCCCTCCTCCATCTAAACCCCCGGTACCGCCGGTACCCGGTATATGCTGATGACGCGGCACGCATGTGATGTCACATGCGCGCCGGCGCCGGGTCAAGGAGCGGAGGCCGGAGCACAAGCAGGTAAGTGAGGGGAGAGGAGGGAGGTATTTAGGGGGGTTTAGGTGGAGGAGGGGGGTTGAGGGTGGTTTAGGTTGAGGAGGGGTGTTGAGGAGGGGGGTTGGGGTTGAGGGAGGTTGAGAGGGGTAGAGGTTGAGGGGAGTTGAGGTTGAGGAGGGGGGTTGAGGGGGTTTGAGGTTGAGGAGGGAGGTTGAGGATGGGGGGTTGAGAATGAGGATGTGGGGGTTGAGGAGGGGTTTGAGGATGTGGGGGTTGAGGAGGGGTTTGAGGATGGGGGGGTTGAGGAGGAAGGTTGAGGATGGGGGTTTGAGGAGGGGGTTGAGGATGAGGAGGGAGGATGAGGAGGGAGGTTGAGTAGGGAGGAGGGAGGATGAGGAGGGAAGTTGAGGATGAGGAGTGGGGTTGAGGAGGGAGGTTGAGAATGAGGAGGGGGGTTGAGGAGGGTGATAAGGGAGGGGGGAAGAGACACGGGAGAGAGAGGGGGGACACAGAGGGCACAAGAGGGACACAGGGGACAGCACATTTCCCACCCTCGGCTTATACTCGAGTCACTCATTTTACCCAGTATTTTGTGGTAAAATGGGTGCCTCAGCTTATACTCGGGTCGGCTTATACTCGAGTATATACAGTAATTATGCTTTTAGCCAGACTCTAAGTTTTGAAATATATATATTTTTTATTGTATCCTAGACACAAGTTGCTATTATATATAAGTTGCCACTTGAAGAATAAGTCTAAGGCTGAGAAATATTGTTCAGAAAACACAGCTCATTTTTGAGGAAGTTGTCCAGTCTACTGATGCTTTTATAAAAAAAAAACATAAATATGTCATAGTGAGGTGAAAAGAAGAATAGAACAAAATAAGTTAGAGGAATCTTGTTTCTCCTGAAAAAAATAGGGTTTATTTTATAAAGTATTCTAAAGATGAAGGGGGACTATTTCTTAATATTATAATTATACTAGAGAATTACCTGTCAAAAAATGACGGCAATGAAATTGTAAGGTAGCTAATGCTGTTTGGTGTGTAATAATGAAATATATAATATATTAATAAATTAATATACTTTACCTATTTTGAAGCATTCTGTTGAAGAGCTGACAATCTGTTTTGATGTTGCTGCAGCATTAGTGGTGTGGAGCTGCTGTGTAAGCGTGATAAATGTGTGCAGTGTAATAGTGTGCATGCGCAAGACCAAACCGTTAGCGTAGTTGTGTACTTCCACATTGTTCTAAACTGGCGGCAAATGTGTGGTATGCGTCTGTAGTGTAATATCCGTAGGTGTTTTGTGGTGTTTTGCGTGTTTCTTGTGGTGTTTTGCGTGTTTAGAGTGCTGTAGCCTCGTTTTCGTTTTGTTCGGCGGCCATTTTTTCGGTCGCTTAGAGAATTTTTTTGTGTCTAAACTCTTTTATTTTGAGTTAAATGAAGGTGTAACTTCATTTTTTGAGGTCCTGGATGCCCCCTCTTGCTGTAGGTAAGCTTTTTACGTATGTGTTGTGTGTACTTATTGTGTTTTTCCTTTTTTCATGTTTGTGGGTTGCGGGCGATTTTTGCGAGGTCGTAATGTGTGGTAACGTGTCTTGTATGTTGTTTTGCGTTTTGACGTGAAGTTTGCTAGGGTCGCAGTTGCTGGCAAGGAGCGCCTGAAGAACTAACTGAAGGCTGTAGCTACCAACTACCAATTATTACGTAAGGAGGTGGTAACTTAACTTTGCACAAAATATTGTTTTTAAAGTTGTATGAAAAGCTTCGAAACTGATCTAAACCACTGCACCTTTTAATATATGATTTGTAATGTTTTAATACTACGAGATGAAAAGGCTCCAGGTAACTTGTACACCACTTTGGCCTAATTCAGTATTAGCCAGTTATATCTAATTATATTTTCACTCCATTTGGTTAGCATGGTAACTCCTTTCAAAGCGGCGTAATATAGTTTAATCAAAGCACATGATACCATGATAACTGCAAAAATGTATTTTACAAAATAAGATATGTTTCATGGATATTGTTTAATACTTGATACGAACTAGAATCAGGGACAAATTTACATATGAGGTGCCCCTAGGCAAATATTCCACAGGTACTGCCTACAACACATATGGGTTTAGATATTAAAGGTTGTGTTAAATAGTCCATGAAGCCTTGTAGGCAAACTATATAAATATATACATTATAATACATGTAATGTATATTTAATAAATTCTGTCTATGAAAATATGTATATAATTACATATATTTTCTGGATAGTAAGCTCTACAGAGATTGGGGCATGCAAATGAGGATTCAATGCATCTTACTCTTAACTCCAAAATACCATTTTATAAATGCATATTGTCATGATCCCCCTGAACACCAGTCCATCGGACTCATATGATCTGCCCATGATTTAGGATTTTGAGGCAGGCCATTACTATGGCCACATAATGGCTCATGTACCTTTTATGAGCCACCTGTGTAGGGACTAGGTCAGTAGTTATTTTAGTTATTTAATTTGTTGTTATGTTATGACTGTATGTTCAGTTATAACCAGTTCACGGGGGTTAAC
This sequence comes from Discoglossus pictus, assembly GCA_027410445.1. NCBI lineage: Eukaryota > Metazoa > Chordata > Amphibia > Anura > Alytidae > Discoglossus > Discoglossus pictus. Next base: position 182,253,334 of record CM050170.1, on the reverse strand, counting down.
TGACAGGGGGGGTGTTATGTATTCTGTTTTGTAATGTCTGATCTGACTGAAGTGTCTGCTCCTGACTGGAAAAGAGTGAGGTAACAGCTATCACTGTCTGACTGCACTAATATACATATAGAATATGATATCTAGAAGATATGTACAGTATCTAACAAAAGTCAGTACACCCCTCACAATTTTGTAAATATTTTATTATACCTTTTCATGTGACAACACTGAATAAATGACACTCTGCTACAATGTAAGTGTAAGTGTACAGCCTATATAACTGTGTAAATTTGCTGTCCCCTCAACATAACTCAACACACAGCCATTAATATCTCACCAAAAGTGAGTACGCCCCTAAGTGGAAATGCCCAAATTGGGCCCAAAGTGCCAATATTTTGTGTGGCCACCATTATCTATTAGACTACAGTTTGGGCGTTGGCTGGTGCAAGAACCTGCAGACTAGCTAATATGTTTCTTTGCAATAATTCTTATACCATGAAACATAATACATAAACCAACATACATACAGTATAACAGTGTAATCATATTTTAACCATAAGCAATAAAAAATACATAACTTTAACCATAAACAGGATAACTTATTCCCAGTCCAGGCCCAAGCCATAGTCCAAAACATATATATATATATATATATATATATATATATATATATATATATATATTTATTTATATATGTATATATCACATATTATAATTGTCCTGCTACGAATCGTCGTCACGCTGTTTGCGTGGTCCGTACGATTTAGCGGGCTTAGCGATGAGTGCCACAGGTGCTCATCGCTCGCCGAGCCTCACGCAGCGAGGCGAGCCGTTAAACCGTAGTACTTTAGCGGGCTTAGCAATGAGCGCCACAGGCGCTCATCGTCCGGCGAGCCTCGCGCAGCAAGGCGAGCCGTTAAACCATAGTACTTTGGCAATGAGCACCACAGGCGCTCATTGCAGGCGAGCCTCGCGTAGCGAGACGAGCCGTTAAACCGTAGCACTTTGGCAATGAGCGCCGCAGGCGCTCATTGCAAGCTTGCCTCGCATAGCGAGGCGAGCCGTTAAACCGTAGAACTTTGGCAATGAGCGCCGCAGGTGCTCATTTGAGCCATTAAACCGTAGCAAAAAAATACGGCCGCAACTCGCGAACATGAAAAAAAATACAAACACAATAAATACACACAGCACATACATAAAAAGCTTACCGACAGCAAGAGGGAGCATCCACGACCTCAAAAAAACAAGTTACACCTTCATTTAGCTCAAAATAAAACAGTTTAGACACTAAAAAATTCTCGAGGCGAGAGAAAAAATGGCGGCCGAATAAAACGAAAACGAGGCTACAGCACTATTATCACGGAAAACACGTACGGATAATCCGCTAAGACGCATACCACACATTACCCGCCATTAAACGACGTACGGATGATCGGCTAAGACACATACCACACATTACCCACCATTTGACGCTAATGCGGAAGTACACAACTACGCTAACGGTTTCGGCTCGCGCACGCACACTATTACACTGCACACATTCAGCACGCTTACACAGCACCTCCACACCACTAATGCTGCAGCAACATCAACACAGATTGCCAGCTCTTCAACACAATGCATAAAAATAGGTAAAGTATATTCATTTATTAATTTGAATTATATATTTCAGTAGTACACACAAAACAACATTAGCTACCTTACAATTCCATATGTATATTAATAACTAAAGAACTTTCCAAACATACACATCTCAATGCCGTCATTTTTTGACGGGCAATACACTAGTATATATATAATGTATCAGAATCCTTAGAGAAGGTTATAGCTGCCCTGGTCCTGTACAATCAGTGAAGTGGATGTTATGATGTCTTGCATATGAAACATTGTCAATGATTGTATTAGCAATTTATACAAAACCAAGAAGACAACCCGACTGTTACAGAATGTTATCAGTTAAAATATACATCTATTGAACCTGTTATGAATTACAACAGCAATAAAATCAGTTCAAGCACCACTTGTCCAGATGAAGTATCCTGTTTGCTGATCCTGTGTGCTCATATTTTTAAATGCTGTATTTATGCAAGGGGATTTTAGAGACATCGGCTGCTTTGGCGAAAAGAGTAAAAGGGACTAATGTTAGGGACAGACATTAGCCCTGAGATCCTGCCAGACCAACAACCCTCGCCCTCTGTACTTCTCCCGTCTGTCGCCGGTCACTTCTCTCCTCTTTGTCCCTCTCCCCGTCCATCTCCTCTCTGTACCCATAACTCCCTCTCCACAACTGCTCTCTGTGCTCCCAGTCACCCATCTTCACCTTGTCCTTCTCCCTTCTGTCCACAGTAACCCCAGTTCCCAATGCACCTCTTTCCGCAGTCACCCATCTCCCCTTTGTCCTTCTCCCCTCTGTCCCCATTACCCTCTCTCCCCAACTCCACTCTGTGCCCCCAGTGACCCTTCTCCTCTTTGTCCCTCTCCCTCTGTCCGTCTCCCCTCTATGCCCACTACCCCCTCTCTTCAACTGCACTATGTGCTCCCAGTCTCCCCTATCCCCTGTCCTTCTCCCACGTGTTCCCAGTATGCCTTCTCCCCTTTGTCCTTCTCCCCCATCCTTCTCCTCTGTGTCCCCAGTATCTCCCCAACTCCTCCCTGTGTCCCCAGTCACCCCTCTCCCACTTGTCCTCTTCTCTGTCCCCAGTAACCCCTCTCCAAAACTCCCCTCTGTCCCCAGTCACCCCTCTCCCCATTGCCCCTCTCCTCCTTGTCCTTCTCCCCTCTTTTTCCAGTCACCCCTTTGTCCCTCTCCTCCAATTTGTCCCAAGTCACCCCTCTCCTCTTTGTCCCTCTTCCTGTGTCCTTCTCCCCTTTGTCCCCAGTAACCCTCTCCCCTTTGTCCCTCTTTCCCTGTCCTTCTTCCCTCTGGCCCGAGTACACCCTCTCCCCTTTGTCCCTCTCCCATCTGTCATTCTCCCCTCTGTCCTCAGAACCCCCTGTCACTTCTCCTGGACATTTAGACTGAGTATTCTGTCTGTCTCTCACTTTGTGCCTCAGTCAATCTGTGGCTGTAGACCAATAGCAACCGAATGAGGGTGGTTCTAGGGAACCTGAAGCTGCTGAACGCTTCCATGTACAACAATCAGAGCTTAGAGAGGGGCCAGGATTCCCAGGGGCAGATGATTGTGTGCCCAACAGGGCAAATTATATAAAAAAAAATACATATAAAAAATAGAATAAAACAAATAATAATTGACAGCACTGGGCCCTCCCATAGTAGGGCCCCAGGGTACTGCACAGGCTGCACTGGCAGTAGCTCTGTCTCTTGTTTCATTACATATACATCGTTTTCCAAAAACTCAATTTCAGCTAGTTTTCTACGTTTGAAGTGGCGGGGTGGGGGTGTCCACCTAAGCAAGATGTAAATCCAGCTCTGCCAGCTACCCAACCCTAGAAGCTAATAAGATCAAGCTCCTATATGTTTATCCTGTTTTCTATCCCAAACTGGCTCTGGGAAGCCAATATAAAATAAAATAAATATATTTGCATGCTACTATAGAGGACTGCTAGTAGCATGAAAATGTAAAAAACGGCAATAACAAAAAGGCATTAATTTAATTTATAGTCAAGTATATACAAGTTGCAAGGTGTACCAGGAGGGCATCATAAATGTAATAGAAATCACATAATATAGTATAGATACTAATAGGTCTAATGTAACTGACATTGACATTGAGGTCAATTCATTAAAGTCACAGAGGCAAAGGCTGAGAAACAATCTCTGTGTATCTCTCTCTCTCACACACACACATATTCCTCTCTCTCTCTCTCTCTCTCTCTCTCTCTATATATATATATATATATATATATATATATACACACAACAATATATTTATATGTGTGTGTATAGAAAATATATAGAGCATATATACAATATATGTACAGTTGTGCTCAAAAGTTTGCATACCCTGGCAGAAATTGTGAAATGTGGGCATTTATTTTGAAAATATGACTAATCCAGCAAAATAATGTTTTTATTGAAGGACAGTGATCATATGAAGTCATGTATTACCACATAGTTGTTTGGCTCTTTTTAAGATCATAATGATAACAGCAATCACTCAAATGGCCCGGATCAAACATTTGCATACCCTTAGTTCTTAATACTGTGTATTGCCCCCTTTAGCATCAATGACAGCGTGCAGTCTTTTGTAATAGTTGTCTATGAGCCAACTAATTCTTGCAGGTGGTATAGCTGCCCATCCATCTTGGCAAAATGCCTCCAGGTCATGCCAAGTGTTTGGTCGTCTTGCATGGACCGCACGTTTGAGATGTCCCCAGAGTGGCTCGATGATATTAAGGTTGGGAGACTGTGATGGCCACTCCATAACCTTCACCGTCAACTTGGCCTTGTGCTTAGGGTCATTATCATGCTGGAAAGCCTAAGAGCGTCCTATGAGTAGACTTCATGCAGAAGAATGCAAAATGTCTGTTAGTATTTTTTTTTCTATTCAGTTTATAAAAAAGATTGCATACATCTTAGTGCATACACTTGTCTTATAATCAAAGAAATACATTTACAGTAATTAGTTAAACAGATCACTCAAATTAAGTTTCTTAAGAAGTCACTCATTATTTCAAATATGTCACCTTTCGGATACAAAGGATCAATTTAAACAGATGTTATCTAGTGTATAATTCACATAGCTACATCTCTAAAGCATATGCACTTTTGTAATGAATAAATGAATACATGCAACATAAACATACAAACATATAATGTTAATATTTCTAAGATTTAAGATAGGGCAGATTTATCCAGAACCTTCCGTCTACCAGTATTTTCTGATAACATGCTGCATTCATCTTGCCATCAATTTCCACAAGATGCCCCGTGCCTTGAGAGCTCACACACCCCCAAAACATCATTGAGCCACCACCATGCTACACAGTGGGGATGGTATTCTTTTTACTATAGGCCTTGTTGACTCCTCTCCAAACATAGCACTTACGGTTGTGACCATAAAGCTCTATTTTGGTCTCATTACTCCAAATTATAGTGTGCCAAAAGCTGTGAGACGTGTCAAGATGTTGTCGGGCATATTGTAACTGGGCTTTTTGTGGCATTGGCGTAGTTAAGGCTTCTTTCTGGCATCTTGACATTCTGCTCATTTTTGTACAAGTATCTTCGTATTGTGCTCCTTGAAACAACCACACCGTCTTTTTCCAGAGCAGCCTGTATTTCTCCTGAGGTTACCTGTGGGTTTTTCTTTGTATTCCGAACAATTCTTCTGGCAGTTGTAGCTGAAATCTTTCTTGGTCTACCTGACCTTGGCTTGGTATCAAGGAATCCCTGAATTTTCCACTTCTTAATAAGTGATTGAACAGTACTGACTGGCATTCTCAAGGCTTTGGATACATTTTTATATCCTTTTCCATCTTTATAAAGTTCAATTACCTTGTTACGCAGGTCTTTTGACAGTTACTTTCTGCTCCCCATGGCTCAGTATATAGCCTGCTCAGTGCATCCACATGAGAGCTAACAAACTCATTAACAGACACTAATTGCAATTTAAAAGGCCACAGGTGTGGGAAATTAACCTTTAATTTACATTTTAACCTGTGTATGTCACTGTGTGTGTCTGTAACAAAGCCAAACATTCAAGGGTATGTGAACTTTTGATCAGGTCCATTTGGGTAATTTCTGTTATCATTATGATTTAAAAAGGAGACAAACAACTATGTGATAATAAATTGCTTCATATGATCACTACCCTTCAATAAAATATTATTTTTTGCTTGATCAGTCATATTTTCAAAATAAATGCCAACATTTCTCAATTTCTGCCAGGGTGTGCAATTTTGAGCACAACTGTATACATATATATATATATATATATTTATACTATGTTACTATACTATATTTTTGAAAGACAGAAAATTAACAGGTTGCTTATTTAACCTATATGTAAAACACACTGCTTTGTTTTTAAACTTCTACAGAAAGTAAATGTACCAATATGTATATATATTCATCTTGATGTGCTCATAGGAATATACTATTACATGTCATCTTTACTATATGAGCTTTTTCTCTAGTAAAAAGAATGTAAAGAAAGTTTCCACATTTCCTGTTCTAAAGGAAATAAACTATTAATGGACTTAATGGCTGTAGGCTCAAACCTCCCTTAAGGTTTAAATTGTGTCATGCCTATGGGTTAAGTCTGGAGAATGCGAGTATAGTCTAGCAATTAATTTTCTCTCTCTGGGGCATAGAAACACATGGAATAGAGCAGACAGTCATCTGCTTGTCAGATTGATTTCTCATGGCCACAATATGTTTGTCTAAAATGATGTCACTAGTGATGGCCATATTTGGAATGTAGGAAAATAAGGAAATTATACATATAAAAAGTATTAGTAAAGTGTTTGCTAGAACTCGCAAATTACAGCAATAGCTCCGAAAGCAGAAATTACCAAAGTGTACTTGCCCCAAGGTAAAAAGCAAATACTCAACAGGGAAGTGTTCAGAATGGAGTACTCTCTTGGGATGTCCAATTGCAACAAGAATCCTGATCTGTTTAAGCCGCCTCTCAGCAGAAGAACCATTTAGAAAATGTAATGTCACAAACATCTTGTACCTTCAATGAAAATGTTTATTGCCTACACTGCTGCTTGAAATCTCCTTCCTATTTATACTTCTTACCACTGACATTTCGTCTTGCATGTTAACTCTTTCTAAAGAGAAATATAAGCCTTGAGTCAATAAATTCCAGTAGGATTTATTATCTCTTATTCGCACTTTTGCTTAGCAATGAAATATTTCACTAAGATTGATTTAATGTTTCATTGTGTGATGTCAAAATTTAGGATAGCTATTTAGATATTAACTTTTATCATTTAAAGGGCCACTGCGCTAATTTGTTTTCTATATGGTGTTTTAAATAACTAAACTTGATATTGGTTTGTATGTAACGCTCACAAAATTGCAAGTTGGACATGCGCACCATGCACAAATTGCGAGTTGAATCGCAAATTGAAACATCGTAAATCATGATCAAGATCAATTAAGCAAGGCCCGCAACTAACTGCTTAGACAGAGCCAAACCCTTGACTTGCTGCAAAGTACAATTTGCGATCGGACTCGCAATCCAGAAATGTGAGAAGGAGAGAAGGATAGGGAGAGCGAGAGCAGGATAGGGAGGGAGAGTGAAGGAAGGAGGGGGAGAGAGTGAAGATGAGAGGGAGAGAGCGAGAAGGAGAGGGAGAGAGCGAGAAGGAGAGGGAGAGAAGAAGAGGGAGAGAAGAAGAGGGAGAGAGAGAGAAGGAGAGGGAGAGAATAGGGGGAGAGAAAGAGAAGCAGGGGGAGAGAGAGATAGAGGGATGGAGGGAGAGGAACGGAGGGATAGAGAAGGAGCGAGAGTGAAAGAATGAGGGAGGGAGACAGGAAGGGAGGGAGACAGGATGGGAGGGAGACAGGAAGGGAGAGAGACAGGAAGGGAGAGAGACAGGAAGGGAGAGAGACAGGAAGGGAGAGAGACAAGAAGGGAGAGAGATGGAAGGAGAGAGAGGAAGAAGGAGAGAGGGAGAGGAGGAAGGAGAGAGAGAGAGGAGGAAGGAGAGAAAGAGTAGAAGGGAGGGAGAGAGAGAAGGAAAGAGAGAGTGCACAAGGAGAGAGAGAGAGGGTACACAGAGAAAGGGCGCAAAAACAGAAAGAGGACACCATTTTTAACACAATTTTATACTGTCATTTATGACGGGCAAACAACTATAAAATAATAAATCAACAAAAGAGACTCCTGTTCTATCATCACTAAAGTCAGCCCTTTTGCATTATTCTTCATTTTTCAAGGCTCCCTACTTATTCTTCAAAAAATCTGGCAAGTGTTCAATGAAGAAGCTCACATAAGAGCATGTTCTTATACATTTACTTGTGTGCCATTGTATATCATTATGTTATATTTATCCTTGTAGACTGCAATAACAAAATAATAATGAATACATCATGTGCCTTACTTGTATTTCGTGGCCTTAGGTAACATCTTGAAGTGAAGATGCTCCTCTTAGATTGACCTCAATAGGATATTTTTTTTGAGCAGCTGCCCAAACAACTTTTTCAGGAAATACAGAATCCGGCACTTAGAGTTTTACTGACTAAAGCATGATAGCGGTTTTTAGCCAAGTATAATGTGGCTCACTTAGTAAATATTTTGATTGGCTCCAGTTGGTTTGATTTTTCTTTTAATTAATAGCTGATGGGTAACGCTTTGTTTTTTATTAGACTAAGGGGTGTATATGTTCTTGATCAACAAAATCAGAATGTGTTAAATTACTCTGAAGATGGATATTCTATAGTTTTGTGCGGTATTACACAAAAAAGCACTGTTAAAATAAATATATTTGTATATGATTGTACATGGCAAAATAAATAAATATTATTCAGTCGTTTGTTCGTTTTTCTTTGCCAAAGTAAACCAATAAATAAAACTGGCACTCGACGAGTCCTAAAACATCTGTGATTACCGTATTCCTTTTTCAGACATTCGAGAAAATATCAGTAACCGAGTTTGTCAATTATTTTTTAAAATTTGCACCAAGGTCTGAATGTCTATATGAAACTTACATCTGGAATGCATATTTGTTTCGGGATACACAAATATAAATATTTTAAAATAAAGTCATTCAAAATGGTATAGGAATGAAGCTTACACAATGATTGGAACTTTGGAAAAAGAACCTTATAAAGCTAGTATTTTATTTAAATGCTCCAATTAAAGGAATATGTAAGTGATCTGGATTATGAGAGCATCTGATAGAGGAGAATTAGTAGTGTATGAAAACATGTTTTTTTGCATGGAAAAAAATACCAAAATAAGGCCCTCATTCAATTGCGATATGGCGAATTGAATAGTGCTCTAAATAAGCACATAACATATTTTTTCAAATAAGTTTTTAGTTAGTGAAAACCTTGCTTTTGGATAGATGTTTACTAACTAAAAACTTCTTTAAAAAAATATGTTATGTGCTTATTTAGACCCCTATTCAATTGGGCAAATTGCAAAATTGCAATTGAATGAGGGCCTAAGCATTTAAACACCTACCTTGAAGTTAGCAACATATCTTTTAATTTCTGTCAGTTGAAACTTTGGGTTAACACCCTTCAAACCCAGGCTAAACTGGTATACAGTATGGAGGAGGAAGTAAAGACTGAAACATTTGCATCAAAATCTGGCAGTTGCTGTCTGTTTTTTTTTTCTCTCTGTCTGTCTCCTTATGGGCAATTTCAGCTGTGACCCCACCAACCATCATTTCCTTTTAGAGGTCACACACTGTACCCTGCAGGGTACACTTTCTGTAAGCTTCCTAGGAGTGTACACATCCACATATCAGTATCATTCAACTTTTCGATATACCGGTAATACATATTTTCTACTAATCAGTAGCTGTTTATTAGGAAACATTTAAAACCAAGCTCACTTACATATCCCTTTTAGTTATACTGTATGATATTAGTTTAGCTGGACTGCAGCCCTACTTTTGAGGGGCATTCTCCTGCAATTGTGGCTGCATTTCTACCCTCACCTATTTATGCTTGGGTACCTAGTGTTGTGGAGCAATCGGGTCAGGGACCTCCTCGTTAAACACTTCCTGGCATTAGCCAGGCTGGCCATTTATAGGTCCAGGAAGTAGGGTCTTGCAGAGGAATGTCATGTGAGGCCATGTACCAGGCACTGGTGTGCTCCTGTATCAGGGCAAATTATTTTCTGGCCTTGTCCACTTAGAGGATATCTAAGTTTACCTCCCAGTGGGCTATACTACAGTTGTTTGCCCTACCTCGGCATAGAGGGATAGAAAGTATCTTCTAACTGGTCGTTTAAAGGGCCTGCCAGGTTGAAACTTTAATACACTGTGTCTACTCCCACAGGCGATATGTTTAGAGGAATATTAACAAATAAGAAGCAATTCAAAGATGGACAACTAAAATAGACATGGTCTAAAGCCGTGGTTCTCAACTGTTATTGATCTGGAGACCGGCTGGTTATCCTACAGTGCTTATGGTGACCACGTTTGAGATGCAAAATATTTTTTACAGGTTGATATTACATGTGGCACACTAAATGTCCATCTAGTTTTTGAGTGATTTAAACAAAGTACATCTTAACTGTACAAAAAAAATCAATAATATATCTATAACAGGGACCAATGACAGTGGTATGCTTCAGGTGTAAGGCTCTACTTATCCCTCTCTGCTCCAAGCAAATATTGTCTCATGGACCAGAACCAGTCCAGGGTCAACTGCCGGTCTAAAGGTCACAACTTATATAGATAGACTTCATGACCTGTATATGAATAGATTAAAGGGCAGAAGTGAACAGGGAAATATGAAATAAAACCTTCATATATGTCAAAGGATTTAATTATGTTCAAAAGGGTAGTGTCATGAAAAAGAGGAAGAAGAGGTCATGGTTTGAAGATTTATGGGGAAAATATGAAAGTACTGCTCTACCTAAAAATTAGTAGATAAGTGGGGCAGACTTTGAGTTGAAGTTGTAGTCAAACACATTTAAGGATTTTAAGCATGTTAGATAGAATGGACAAACCAGATGGGTCTTAATTAGCCGTCTAAACTACATTTCTGTATTTCTATATTTTAATATTACATGTAAGCATTAATACAAAATATCTGTATAGATTGACCACAATAAAATGCAAAGTATAGTAGAGAATCAAGAGGAAAAATACAAAATTTTAGCTAAAGCTTAGGTTTATTGTAGTTAGCGCTAATTAAATGTTCCCGTTGTTCCAAAAACATTTACATTTAAATATGCTTGGTTGCATTTGGTGAATTATTTGATTAAATACCATCAAGGGACTAGGTCACTTCTTAGATATAATTACAACCACTGAAACATTTAAGTTTGTTTATTTTTAAACACCAATAAATGTGCAGAGGAATGCCAGATTTTAAACTAATTAAGTTTTCATCGCTTGCTTTGCAATACCACAAATGGTGAACTGATATTTTTAATATTCATTATTTTCAGGAAGTGCTAAAAAATAGACAATGTTTTCTACAAGAGCAATGGTTGAGATAATGAAGATGTAAAAAAATAATAATGTCTGATTAATGTAGTGTAGCATTGAGACGTTTCTTTTTCCCACTTATTATTGGGTGCTGGTATCTCAACAATGTGATTTACAACAGTTTCAGAAAAAAAAAACACTCAGGTTTTATTTATAGTTTTCCAGTTTGTTTGTTATCATTAATAAACACATTACTGTAAAGTGCACAGTAACGTTACAAATCCAGGAAAATTACAAATACAAGGCAAATGAGAATAAAAATCTAATTTCTGCTTGTCATGCAAACCGTTTCTGGTAAAGTGAAAATAATTATCTAAAACTTTTGTTTAATTTGTCCCATTCACATGCAGATTCTTCACTCAAATTTGACTAATTATACTTATTGTTTTACTTATTTATTTAAAGGACCATTGTGTTTTAGTTAAAACTCCACCTGCTCTATATAAATGTTTTAATTTTGCCAATGTAATTGTTATTTATACTTCACTTACTTCTAAATACCCCAGAGTAACATATTTCTACCACTTTCTTCCTGTTTTTCCCTATGCAGGCTGCCAACTTCCATAGCTGACGTAGGCCACTTTATCAGTGTAATATTTCTGCATGCAGACACACAGCATGTTACTGTCTGTTTGTTAACAGTATTACACTGGTAGTGTGATGCCCCTTCCTGTGGGTATGACCTTAGATCACAGCTGTGCAAGATGTCAGCTCTCATGAGAGAGACAGGAAGATAGGGGGATGTTCCAGAAAATGAGAATCTGTTACTCTAAGGGCTTCTTAAAGTAAGTGAAGTGAAAAAAAGATTTTGCAATTATATTGAGGAGGATTAAGTTAATTAATTAACCTAGAGAATGCCCCTTTAAAGCATAAAATATGTAGTGCCGACCTGTATAAAAGATTATAAAGATGTAAAATCTCATTTTATATTGTGTGGAGACAATGTATGAATATATGTGAGTACAAAGTTTAGATAAAATAAAATGCAGGTGCTTGGGATAAAGATCTCCTCCTTCACTTCCATTAACCAAGCATGGTAGAAAAGGTCATGGAAGTGAAGGAGGAGATCTTTCGCCTACCTTAAGTGGACTGGATTCAACCCCTTAAGGGGCTGCACTTAAGCTATCTCCTATGTAAATTACAGATGCTTATGATAGTGCAAACTGTTCCTTGAGGCTCTGTGAGTGAACTCAGAAATAGCTCAATGCACAGGCCCATAATTTACATTGAAGCTTCCTATAGTGACTAAGATGCAAAGTAGGGCATGTAGTGCTTGGTCAGAACTGCAATAGTCACATGGCATAAAAATAAAATATTTTCAAAGAAGGTTTTTTTTTTTTTAATGATATGCTCAATTATCATTCTTTGGCATACTGTCTACATGGTCAGCAGGTCTTTTAGAAGAAAACCCTTCAAAACCCTTGGTTATATAAAAGCCAATTAATTGTTGATTTCTCCTTTAGCATTTGTACATGCTTAGAATATTTACAGTTTGTGGTATACATGACAATTAAAATGCTGGACATTAATATATCTATGAATCTATCTATCTATCTATCTATCTATCTATTATTCCAATAGTAATGAACAAAAAGCCCAATTCCATTCAAAAACAAATTCTCTTTATATGATAAAAAAACAAGAACAATGAACTAATTTCATATAAATGTAAGTTTGGGGCTTCGCTGCTATGGAGTAGGAACTATGCTCAGAAAATTGAATAGTAGCCTAAGGCAGTTATTTATTATGCTCCACAGCTGCTGATCCTGTGGCTTTGGTCAAAAATCCCTATTGCATATAGACTATGCCCCTCAGCGTCTAGACAAGATTTCAAATTCAGACATAAGACCACCATTTAAGCAGCTCTGCTTTAGCCTTTCTGTCATTTCTACAATAAGACTGAGCTATAATCAATGACTGGATACAGTATTCTCAGGGACTGCTACTGCAGTGAGAAAATAGGAAAATTCTCACAGTACCTTAAGAAGTAATTCCACCAATTATGTCGTTTTTTTGCTCAAATTTAATCCTAGAGACTTTAACAAGAGGCGAGGAATTTTTACAAGCTACACTATGGCCAATCCCCACAAGGACAAACTATGTATTATTTTTCCAAATACGGATTTTTATAAAGACGCAACTGGCGTGTGACCAATGTGATTTGAGTTTATGGAAAAGAAAACAAATATTCAAATGTTATTTCTTTATGTATAGCTATTTATTAGTCCAATAAAACATTGTTAATATAGATAGTAACTAAGTTAGCTTGTAACACCATACTAGGTGCAGGGGTGGCTGATCCATAGTGGCAACTGGGCAACTGCCCCCCCAAAATTATCAATCACTATAATATTATATTTTATTTTTATAGAGAGAATAAAATGTAATTATATCTGTATATCAGCTTTCATGTCTTTTTTCATATGATTTTGTGTCTTTCCCTAGTGCTGCACTGCTGCTATAGATCATTGTACAGTGAGATCGCCGTAATGCTGTCTTGCTCAGCCTGGCTGAGCCTACATTTACTGTCCTAGAATTTGTAGCAGTCTGTCAGCTTGCAGCATCAACCAATCAGTGCTGCAGCTGTCAGGTTGCTAGGGACATCCCCGCAGACCATTCTCTCTTTTATATATATATATATATATATATATACAGTATATGTATAGAAACAAATAATACATTTGTAAGACCAAAGAAATGTATAATTTGTTTCTGTACTCTGCATGGTGGAGGACTTCTCTTGCTCCTCACCATACACTAAATGGTATTTATGTATACACATATACAGTATCTAACAAAAGTGAGTACCCCCTCACATTTTTGTAAATATTTTATTAAAATTTTTCATGTGACATGACAATGTAAAGTAGTACGTGTACAGCCTGTATAACAGTGTAAATTTGCTGTCCACTCAAAATAACATGGTGGGTGTTAGAGACCTTGCACTCCCCCACCTTCCATTTAAGGATGCCCTAAAGATGCTCAATAGAGTTTAGGTCTGGAGACATGCTTGGCCAGTCCATCACCTTTACCTTCAGCTTGTTTAGCAAGGCAGTGGTCATGTTGCAGGTGTGTTTGGGGTCGTTATCATGTTGGAATACCACCCCATCAAAGGAGGAGATAGGACGAAGTTACGTTTTTGACAACCACAGTGATTTTGAGCCTGAAACTCGCAAATCGAATGCGAGTAGCAAAATGTAGCTAATTAAATATCAGTAACATTTACGGTCTCCATTACGACCTCATGTAATTGCCATTTGGACAATTAAATGGGGGCCATTGTATGCAGTCAATTCATTTTTACCAATATTTATATGGATACAAAGTGAAGTAGGTGCCAAGAAAGAAACATCTTGAGGTCCTGATTTGTGATTAAACCCATATTTACGTTTCATGGATTATGAATGCATCTGATAAAGGAGAATAGGTAGTGTATGAAAATACCAAAATAAACATTATTAAACTTACCATAATGTTTGCTAAATCTCTCATGTTTGCTAGCAGACGATGAGAACACCTCATGAAATTTATGCTCATTTTAGCTGGGATTTTCAAATTCACTCTGGCCATTCACAGGCAGCTATCACAATCTGTAAAGTCAGTTTGTGCAGCAAAGCATCATTGAATAGGTAGTCTTGTTTTTCCACTGCACAAGGAAGCAAGGAGGAGTCAGACATTGCTGTGTGGATTTCTGCGCTGTGCTGTCCATTTGCTTGAAGGTTAGTATAGGGTTACAAACTGTACCCAAATGCAATGTTTCTATTGGTAGGTACACTGTACCTATGTAAACAGCTGTGGGAGTGAGGAATTTAAAAATTAAATAAAACAAATGTATATGGGGTAGAAAGTGTAGAGGGTATAAGGGATGAATTAACAACTCATAGGGGAGGAGATGGGGGGAGGGGTAGTATAGTCAATATGGAGGTAGTACTAAGTAATTCAAGTTCAGTGGCAGGCACTTCAGAACTACAGACTCATAACATAAGGTGTATGCTTGCTAATGCCAGAAGCTTGCCAGGAAAAATGGGAGAGTTAGAATTATTAGCAATTAATGAAAAATGGGATTTAATAGGCATTACCGAAACTCATGAATCTCATGACTGGACTGTTAATCTGGATGGTTATAACCTATTTAGGAAAGATAGAGGCAATGGTAAACGAGGAGGAGGGATTTGTCTGTATGTTAAGCCTGAATTTAAGGCTATAGTCAGAGAAGATATTTATGGTGGACCTAGTGATAAAGTTGAATGTTTGTGGGTAGAGTTAAATAGCGGAGCAGCAAATTCCAAAATAATATTAGTAGGAGTATGCTATAAACCCCCAAATATAGCTGAAAGTGAGGAAATACAATTATTGTTACAGATTGGAAATGCAGCTAAGCACGGGCAAGTTCTAATAATGGGAGATTTTAATTACCCTGAAATAAACTGGATAAATGAGACCAGCAGTTCAGCTAAGGGGAGCAGGTTCTTGAGTACACTCAGGGATCATTATTTGGCCCAGGTTATACAGGAGCCTACTAGAAATGGGGTCATCTTAGATTTACTCATTACAAATAATATTGATATTGTATCAAATGTTGAAATAGGGCAACCTTTGGGAAACAGTGATCACAACACAGTCTCATTTGAGATTGAATTAAAAAAACAACATTTTAAGGGGCCAACAAAAACTCTTAATTTTAAAAGGGCAGATTTTAACGGTCTAAGGGCAGCAATACAAAGTATAGACTGGGACAGGGAACTGATAGGTAAAAACACTGAACATAAATGGACAACATTTAAATCCTTACTAAATATACATACACATCAGCATATACTGTGTGGGAATAAAAGTAAAAGGAGTAAATCACAACCCATGTGGCTTAACAATGATTTAAAGATCAAGATACAGAGTAAAAAACAGGCATTTAAATTAAACAAACAAGAGGGGACAGAGACTGCTTTACGGGAATACAAGGAAATCAACAAGGCTTGCAAAAGCGCGATTAGACTGGCTAAAATAGAAAATGAAAAATTAATTGCAAAAGAGAGTAAGACTAACCCTAAAATATTTTTTAAGTATATTAATGGGAAGAAGGCGAGGAAGGAAGCTATAGGAACATTACAATGTGAAACAGGCTGTCTGATCATTAGTGACCAAGAAAAGGCAGATGAGCTAAATAGGTTCTTTTCTTCGGTATACACAAGGGAGGTACCAGTGGTTGGGACACTGCAACATAATGGGGCTACACTACCTTTGCCAAATAATTGGTTAACACAGGAAGTAATCCAAAAGAGGTTGGAAAAAATAAATGTTAATAAAGCCCCGGGTCCTGATGGAATACATCCAAGGGTACTAAGGGAACAGGGTTCTGTAATAGCCAAACCATTATATTTAATTTTTCAAGATTCACTCAACACAGGGTCTCTACCAGATGACTGGAGAAAAGCTGATGTGATACCTATATTTAAAAAGGGAGCAAGAGCAAATCCGGGGAATTATAGACCAGTGAGCCTCACTTCTGTAGTGGGGAAGCTTTTAGAAGGGTTAATAAGGAATAATATACAAGAATATGTCTATTTGAACAGGATTATAAGTAGGAGTCAACATGGGTTTATGAGTGATAGGTCATGTCAAACAAATCTAATTAGTTTCTATGAGGAGGTTAGTAGGAACCTGGATCAAGGCAACTCAGTGGATGTAGTCTTTTTGGATTTTGCAAAGGCTTTTGATACAGTGCCACATGGGAGACTATTGGGCAAACTAAGGGATACAGGAATTGCAGTAAATATCTGCTCATGGATTGAGAGCTGGCTAAAAGACAGGAAGCAAAGGGTTGTTGTAAATGGAACATACTCCGATTGGACTAATGTGGTAAGTGGGGTTCCTCAGGGTTCAGTATTAGGTCCTCTCCTTTTTAACATATTTATTAATGACTTAGAGGTAGGATTGGAGTGTGGGGTCTCCATTTTTGCTGATGACACAAAGTTGTGCAAGGTAATTAATCAGAAAATGATGTGCTTTTCCTCCAAGGGGATTTACATAAAATTGAGGAATGGGCATCTAAATGGCAGATGAGATTTAATATGAATAAATGTAAGGTTATGCATCTGGGAAGGAAAAATAGCCATGCAATTTATAATCTTAATGGAGCAAATCTAGGTGTATCAGATATTGAAAGGGATTTGGGAGTGCTTGTGGACAACCACCTAGGTAACAGTGCTCAAAGCCAAGCAGCAGCTGCAAAGGCAAATAAAATATTAGCATGTATTAAGAAGGGTATAGAAGCCAGGGAAGCAAATATAATTCTGCCACTATACAAATCTCTTGTACGCCCTCATTTGGAATATGGAGTACAATTTTGGTCACCACCTCACAAAAAAGACATTTTAGAGATGGAAAAGGTACAGAGAAGGGCAACAAAACTAATAAGGGGAATGGAGGGGCTAAGTTATGAAGAAAGACTAACCAAATTAAACTTATTTTCTCTAGAAAAAAGGCGTCTAAGAGGAGATATGATTACCTTATATAAATAAATCCAGGGTCAGTATAAAGATTTGTCGGGGGAGCTTTTTGTGCCAAGAGGTTTTCAACTGACAAGAGGACATCCCTTGAGGTTAGAAGTAAAAAGATTCCACCTCAAAGAAAGAAAAGGGTTCTTCACAGTAAGGGTGGTTAATCTGTGGAATTCTCTACCAGAGGAGGTGGTGACAGCGGATTCGATAGATAACTTTAAAAGGGGACTAGATTTATTTCTAATTAAAAAGGGTATTCAGGGTTATCATGGATAATTAGAGAGACAGTATTGATCCAAATTTTTAACATTTCCCCTTTAGACAATTGGCTAAGTCTCGCTTGTTTTTTTTTTTTTTCTATTTGCCTTTCTCTGGACTAATTAATAATAATAAAATAAAAATAAATTAAAAAAAACATTAAATAAATGATTAATAATAAATTAACAACTAATGAATTAATAGTTAATCCGCAAATTGCAGATCAAAGGAGATCTTAAAAGGTTGAACTTGATGGACTGAAAGTCTTTTTTCAACCTTAAATACTATGTAACTATGTAACTATGTACCATATATACTTGAGTATAAGCCAAGCTTTTCAGCCCTTTTTTAAGGCTGAAAAAGACCCCCTGGGCTTATACTCGAGTCACCGCTGTGTCTCTTTCCCCCCCGTGTCTCTCCCCCCTCTCCCTCCCCTGTGTCTCTCCCCATATATATATATATATACCTTTAAGTCTACCTATATAGTACTCCTTCTACGTGTGATAATTATTAAGTCAGTTAGGCCTAGACTGGAACAACATTGGGCAACCACTTATTTCACCACTCCACAATATATATGTATGTAACACTTGAATAGTGTCTTTTTTTCATCTTAAACTGAATTGCTGCATTAGTGAGCTACCATCCTATTAATAATAAGGGATGCCGTGGGGAATTGTGTATAGTGAAGAGCTATGTGGTTAGGTTTACTAAAGAGATGGATTTTCAGAAAACATTTTAAAAAAGTGAGATAAAATCAAACAGAGTAAGGTAGAGAATTTCAGAGGATATGAATAATATGAAAGAAATAGGACGATGCTCAGACACACAGCAATCCACAAGGAAATGTTGGATAAGCAGTTTTCAATGTGAGTAATTAAGGGGGGGGGGGGTTGGTCTCAAAATAAAATATATAGTTTGGTATCATCGGCATAGAAGGAGGAGCGTATCCATTTCCATGAGAGGATGAGCATATTAAAAAAAAAACAATATAGAAGTAGTGGTGGAATAACTTGTAAGATAAGAATGGAACTATTATAAAGCAATGTACTAAAGGCTATGGATGAGGAGAAGACAGTGGAGAGTTTCAGGGGCATAAGGACGGAAAAATATTGCCCCATGCAACAATATGGTCATATATTTTAACTATACTTTTTAGAAGATCTACACTTGAACATAGGCTATATTTATTAAATTGAAGAAAATCGTAGAACCTTCTATTACCATTATGGAATCTGGCAATGCACAAGAAGCTACTATCTGAAAAATAGAAAAGTTCCAACTATGACTGCAAATGCATTAATGAAACAGGATGGGAAAGATGTAGCCCAAACAAAATGGAAACCTGCAGTACAGAATAAGTGCATATTACATTTAAAGGCTGTGTTTATGTTGTCTGTAATCAGGTTTGATGGTCCAAAAGAAAGAAATTAACTGATCACAGTGGTCCTTCCCTATTCTTTGGAACTCCTTGCCTCGCTCCACCAGACTATCCTCCTGTCTCAAATACTTCAAAACCTCACTAAAAACTCATCTATTTAAAGAAGCTTATCCCCTTCAGCCAAAATGTACACAATATAGTGTACCTCACCTTTCTAAACCTCACCCATACCCTTTAGACTGTAAGGGCCATATTTAATTGAGCTTTTGTGAGATCCGGGAGCCCGTAAGTGAGGTTGCAAGCTAATTTGCTATTCAATTTGCCTCTTATTGTGGGCTCAGAGTGGCGTCCGAGTTACGGGCTTGAGAAAATGGCAATGGTTAAACTTGTAACTTACAGCCTCCAGAAGCCATTGATCTGTCATTTTCGCAAGGCTCAAATCGCAAATTCTCAATTTCCTAAATTTGTATGTTTCATTTCAGAGTTGAATCGATCTCGGGTATCAATGAGTTAATACATATCAGGCCACCCATATGGACTAGAACATTATTGGCATTCATTTTCATAATTCTTTAGGTTTGTGAGTCTGATCGCATATCGGACCCGCAGACCTAATTGATTGACATGTAACCTCCATGTTTTACTGCCATAATAATGACAGTCTCATTTTCTATTGGCTGATTCGAAATAGGCGGTTATGGGCTTGCCTAGTTGATCATGTTGATAAATTGAATTGCATCGCAATCAGAGACGAACGGGGGCCTGCAACACACTCGCAGACATTCGGCTGTCTGGGATCGAGTTGCGGGCTTCTAATTGAAGCCCTATATGGCCATAAGTTTGTGAGTTTTCAGTCTTGTTGGGTGTTTTAGACAAAGCACTTTGTATGCTTGACTTTAAAGTCAATAACAAGGCCCTCCATTCTTTTGTAAATTGTTAAGTTTGTTTTTGATTGTATCTACCCTGTTTAGCGCTATGGAATATGTTGGTGCATTACAAATAAAAGTTAATAATAATAATAATAATAATAATAATAATAATAATAATAATAATAATAAAAATAATAAAAGCCAGATTTTTTAGAAAAGATATTCTATTTATTATTATAATAACTAAATATCTATAGACTCATACAGTAATATACTGATTAAAATAAATTGAAAAAGTAGCTCTAACACTATTATATCAACATATAAATCATTTAACATGTGTGCCTATATGAAAAAACAAAGATCATATAAAGTTTTACTCACAAGCTGATCAGCCAGAGTAAAATCATGTGCTTGAGCTATCAATGCATTTCATTTTAATTTGCACTCATGACAGTTTAAAAACCAATTTAATGACAGTGTATATTTTTCACTGCATGTCATTGTCAAATATTCTTTTGATTCATTCACTAATTGTACTTCAAATAGGCTGTTCTGTGTTAAATTATGAAACCAAATGACAGGCTAAACCCTTATTCCTTACACTAGAAATATAGCATGACAATTTCAAGTTTATTTTTTTTTCCTGTATATTGCAAGAAAAATACATAATATACGAATGGTGGTATACTTTTGTCATTTGTCTGCCATAAAATACGATGGATTATCTTGAGTCAAATTTCCTATTTTAATCAAATAATAATCTTACTGTATATCTATACTTATATATTTAAACTTGTAGAAGTTATTTACATGCACATGTAATGAAATTGGTTTAAAAAGAGTATTCCGAGATATGAATACATCTAATAAATGTTGTGTTATTTATCTTAATAGAGAGTCACCATCCAACATGGCCTTGCAAACAGGAAGTGATGCCATAAAGTCTGATGTAACTTCCTTTTTCTAATCATTACCTTGTGGAGTACAGTTCACATTTGCACATAAACATGCAGATTCAAGAGACTAATATTAATGCCCAATACGATGAGGGTTTCAAAAGACCCCTATTTTATGCTAAGCTATAACAATGGGGGTCTTTATGATCTCTACTGCACACATAATTAACACCTATACCACCAGGGCCCATGTGGACCACTTTGACACCAAATTTTAACCACCATGGCACCATTACTTCCACCATTGGAGGCCATTTCCCCCTTCCCTATGGACCCTAATCACCTGTATGGGTCGCATAAGGACCCCCATAGTCACTAAAGCTAAATACTTGAGGAGCACCATGGTATAGAGGTTAACTTTGTGTGCCATGGAGGTCCATAAGGACCCCCATGGTCATAGCTTAGTATACAATGGTGGCCCATAAGATCTAACAGGTGTTAAGGGGGAGTCCTGGGGGATATCTAGATTCTTGTGGAGTAACTGATACTACAGGTCTGATGCAGTTACCAGAGCAACTTATTTATAATCTAAAAATGTTAGTTTTGTTTGTCAACTTTATTTGTATTATGGAATAATGTTTACAATGTTTTTGTTTATTTACCTAATTGATTCCTTTCCCCAAGTCCCACCTACTCATTTGTAAAAAGGTGTGTACGATGCAGCTTATCACTGCATCGCACTGCTCAGTGTTGCTTTAGTCCCATCAGGAATCTGACTGCTGTGTCCGTATTGGCTGGGAGAGTAATTGGATGCCTGCCAAAAATCTGAAATGCCTGCATGTGAGCTCCGTATGTTTGTCTCTGTGTTATATAAGTTATGTTATGTTTCTGTGTTTGAACATCAGAAAAAAGAAGTTGGGGAATAAATAGAAATAAAATAATTAGCCATAAATACATTCTAGCCCCCCCAAAAAATGTCAGAGCCAGGTAAGGAGTGTGCATGGTCTCTACAGAGAGGACTCTGTGTATAATGGTGTGCATATTATTGCTTGTGACCTGTATAGCTCTATGCATGCTTTATATAGAGGAATCTGTGTATAAGGATGTGCATATTATTGCTTGTGACCTGTATAGCTCTATGCATGGTTTACATAGAGGGCTGTGTATAAGGGTGTGCATATTATTGCTTGTGACTTGTATAGCTCTGTGCATGCTTTATATAGAGGACTCTGTGCATAAGGCTGTGTATATTATTGCTTGTGACTTGTATATAGCTCTGTGCATCTTTATATAGGGAATCTGTGTATAAGGATCTGCATAATTGTGAAATTATACTGTATACTTCATTATATGAACTGTACTTCCTATACTGTATTTGCTCTTGTTGGTATTATGTTATGTTTTGAAAAACCTTATAAACTACAAGCTAAAAAAAACAAATAAAAAGCTTTATTAATTGACCAGTTCTCAAAGTGTGATTTCTCATAGAATTGTATGTTTACACACACCCCTGCAACCTGATTGGTTCAAGTAATTAAGGAGGAGGAATCTCGCTCACTCTGAGCTGAGAATGAGGCAGTAGGCAGTCATAAAAGTCGTAAACGGATAAAACCACTAAAATTTGTGGTTATCTCAGAAAAAATGTACATTTTTCAAAAATTCTAAAAATATTTCAACATGTTTTTAGGAGATTTTTACTGTGGTGTGGTACTAATTGTGCTCAATTAACTGACCCTTTGAGGGGAATCCAGGGGAATACCCAGCTCACAAGGGGGTAGTGAGGGTTCCAATCATTTGCGTTGCTATTGAGACTAGTGACATTCGGACTTGGCGTTTCCTGTGGGCAGGCTGCAAGCTCACATTAGCGCAAAGAGCGCCGGGCAAACCACCTTGATTTTCATAACACCCGTACATGAGAATCAGCCATCCAAGAGTTCTTACAGGAGCCATGGAATGAACTGCTCAAATAAATCACTTGTACCTTTACTTTCATTTTTTATCAATATCTATTGATATAAGTGTTTGTTTTTTTCATCTCAGATATGTTCTTAAACTAATCGTATATTTTTATATATTTACAATGAGAATGCATTCTAAACAATTCAGATTCACACTTATATACCATTTTTATTCTTTACCTTTATTGTTTGCTTTTACCAGAATTCATCAATTTTTCACATACTTTTTCATGTATATTTTATTTTTTCTCTGTTGGAGTCACAAAGATATCTATAAAACATATTTGTCTGCCTGGAAAGACTTTGGTATGGAGAAAGCCTATGATGATGAAAGAAAGCACATACATTTTTGACTGCTGATATATTTAAAGGAACACTAAATTCACAGGCTCTTTCGAAGGACTTGACTTGGTCAAGATGTTTTAAAAAAAATAAACAGACACTTCAGAGGTTCAAAATATGGTAGAATTTAAAACTAGAGGTAATTACACATACTTTAAGTATAAATTGAATATTATTATTAAAAAGTTTAGTGCTTACATTAGTGTAATGATTGCAAAAAATGCTTATTACTACAGTCATGTAATTGATAAAATATATGTTATTAACTATTGATCTAAATTATTCAATATTTTACATTATTTGAAAACTAAAATATTGCAAAAGTCAAGTTTATAGTTTACTGAATCCCAACCCTCTCCGAGCTTTAGTTTTAAACTTGTTCTTAAACTTAAATCATGAGTTGTCTGGGGGGACCTTAAGGTGACATTTGGGAGTCACTGCTCACTTCCTTTAAGTATTTTATCAACTTAAAGTTAACAAATAGTGTTAAGCCCGCCATTTGGGGGACTACGCTCACCCCAATTCTCTCTCTCGTATACGGGTCGCAACTTTTTGTTCAGATCTCGACATCAGCAGACACTTCAGATGACAGCATCATTTCTGAAGAGACAAGCGCCATCCGACCCCTTTTCTTAGGATCTAGGAATCACACACCATGTACCTTTGATTAGTACAACAGACTCTGACACCACCTTTGTTTAGTGTGTCCAAAGGCAGACTGGGCACTTTTTTTTCGTTACAGAGATATATAACAAAACAGAAAGATTACACAAAACACCAAAGACTTCCCCCCAGTTCTTGCCCATCCTCCTAGGAAAATAGCTTGCTACCTCCCCTCACCCACATGGCTTTCTGGTTCTGATTACACATTTTTTCTCCTCTTACAGAGCCATAAAACTAGCTCCCCCATCATGACTAAAGCCAGAGCCTTCACATGTGGCCAATCGCAAGGCCATATACATTCTTTAGAATTATTTAACCCTTTGAATATTCCAGATATGACTGTTAAGCAAGTTGTTAGTACCTTCTGACCGCACATATAATACCTGATGAACCCCAAACAGTCCAGTGGGCCCTTCTGTTCATAACAAATAGTATTTTCTTTCAGGAAATATACATTCAAGTTTGTAGTTTTTACTTGCCAATCACACATTGGGATTCACTAACTACTCAGAGTCTGATATATCTTTCTAATTGGTGATTATTGCCAATGATTGCCATCGCAACTTTAAGCTGAAAAGACTGAAAAGACTGAGCATAATCAGACTACAGGCATTAACTAGGTTGGTCAAGCAAACTACTTCTTGGAGACTCATAATAACTAGTGTTATACACAAAATTAACCCTAAAACAATCAGATTACAATGGTTTGTAATAGTATTTTACTTGGAATCAATGGTAAGTGAATACTTCAAAAGGGTGTGATGCATGTTTAAAGTACATAGCAGCCTGTAACCCTTACTATGGAATAGTACTTCTCTCCAAACCTACATTGCAAAGTTGTTTATCTTCTTTTGAGGAGGCTTTCAAAATAGCCCAGAAAAAAAGAAAAGCAAAATGTATTGGAGATTATTATTATTATTGTTTATTTGTAACATGCCAACATTTTTTGTAGGTTTATACATGGGCATATTCAAGGCAAAAACAATAGCAATATTAACATGTTCCAAAGGATGGAGGGCCCTGTCTTTGAGCTTAGAATCCAAAGTGCTTTTGCCAATGCTCCACCCAAGATTGAAAACTCACAAATTTACAATCTAAAGGTTTTGGGTGTGGTAGAGGAGGGTAAGAGAAGTGTTGCACATGTTAGGGTGGAAGGATGTGTTTTTAGTAAGGTTTTGAAGTTTTTGAGGCAAGGAGTTAGTGGTGTTAGTGGTGGAGCGAGGCAAGGAGTTCCAGAGAATAGGAGAATAGCACAAAAAAAGTTATGGAGGTGGGAAAGAGAGGAGGTGATAAGAGTGGTGGAAAGAAGAAAGTCATTAGCAAAACAAATAGGGCGGGTGAGGGAGTATTTGGAGACAAGAGCAAATATATATATATTGTTGAGGGCTTTGTAAGTTATGGTCAAGATTTAAAATCTTATTTTGGAGTCTACAACGGGGAGATTAGAAAAGATTTGTCCAAATGAAAGCAGAATTCTAGAGGACAGCAAGATAAGACAAGGATACATTCTATACCGAGCATTGTAAAGAGATAGAATAGGATAACAGAATGGGAAAGTCAAGAGATCTCTTAAAAAACTGGGGATCTCAAGGGAACTTTTTTATGCCAAAGTTGGAGTGAAAAAAGACAAAAGTGGTAGAGATTTAAAGTGACTCTGTCACCCCAAAATCAAGTTGTTGTTTTTTGTATGTTGTGTTATCTATTTTTTCTAAACTGGATCAATCCTGAGAAGTTCCTTGATGCTGCATTTACATTCAAATTAAATGCTTAAGCATATATATATATACATATAATTCAGTGTAAAGTGGTCCTGGAAGTCATGTTTATGCATTAAAATTTAGAAAAATGTAGGCAACACTTTTTCTGAGCAATTATAAAGTTAACACACTCAGCATTAATGTCAATACTGACTTAGTGGATAAGGAAGATAATCTTATTGTCAAGAAATGCAAGTACAATTTGAAAAGAGGAAACTAGACAAAGAACAGCTTCCCTCTCCTGAGGACCTGAATTTGCAATAGCATAGTCTTTACCCGGAGGCTATCCTTGTAAAGCTTACAACCATTGCTTCTTTAGGGGATTTAATTTTAAAATTTGGTACTTTGACCAAAACAGTGCAACATGTTTTACAAAGTGACACAGAACAGTTGTGCACATTTCAGAACTAAATGGCAATGTCATAACACAGAGTTTAAGAAGGTTACAGAGTATAAAGTGCCCTAGACTGAAATAAATAAACATCAGAGATAAATAACATTTAGCCCTTTATTTATTAACAAAGGTGTTTGAATTTTTACATAGTAAATGACGTTCCATAAAAAATAGCACATTTGGGTTCAAATTTATATGCAATACACTTCAGGTTTTAATTATGCATTTTTTTATATATAGGTATGGATTTTTGTTTTATTAGTATGTTAGAATATTGTATATTTTTCTGTGAGATTGTTAAAAAAATGTTATGCTGTATGATTTGATTAAGATTAGAGTTATATAGGTGTTTTCCTTCCTTTTGATTGTTAGTGGTTTTCATCAATAATATTGAGACATCAATACGGGCAGGATATAATGTGATGATTTGTCTGTTCCCTGAAAAAGTCTTATTGATAAAACATGTCAGACTATTTTCAATCCACTCTTTCTGCCAATGTTTGTACCTGTGGGTGTATTGAAGCTGTATATATTCTTATGATCTTGTATATATTCTTATGGTTTTATGATCTTGCTGCTTGGAAGCAGCATTTATTTTGTACACAATAAATAGTGATACTGTATTACACTATAGCGCTCTATTTCTTCTCTATTTAGAAACAATGTATGAATGCAAAATGATTTATATTATTTGTCACGACCCAGAGACGAGGGGGAACAAGTACACCACAGACTCCTGCTTTCAGCTTGCAGGACACACCTAAGTGGTGAGGTTCTATCCATCTCGGGAACCAGTTGCCTTTTTCAGATATCAGGACACATGCACAACCTCAGGAAGCAGGCGTAGCAGTGGTACCTAGTGGTATAGTGCAGGCAGAGCCCATAGTAAAAATTCCAGTGATTAGAACTTATTATATTCCTTCACATGCCACACATGCCCCATGAGCGGCTTTAGCTGCGCATACACACGCCAAGCTTGGCTTTAGCCACAGCTTTGGGAGAAGGGGGAGGAGAAGAGACACAGGGGAGGGGAAATACATAGGGAAGGGGGGGCAAAGAGACACAGGGGAGGGGGCAAAGAGACACAGGGGAGGGAGGAGGAGGGAGAAAGAGACACAGGGAGGGAGGAAGATACACAGGGGAGGGTGGAAGAGACACAGGGGAGGGGGGAAGAGATACAGGGGATGGAGTGGGGGAAGAGACACAGGGGAGAGTGGAGTGGGAAGAGACACAGGGGAGGGGGAAGAGATACAGGGGAGGGGCAGAGACACAGGGGGGAGACACACAGGAGAGAGGGGAAGAGACATGGGGAACAAGATACAGGGGAGAGAGTGGGGGGAAGAGACATAGGGGAGGGGGCCGAGACACAGGGGAGGGAGAGGGGTGAAAGAGATACAGGGTAAGGGGGGTGGGGGAAAAAAATATTATCCTGTCATTTATGATGGGCAAACGACTAGTATATATATATATATATATATATATATATATATACATTTAAGAGAATGTTTCAAATAATAAAAAGAAGCTTATTTAAATACCCATAATCATATATCCATCACTCGTCACAAACCATCTGCTTGGCTCTTGTCCTGTACCGTCTGGAATGCACTTTCCATTTGCAATAAACTCACTGCAATTAATAACATATTTTTTTCTAACTCCGTCAATCTATTGACTATCACAGAATCTTTTCTCACTTCCACAGATGCTGCCTGCCGTGCAGCACTTATATGGTGTCTTTCACTTCAGTCACATACCTAGACCAAGGAGCAAGCATGCATACCCATGGTTCCTTCACTCCAATTCTCAACTTTGGAGTTCACACTATCTGCTTCTTCTCACCCATCTCTCTGCAAGTTTCTGGGATGTGTTGCTTGAAATGAACTCTCCTCTCAACATACTGTAGTTTAAAAACACAATCCTCTCAACAAACTGACAACACTGAGCCTTTCCCAAATCCCACACCCACTATGGACTCCTTTGACCTTATTGCTAGTGATAAAGCTCTGAGTCTACTATCAACCTCTCGCTTTACTACTTTCACAGGATCCAATTTCATCACAGCTAACACTCCCATCCCTACTACACTTATCCCAGCTCTCACAAATCTATCCAATTTCTACTAAACATGCAAATATCCATCATCTTTAAAACATCATAATTACACCCATTCTGACTCAACTTCTGCATCTATACTTAACCTGGCTTCAAAACTGATTGAGTGACTCATCTACAACCGCCTAACCCAATTTCTTTTTTTCCAACTCTTTTGACCCCTTTCAATCTAGCTTCTGGCCCAAACACGCCACAGAGACAGCTCTTGCAAAAGTCACTAATAACTTGCTCACCTCCAAGTCAAAGGGTCACTTCTCTTTTCTAATTCTCCTGGATCTCTCTGCTGCCTTTGGTACAGCCATCTATGGGCCCTATTCTAATCCCGGCATAGCAATTATGAGTGCCGTAGTAGCACAGAAAAACCTACCTAGCTATGTTAATCACCCCTCCAGTAAAAATTTTACATGTACCAAAGACCACTCGCAAGTGGTTTTAAAACTTTTGCTGAGTCGCCCAGAAAAGTTGACAGTGACAGTATAGCACCAAAAAAAAAAATAACACTAACTTAACAGTCCAATATAAACATATGTACAATTAAAAAATATGAAATGTTATTATTAGGCCCATTTTATTTTACGACATCCAGGTTAAACACAACCCGGTACTCAGGGGGGTTAATACAAGTCACAAAACCACATTGCCTAAGAACAAATACTCTAATGTATTGTCTATAAATATATAATACACATATTTATCTATTGAAGCTATAAATACAATTGTAACATCTTTTTAATATAAAGAAAAATGTTAAAATAAAAGATATATATATATATATATATATATATATATATATATATATATATATATATATATATATAAATAAAATGATTCATTGCCCAGCAGTTACTGCACTTGATACTGCACTTCTCACGCATTATAATATTCATGACATTTGCATTTCTATTGGCTCTTAGAGCCCTGTCTTATGCGTAAAGCTTGGTTTGGGTACTCCCTACACAGAAATCTGTTATGGCTAAGACAGAGTTTATGACTGAGGCCTGAGTGCCCTAATGTGGGGGAGAAAAACATTTACATTAGTGTATAACTTGGGGGAAAAAACTCTGGCTCTTCTTCTTCACCACTTCCGATCACTGTTGATGTACCCCAAGGTTCAGTCCTAGGCCCCATCCACTTCTCCATCAATACATCCCTTGGTAATTTAATAAAAATGGATTTCGGTATCATCTATATACAGATGATGTTTAAATCGACCTCTCAACCCCAGATCTATCCACCTCTCTTCTAGCATGTGTTGCCAGCTGTCTCTCATGCATACCCTCTTGGATGCCTGCCCATCAACTCAAAATCATTATGTCAAAGACGGAACTTCTAATCTTCCCACTCTCTACTACAGCTTTCACTCCTCAGATATGTCTCACTGTTGACAATGCCATCATCTGTCCCACATCTCTGGCCATCTGTGTTGGGATTCCACTTGACCTTGCCCTCTCTTTCATTCCTCTCATTCAATCAATAACAAAATCATGTAATTTTCACCTAAAACATCTCCAAATCACATCACTATCTTACACAAGACATAACTAAAATTCGAATACATTCTCTCATCATATCTCGCCTCAACTACTGCAACTCACTCCTTGCTGGCCATCCCATCACCTGCGCTGTCTCCACTCAATCCATAATGAACGCATTGGCTAGACTCATCTTTTCATACTCAGTGCTCTCTATCAATCACTCCTTCTGGCCTACAAAATAACATTTTAAATCATGACACTCACATATAAAGCCTATAACAACAGTGTATCACTTTATATATCAGCCCTAATCTGAAAATTCTCTCTTAACTGTCCTCTTCTCTCTACCATCGACCTTCTTCTTTCATTCTTTTTGTCACTTCCTGTCACTTCGGCCTTTATGACTTTTTTTGTGCTGCCCCTACTCTATGGAACTCCTTGCCTCTCTCCATCAGACTATCCTCCTGCCTTAAAACCTTCAGAAACTCTTTAAACATGCACCTGTTTAAATAAGTTTAGCACTTCAGCCTTAATATGCACAACGGCACACTCTACAGTATAGAATGTAACAGACAGCTACCTCCACTTGCACCAGTCCACTCCTTACTCACTGCTACGTTGCTTCTATCTCCTTCCGTATCGCACCTCCAACCTTACCTTCTATATTTTAAACTCTTCAGAGTAGGCACCTCTCTTCAATTGCATTTCTTTCATATTTTATTGTATGTATCTGTACTTGTAGTTCTACTTACCTTAGAATTAGTTTATCCCTTTTCTAAATCGCCAACTGTACTCTTTTATGTCTTGTAAATAGCACTACAGAAAATGTTGGCACTTAATAAATAAAGAGTAATAATAATAATAATAATAATTGAAAAATAGGTAAAAAGACATATTTTCTAATGTCAATGCAAAGGACGTTTTTGTAGATGTCAGATAGATAAAAGAAAAAGAATGAAAGACGGAAGAAGTAGAAAAAGGAAAAATGTAATAAAGAAAAAAAATTAAAAAAAGATGGCAATGAAGAAATAGGGAGAAAATAAGGTACTGAAATAGAAAGTGAGAGAAAAGAAAGGAGACAAAAGGAAGGAAAGGAGAAAGAAGGAATGAAAGAAAGAAAGAAAGAAAAAAGGAAAGAAAGAAAGGAAAAAGAAAGAAAGAAGGTGCATTTTACTTGTTAACAAAACTTTCTTTGAGAATTTTATAGCATTACCTTCCTGTGTACCAAACTCATTATTAGCAATGATCACCAGTGATTGCTATATATACGGTACATTCATAATACAGAGCAGTACCTCATTTCCAGGTTAGATTCCAATAAAATTGTTTGTTGCTGTTAAATAAGAAATAATTCAAGTTAGAAGGGCAGTGACAGATTCATTCCACTTTATTTTATAGCTTTATTGAAAACAGTAACTTACTAATGTAGTTGACTATAATCGCAATAATATGCAAATTGTGACTTCATATTATTAGTCTTTATTTCCCGTGTGACCTGGTTCTAGAAATTCCATTGAATAGACATATGAATATATTTCACACTGTTCCATTTATGTGTTTTTTGCCAGACTTGTATTAAAGGCACGTGGGGTGCAGACAAATTACAAATCTTTTTTTTTTTTTTTCAGTAAATCTTCTCTAGCAGTGAAACTCTTTTTACACAATAGAAATGAATTATTTTGCTCTTGGTATGTGAGCATTCAAGGTATACTTTTTGTGTCAGATCCTGCAGTGATTCTCACAGCAAGGCTGTGCGGACAGCAGTTTGCAAAACAGAGGAGATGAACACTTTGGTTTTAAGAGTGTATGGATAGTACAGCAATATAAGAAAAAATATAAATGCACATATTTACATATATATATATATATATATATATATATATATATATATATATAGTAATTTAGTAATTATTAATCTATATCTATATAGATTAATAATGAGTATTGCACCATAATTTGATGTATTTTGAATTGGACAAACGTCTTATTTATAATGACAAGCTTTCGAGAGGCTCAACCTCTCTTTATCAAGTCTGAAGCAATACTAACATGAGATGGAACACATATATATATATATATATATATATATATATATATATATATGTATATATAAAAATATATATATATTTAAATAAATAAAAATAAATAAATATATATATATATATATATATATATATATATATATATATGTATAAACATAAATAAATACATCCCGGCACCCATGGGGATTGCCTATTGCCGGATAAGTGAAGTTACTGGTTGCTTGAGAGTCACTATTAAAATAGCCCTAATTAGCTCTATTCCCTATACAAAACCATACACAGTGTATTTAATTGAGATTGAGATTGAAATACACTAATTAAAAGCAAATTAAAGCAGATAAAGACAGACTTCCCTTTATCACAGTTTTATTGCACTGTAAAACATAACTTTTTGAAATGCAGTGTACAGTAGATACTGTATTAAATGGCGGTCATTAAAATACTAAACATCAGTAACATTAAAAAAATCTTCACATCATCACAGTTTTATTGCACTGTAAAAAATAGCTTTTTGAAATGCAGTGTGCACTACATACATAATGGCAGTCATTAAACTACTGAACATAACTAACATACATTTTTTTCACTTCAGTTAACTTCAATGAACTAAAAAACTAGCAAAAAACGAGAGATTACTGCGTAGACATAACATCAGGATTATCAGGATTGCCAGCAGATTCATCTCCTGCTAGGACTTCTTCAGGAGCAGAAAACCAGTCATCATCAGTATCTGCTAATAATTTAGCTGGAACACGATCAGGAGAAGTGGATGTGATTAGGTTTGGATCTTCATCTGTAGATGATGCTGTACTGGTAGACTTAGGTGCAGCTTTCTGTATAAAAGAATGGATATCACCTTGCTTTGAGGCCTTACGCCTCTCCTGCAAAGTCAGGTTTTGCATGGTGTGCAGCTGCATAAGATTCAGAGAAGTGAAGAAGGGTTGCTGTTCTGCAAAAGCTATTACTGTTTCAAATGCTGCAGTAGCTCTCTGCCAGGATACTTTTTCCACCTCACACCCGTCGTCATCATCACTTTCTTGCTCCTTTGCAACATTCTTTTTTCCATGATTCACAACACCTTCTATGATGTCTTCTGTGTTTAGTGTATGAGTGACTGGAATAGCTTCATCCACAGTAAAGCAGTTGTTGAGTTAATGTCGAGACAAATTCATTTTGTCGTTAGCAGAGTTAACTAACTCACATATTTCATCATAAACTCTGATATTGACAGCTGAACAATCGATTTGAACCACCTCAAAGTTGATGGAGGCAGAGGCAGAGAAGGAGGATTCCTCAGGCATGACAGTGGGCCAAAACTTTCTCTTACATTTCTGTAATGTTTCACTTACCACATAATCCCAAGCACATCTGACAGTGTAGATAACATCTTTGAGATTATATTTCTTCTGGAACTCTACAATTGTCCCACCACCTTTTTCAAGCCTGTTGCATATTTCCAACTTCTGCTTGAGGTTCAGCACAACACGTTTGCACTTATTTGGGCCCGGTTTTGGAATTTTTGTGATCACAAGACAGGTTGGGGTCGATTTATAAAGGACAATCTGTAAAAAAAAATCAGAAAAGTCACCAATTTGGCCTTATCAAATCAAAAAGTTGCAGACGAGCAGAACCAATGAAGAGATATACTGTATAAGTAAGCTATGAGGATAATACAGTACAACATGCACCTATCAACACATTGACAAATATGAACTATTAAAAATACTGATAGATAGATAGATACTGTACATTCCCCATTGAAAAAAATGGGACTATCATTGAGTCTTTTCATACAGTATTTTGTTGTGCACCACAGTTTATTTTGTAGAACCTCTAGCAGCTGTATACAGTACAGAATTTATTATTTTGTATGCTATGTTACTTCCTTTGTATGCTGCCATGTGATCTTTGTTTGTCTGCAATAAAAACCTATTGACATAAAAATACTGTACATGTACTGTACATTCCTCAAAACTAAGATGATAATTAAAAAAAATAAAAAAATGTTTTTTTTTACAATGCCCAAACTGTGTCCACAAGCACACTGCCACTTTGAATGATTACAAATACTGACTAACCTTCCAATCGAAGATCATTTAATGTCCAGATCTGCAGTGGCCAGTCTGGTTATTGGAGATTCCGGTGGTGCAGCAACAATTCAGGATGCGGAAGTTGCCGGCTACGCAAAAAAAGATGTCGGTTGCTTGAGATTTTCCGGTTGACGGGGAAAACATGCAGTTGCCGGTTGCTTGATAGTTCTGGTTAGTTGAGTACGGATAATCGAGAGTTTATATATATACTAGCAACTTGCCCATTAAAATGACGGGCCAATAAAATTTTAAGCCATGGCAATGCTGTTTGACACACAGTATAAGGCTTTTGCTCCTCTGTGGACCTTCAGCCTATCCTCTTATGTACTTCAATTGGTCATCGCGAAGACAGATATACTTTATAAGTACAGTGTAAAATGTGAAAAAATGTGAGTACAGTGAACTAGTAAAGTAATATGAATTAATAATTGAACATACTTTACCTATTTATATTTAATGCAGCAATCAATACCCTAAAGAGCTAACAATCTATTTGGATTTTTCTGCATCTGAAAATGTACAGTTGGAGTGTCGATGATGTGAGGAAAAAGTGTCAGCAATGTGGCAAGTGTGCAGTGTAAATAGGCTGCGTGCGCGAGGCCAAACCGTTTGTTTACGCGGGTAAATCAGCATTTTAGAATCCTAATGTTATGAGTTGTAAGTAAATGTTGTAAAATTGCGGGGTTTTTTCTATGTGTTACTTGGCTCGCGAGCATTTTCCGTCCATTGTAATGGTATATTTTCTATGCGCTACGTTCCTGGCTAACTCTTACGTGCCTGGTGGTGATTTTCGGGGCTCTGTGTCCTTTAGCCTCGTTTTCATTTTTTTCATCCTCCATTTTTCTTCTTGCATGCAAGCTCACTCCCAGACGTCCTGGCTGTCTCCCAATGCTGTGTGTGATGTTTGTTTTATGTGGTATTTTTTTGTTGTCATAGTTTTGTGACCTCATATTTTTTTTTTCTTTTTCACTTCCGTGGGTCGTAATTGTTGCTTGTAAAAGTTGTACTTCCTTGTCTGTGTTTTCTGCGCTTCGGGGTCGTGTAGCCTCGTTTTCATTTTTTTCGTCCGCCCTTTTTTTCTCACTTTGACAATTTTCAAGTGGTGAAACTCCTTAAATTTGACTTTAATTTGCGTGCAACCTCACCACCAGACGTCCTGGCTGTCCCCCGAGGTGTGTGATGTTTTTGTTATGTTTTGTTTTTATTTTTAAGTGTTTTTGTTGTTTTTTGATGTATTCGTTTTGGCCGTTAACTTGTCGTGGGCAGTATTTCCTCATTGCGCGGCGTGGTTATTTTTTTTCAAAGTCCCGCTTTTCTGGGTTGTTTTTAACCTCGAGTGAGGCCTCCACCTCAGCAAATGCGGACTCTCGCTTTGCGAGGTCCGCATTCGCTGCCTTTAATAAACCCTTTAATGAGCCTTCAGCTCATTGCAGTTTTTGTCCCCCTTTGCGAGGGTCCGCATTTGCAGCATACATTGTAGGTTTGCCTTTGGCTCATTGCAGCCGACGTGGGAGCCTCCACCTCCGCAAATGTGGCCCCTCGCTTTGCGAGGGACGCAGTCCTTGTAAACTTGCATTGCAAGCTCGCAAAGCGTGACAACGATTTGTAGTTTGACAACTATTATATGTGATATATTTGTGTCTATCCTTTTATATGTATGTATTTATGTGTGTATGTTTCCTTGGCACTTGTCGCACTTGCTAAGACCTGTATGGTTCAATTTACATTACTCATTAGGGGAACTTTGGTACCTGTCGTTTCCACTGCTCGTCGTGTCTTCTGGAACCAATTAACCACGAGCACCAAGTGTCCACTGTCTACATATGTTGCTATTGCTTCTCCGCTAATTTATAGGCTGTAAAGTTAAACATTCCAGTATATATAATGTGATCCAATGCATTTAAACTTACTTTACGATCCTCTCTATATATATGAACACTACCGGCCAGTGCAAATACTCTATAATAGATTCAATGGCCTCAGATGGAAGCTCCAAGGCTTGGACACCACCTCTGTTTATTTAAACTACATTTCTTATAAGTTTATTTTAACACTGCTCACTGGGATGTGAGTAGGTTTTGCAAATCATTTTCATTGCATAGTGTAGTAACAAGTCCCCTGATGTAGGAACGGGTTCACGCATCGCAATCTGCAGTATTGCACACCGAGGGAGGATGTAAAATTAAACATAACAAGTCACAATGCACAAAACAATTCCTAGTCATAGTGATATATTTTTTAATTGGATTTGTAATATTGTTTAAGGGATCGCATGTTTAGAAAATGCAACTAAGCTACAAAGTCTACTCATAATAAATACACGGCCTTTAATATCACAAGAGGTTTTACTATAGAAAAATGTTTTCAGAGACAACCTGCATTCTAGGATACTGTGCAAGTGCATAGAGGCTGCCATGATTGTTATACAAAGTGAGCAAGGCTTGCCAGTGTACTAGCAATGGCTTCTCATGACCCTGTGCTGGAATCCTATCTGGATCCACCAATAAATAAACTATTCCCTTACCTTCCACTTTTAAATAGATAATAAAAATTAGAAGAACACTACCACTTAGTCTCCAAGCCAGCAGTAAAAGTGAAAGACAAAGACCATAACATGCCTCTAGCACAAGCAGTGTCTAATACAATAAAAATATTATGGCTTTATGCCCATCACTTACATGGCAGCTAAATTGTTAATTTGTTACAAACTTCCAAACATATGACATTTTACCAATCTATCGTGATTCTTTAAAAAAAATGGGTTCTTTCCTTTTTTGTCCCCACCAGCATAGTGGCCAGTATCTGGCGAGACTATGGCGCGCCAAGATTTTGTTCTTAGATGGAGGGCTAGAACTAGGGGTTAGAGTTATAGGTTAGAGCTAGGGATTAGGGTTAGCATTTAGGCTTAGTTAATGCATTGCTCAGTCGTGTCCAACTCTCTGTGACCTCATGGACAACACACCATGCTGATCCACTTGGTTTTCATGGCAGATATACTGGAGTGGGTTGCCAGTTCCTTCTCCAGTGGGCCACGGCATATAGCTCCTGGTATTCCCAGGTGGTCTCCCATCTAGTACTGACCAGTGTGACCTCTTGGTTCCCTGGCTGTGGTGAAAGTGACTGCATGCTAACCACCGCTCAGGGTTATGGTAGTGGCAGATGATAAACTTTACATAGTAAAATAGTGGCGCCCACAGCCCACTACCTAACCCTAACTATAACCCTAAACCTGAACTATAACCCTAACCCTAAGAACAAACTAAAGTCTCCTCCTCGTTGCACCACCCATTGCCATTGCTTTGACGGGGACAAACCAGGAAAGATCCCAGATATGTCATACTAAATGTTTGCCAGGGACATGGCAAGTTTTTATATTATCTATTGCATCAGAAAGAGGCTACGTGATAAAATGCCACAGTGTGCTTTATTTTTTTCCCAAATAAAGATCTCAGAGCACTTATTCAGAGGTTTAACTGCAATAGGAGGCCACCTATGAGATCTACCAGCTCTCTGCATTTCCTATTAGCCTCAATGAAGTTGAATGGAGGTTTTACTTAATATTGTTTCATGGAAAAACTCCTTTTTGTAATATTTAGAACGTGCTCTTTTGATGTCCCTTTCAGTTTCATGCCTGTGAGTAGATGGACAGTTGAGGAATGTTTCCTGGGTCAGAGGTCAGTGAGTTCCCCTCTGTATAGTGTATTTGCTGACATAGCCTGATGTGAGGTAGATTACTGGTAGTGGATGGCTCGCTGCCAAGAATCTCCATCATCAACACGATTTAAAAACTATTTAAATAATCCCCAGAGCATCGACGCAATATCCCTCCTACATTACATACCAGACAAAATGTGAGGGCTGCAATCACAATAAATACATATTTAAAAAAAATTGTATTTAATTTTTTGGAAAATTCAGAGATTAATAGTGTTATTTGTTAATTCAAAACCAACACATTTTCTTTGCTTGCAATTTCTAATCCTTTATTATTTGTGTCCTTATAATAGACTTTAACATGTACTGCCCAGGCGGATATAAACAGTATATATATTATATTTTTGCTATGTGGTGTATAATAATTAATCGAAATATTCAATTAAATAATCAAATAAATGTTTTTAGAAAGCAAATGAGTAAATAAACACAACTGTGTGGTTCCATTTTCGGACTGTTCCAGGTATGTCCCCGCCAGCACATTTGGCGCAATGTGGGGCCCCCGACACTTGTTGAATTTGTTCTTACGGTTAGGGCTAGGATTTAGTGTTAGGATTTAGGGTAGGGTTTAGGATAAGGGTTTAAGCTTAAGGTTGGAGTTACTGTTTAGGGTTAGTGTTTAGAGTTAGGGTAGTAGCAAATGATAAGCTTTACATAGACCCTAAATTCTAACCCTAAACTCTAACCCTAAATCCTACACCGTAAATCCTAACCCTAACCCTAAATCCTAACCCTAAACTCTAAGCCTAAATCCTCACCCAGACCTTAAATCTTAACCCTAACCTTAACCCAAACCCTAAATCTTGTCCCTAACACTAACCCTAAATACTAACCGTAAGAACAAATTCTCGGCGCACCACCTACTGCGCTGTTATTGCTCAGAATCCGCACCCAGACCCTAAATCTTAACCCTAACACTTAACCCAAACGCTAAATCTTATCCCTAACACGAACCCTAAATACTAACCCTAAGAACAAATTCTTAGGGCAACACCTACTGCACTGGTGGTGACATTATAGGAAAAATCCATATTTTCTTATCTAAATTGTTTTTTTTGCTGTGTGAGTTGTGTTCTTGTTAACTAATAAGATTTTAATTAGTCCTGTTGATATCACTAGGTGTTTCCTGATAGAAATGATCTCTGCATTCAAAGGTTCATGCCAGGAAGAAGATGAGCAAAAGCCAAAATGGTTGATTTAATTGTAGCATAAAAAAGGTAATAAAGGCTGTATTATTATGTTTTTTACCTTCTGAGTGAAGAGAGATGGTGAAGGAAGATTTGTTAAATAATTGGATCATTTAGAATTTGACATCTGGCCCTTCCCCGCACATGATCAGAAACAGACAATTTGCGACAATTGCTGGAAGCCCTGCTCCTGCAGAAATCTATTCAACCCTGTCACACAAATTACCTACACCACAATATCATGGATGCCTCTAAGGACAAGCTGAGGCATCATTTTTTTTTTTCTAAACAAAAACAAGCTTTATCACATTTTCCTCTATAATTCTGCTCAGAATCAAAGTTGTCAACCATATATTTTTATTATTGCTCAGAGTTCTTATAAAATGGGATGAATTATCCCTGTGGAGAGGAGCTGGCACTCCATTGTAGAAGTTTTTAATTTGATTTCTTTGTGGCACTATATTTTTTTTGGATTAGTTTACAAGGTTTTGTACAATTGTTCCACATTTTTTTATATGCTTGCTGAGATACCTTAAAGGACCTAAAAAATGCTCTTGTGTAAGAGGTATGTAACAAACTAACAACATTAGCATCTTTGTAACCCATGGACATAAAATATATCTTTTGGAAAAATCACTGTTTATGAATATAGGAACCATTTTCTGTTTGTTACATCACTTTCTGAGAGCAGGATCATGGGAGCGGGGTTATCTATCAGTCTAGGAGGAACGAACATGAATAAATCACATAGCTGGATTGAACTGGCATTGACACCACACCACTTCCCCCTCACAGACCCAGAAGCAGGAACTTTGCAACAATAGTTGCAACTACAGAACTGCAGAAATGTAAACACCCCTCTCACACAGAACTTCTGCGAAAAGATCATTAATTACAACCAGGGTCCAAAATGTACATATATATATATATATATATATATATATATATATATATATATATATATACAGGGAGTGCAGAATTATTAGGCAAATGAGTATTTTGACCACATCATCCTCTTTATGCATGTTGTCTTACTCCAAGCTGTATTGGCTCGAAAGCCTACTACCAATTAAGCATATTAGGTGATGTGCATCTCTGTAATGAGAAGGGGTGTGGTCTAATGACATCAACACCCTATATCAGGTGTGCATAATTATTAGGCAACTTCCTTTCCTTTGGCAAAATGGGTCAAAAGAAGGACTTGACAGGCTCAGAAAAGTCAAAAATAGTGAGATATCTTGCAGAGGGATGCAGCACTCTTAAAATTGCAAAGCTTCTGAAGCGTGATCATCGAACAATCAAGCGTTTCATTCAAAATAGTCAACAGGGTCGCAAGAAGCGTGTGGAAAAACCAAGGCGCAAAATAACTGCCCATGAACTGAGAAAAGTCAAGCATGCAGCTGCCACGATGCCACTTGCCACCAGTTTGGCCATATTTCAGAGCTGCAACATCACTGGAGTGCCCAAAAGCACAAGGTGTGCAATACTCAGAGACATGGCCAAGGTAAGAAAGGCTGAAAGACGACCACCACTGAACAAGACACACAAGCTGAAACGTCAAGACTGGGCCAAGAAATATCTCAAGACTGATTTTTCTAAGGTTTTATGGTCTGATGAAATGAGAGTGAGTCTTGATGGGCCAGATGGATGGGCCCGTGGCTGGATTGGTAAAGGGCAGAGAGCAACAGTCCGACTCAGACGCCAGCAAGGTGGAGGTGGAGTACTGGTTTGGGCTGGTATCATCAAAGATGAGCTTGTGGGGCCTTTTCGGGTTGAGGATGGAGTCAAGCTCAACTCCCAGTCCTACTGCCAGTTCCTGGAAGACACCTTCTTCAAGCAGTGGTACAGAAAGAAGTCTGCATCCTTCAAGAAAAACATGATTTTCATGCAGGACAATGCTCCATCACACGTGTCCAAGTACTCCACAGCGTGGCTGGCAAGAAAGGGTATAAAAGAAGAAAATCTAATGACATGGCCTCATTGTTCACCTGATCTGAACCCCATTGAGAACCTGTGGTCCATCATCAAATGTGAGATTTACAAGGAGGGAAAACAGTACACCTCTCTGAACAGTGTCTGGGAGGCTGTGGTTGCTGCTAAACGCAATGTTGATGGTGAACAGATCAAAACACTGACAGAATCCATGGATGGCAGGCTTTTGAGTGTCCTTGGAAAGAAAGGTGGCTATATTGGTCACTGATTTGTTTTTGTTTTGTTTTTGAATGTCAGAAATGTATATTTGTGAATGTTGAGATGTTATATTGGTTTCACTGGTAAAAATAAATATTTGAAATGGGTATATATTTGTTTTTTGTTAAGTTGCCTAATAATTATGCACAGTAATAGTCACCTGCACACACAGATATCCCCCTAAAATAGCTAAAACTAAAAACAAACTAAAAACTACTTCCAAAAATATTCAGCTTTCATATTAATGAGTTTTTTGGGTTCATTGAGAACATGGTTGTTGTTCAATAATAAAATGAATCCTCAAAAATACAACTTGCCTAATAATTCTGCACTCCCTGTATATATATATATATATATATATATATATATATACAGGAGGTCCCCGGGTTACAGGGGTATTATATTATTATTATTATTATTATTATTATTATTATTAATATTATTTGTCATGCCCAGGGCCTGACTGGACTGTTTTGGACTATGTCTTGGGCCTGGACTGGGAATGAGTACCCTGTTTTTATTATTATTGATATGTATTTATGTGCTCGTGGTTAAAATATGATTACACTGTTATACTGTATGTATGTTGGTTTATGTATTATGTTACATGTTATAGGAATTATTGTAAAAAAATATATATAAATTAGTCTGCAGGCTATAGCACCAGCTTATTATGTTACAATGTTGTTATAACTCATTCAGCCCATCTAAATATAATCAACAGGATGAGATTAAAGACCTGATGTCATCAGAGGTACAGGGGTTCTCAGTAAGCAGGGGGCAGCCTATTATTTAGGGATGGGGTTTATTGTGATTGGCCAGCCTGTGTGCCAGAAAATGTTATAAAAATGTCCCAATTAATAAAGGTATGACAGTGGTATCTGTAGTTACATAGACAAGGTGTAAGTGTCATTATGTGCATTAATCCTAATTCTAAGGGATTATATGGTGTTCCTGATATTCTGGTCTGCTGAAGCAAGTTCCTGAGTGTGGTTCCTGTGTATGGTCCATCTTCTACTATCAGAGGTGTACAAGGACCGCGCCATTCTGCTGGATAGGTTTGAACTAGGTTCTTACCAAGTCCAATTGAAGTAGCAGATTGTGACATTATTATTACAGCATTACACTGTATTATTATTATTATTTATTATTATTACTACTACATTGGGCGCCATTATAATATCATATATGTGTATATATATATATATATATATATATATATATATATATATATATATATATATAAATAAATAAATATATGTATGTGTGTATATATTTATATATATATATATATATGTATATATATACAGTATATATATATATATATTTTTTTTTTTCATTGTACAGTGTTATTTAAAAGGTTAAACTTAGAGCTGTTCTGTTGAACAGTCATACAGTAACTTATTTAGATAAAAAAACAGTCAACATCACTAATACAAAAGATACACTAGGTACAAAGGCTGTGGTAATGCAGACAAGTTAAATGGTAAAAAGTCCCACGCACACATCTCATTATTTTGAACACAAATAAACTTCCCTGATGAAAACACATCGCTGCCTCCAATTAAGGCAGTATAATTGCATGCTTTGAAGTGGAACAATGACAAAATCTTGAGACTTCAGATTTATAATTTAAACCTCCGACATTCTTGATTTATAAGAAAATTATCATTTGGTCTATAGAATAAATATCTTATTTATGTATTTTCATTGAAATGGCATAAAAAATAAAATGAAAAAAGCATGAGTCTTGCAAAGGTTAAAAATAGTACTTTTATTCCAATGTAAAGGAAGATTTTTTCATAATGTCAAGATCTTTATCTTGCAAACATTGGGCCTCATTCAATTGTGATTTGGTCAATTGAATAGGGCTCTATATAAGCACATAGAATATTTTTTTACAGATTTTTTTAGTTAGTGAACTTCTATCCAAAAGCAAGGTCTTCACTAACAAATAAACTTCTGTAAAAAAAAAATATGCTATGTGCTTATATAGAGCCCTATTCAATTGGCCAAATCGCATTTGAATGAGGTCCATTTATTCAATGTGTCTGGGCCCAACAGCAAGGTTATTCAGTCTTAAGGTGGAGACATTTAAACCTCAATGGTAGTGCAGAATCAGGAGTAGATATATTGGGCAACCTTGTAGAGGAAGTGGTAGGACAAACAATCACATTTTTTTCTAGATAATTATTAGAAAAATTAAACTTGATTGAAGAAACCAAGTCAAAAAAGAAAAACAGGCTTTAAATATTTTACTTTTATGAAAAATTATTATATTATGCAGTCTTTCATTTTCTTTACTGGGCAGCTTCTGATTCAGGAGATTGAGTTCTTGTAAACAAAGCAGCTTTCCATTAGTACAAATGAAAACATTGACAGCTTTTGTTGTCACATTTCCATTCTGCTGATAGAAGCTTCCTCTACATTCAGAATGTCATCCCACCTCAGGAATCACTACAGCCTAATCACACATAAAATTTAATAAAAAGGCTGTATTTTTGTATATTCTAAAAATATTTAGCTTATTTTTAAAGGTAGTTCTTGAAAATAGTGTTATTTGCAATAACTGACTACCGTGATCTGTTAAGGACAGAACTACTGCTGGTGCAGCACGTGCAAAGCACTGGGACCCACAACCGATTAGGAGCCCTCTACTAATGGCAGTGACCTTAAGTAATAATCTGGGGGAGGGGATTAAGATAATCAGCATTTTAGGGGTTCTGTCATGACTGACTTTTGGGGCTAGAGTTGGTCACCCCTGAACCCCACAAGCAACCCTAATATCAAAGGATATCAAAATGGACATGATACTTGTGGTAAGGACTGTGACATGTTGGTTTTTTGCATAATGTAATGTGGGGCACAATAGTAAATGTTGGGGTTATTATATGATGTTATACTGTATAATGCTATTTTACCGGTAACTAACAGAGATACACTTTCTGCCATGTTTGTTAGTGTGAAAATAGTGGGTTAACCCAAAGCTTCGGCAAGAATGTATATGGATTTATGGCCCCTCAGAGTGGCCAGGCATTTTCTCTCTCTGGCCTCAGATAAAATGTCATAAAATGTGAAGTTATTTTATTACCTCAGGGGTTGTAAAATAGATCAGTCCTGGAAACCAGGGAGAGGGGGCTGATAGCTTAGAGTGGTGAGGTCACAGTAAAAAAGCAGATCCCTCATACAGGGAGGGAATTTATGAGGGGTTGTGGGTGGATTCTTTTGTGCTGTTTTAAAATATATGTTTAAGGAAAATAAAGGTCACTGTGTCTGCCGCACTAAGAAAAGGTGTATGTGTATTTCTTGTATAATTGTGTATAGAGGTGTGTGAATTTGCATGCTGGGCGCTAAGAGTCACAACCTGGAGATTGCTCCTGTAAGCTAAAGTAGGAGAGTTTTGGGGTGCACGTGGCTCCTCATCTTTGGGTTGTGACAGTTACCGAACCACCAACATATGTTTCGGCTATTTTTTTGAAACATACAGGGCTTTTAGAGAAATTGTAAGGGGCCCCCAAATTATGTTGCACCTTGGCCCTCTATTTACTAGCTCTACTACTGCTTAAAGAATTCAAATATGTCTCCAATAAACATAAGACTATTGTTATGTAAGCTTTTAAATAGATATAAAAAGCAGATTAGATATGCCTAATGTTTTCATATACTGTCAAATCTATGCTTCTATATTTCCCTATACTGCTTGCACTCTCTCAAATCAAATAGTTTAAGAGGGAAGTTTTGCTGTTTATAATAGTTGCAGGTGCATCGGAACTTAAAGTCAAATTTTATAATGTTTGGATCAGAAATGTAAAACTTTTATAATAGTGAAAACATGCTCTGAATTGTCAAAGGAAATTAATTAAACATGAGTGATTTAATCATAAAAATATACCGTACATTTCGTGTCATAATAACACTTATATTTTGTCTGGCATTTCACCTACTGAATATCCTCCATGCATGTCCCTATGGACCCCAATGGGGTGTCTACCTACCATTAACCTCCTATGATGGAGTTCCCTATTA
Organism: Discoglossus pictus; assembly: GCA_027410445.1. Taxonomy (NCBI): domain Eukaryota; kingdom Metazoa; phylum Chordata; class Amphibia; order Anura; family Alytidae; genus Discoglossus; species Discoglossus pictus. The sequence continues at coordinate 182,208,404 of CM050170.1, read as the reverse complement.
ACCCCCATGGCACCTTAATATTCTACCATGGGGGTCCCTATGGATCGTAAACTCCCATGGGGGTCCCTGACAATGCCTTCAGTCCCTAAAACTAACCCTATCCAAAGACTAATCTATATAAGATAAAAAAATATTACAAAAAAACTACATTAAAAAATTACAATATTACATTTTTTTTATAAATAATCACAGAAAATAAAAAATAAATTACAGCCACTTCTTCAGGAAACTTATTCCATGTACCTTCACTTTACCTGAAGTCTGCGAGCCTTTAACCTTCTATTTTTAAGCATGACCTTTTGTTCTTACTTTCTTCGAAATACTTCCCTCCAGTATATTATACAGTCCCTAATGTATTTCATGTATCTACAAGATCTATATTTGTATATTAATTATTTAACATTCTTAAAGCTACATTCCAATGTTCTTTATCTCACAAGATAAATCTCAGGTCATTATGCGATTTTCTAAAGGGTTTTATTGCAGGAAAAATACAGCCATAAAGCACCACATCACAAGAACACAGGTCTGGGCGTTTTAGGGGCATTTTGGGGCTGATCAGCATTAATATTACTGCCCGGGCTTTAAATCACAGAATGTACTAAATTAAATAATGATCCAATGTGTCTTTGATTCTACTACTCCAACAATGCATTGAAAATGCTTCACCAATCCGAGTAACCAGAATATTTGCATTGTTCGATTCTTATTGGCTGAAATATGATTGACACATATTTGAGCCATTCAGAAATCTAGAAAATTACTATAAATGTCAGGGATATAGCCAAAATGCGGTGGAGGCACCCTGGGGCATACCAAGAATTCCCCTCATTATTCATTTAATTGTATTCTTTTAACTGTGATTGAGACAGGTAAGGGATGACAGTGTCATCATACTCCAGCATTTTTTTAATACAAGTTTTCATTCTTGTTACGTGTTTTAGGGAAAACTCTTTGTGGGTTTTATTTTAAGCTCAATGACAGGGACCTCTATTATTTTCCAATGTGTTAAAATTGCTTTTGACTTGTACTTACCCCTGTATAGATCTACAGGGAAAAAAGATATAGGGTTAGAAAAAAAGAATAATAATAATATGTAGATTTTATTACGTTTTATTATATTTATTTAGAACTTCTATTATTACATTGGAATAGGAGTATAAACCTAGGCGTGTTTGTAGGATATTATAATTGGACCCACTACACAGCACCATGTTGAGGATCTAATTATAATAACATTCCTTCAGTACATCTCAGAAAATTCAGTAAGTTAATTAGTAGATAGATAAACTATAGCAGGGGTAGTCATTAGGTGGGAATGGGTGCGAATCAGGACATTTGGCACATTTGTTCCTGACCTCCACAGCATTATTACACTTTCTATATATTCCTCTCAATGCTTCCATATCCTTAACCAAGCTATTGGTGAAATGGTATCCTTTTATATACAGTATATCATTCCCTATCTAATACCGTTATATAGTATTTGTAAAAGTATTTGCAAAAAAATGGACTCTGGACCTTGACTTAATTTTCACAAATATATTTGGACCTTGGTGGATTTTGTAAAAATGAATTAACTATGCTTGGTTCACTCAAAATAAAACTTGCATTTCCAACTATCACATTTAGAAAAACAAATTATTTCTCTGATTCCTCTGTTTTTAACACAAACTGCAATAAAATTGCAATGATTAATTAGAAGAGAATACATGCTGATGCCTATGCTGACCCCTGGAGGCATCCAGGATACTTTTGTGAAGAATATGAGCCCCATTCAGTTGAGCGAATATTAGATCTGTAAGCCCGTAAGTGAGCTTGCAAGCTATTTTGCTATTCAATTGGCATCTTTTTGCGGGCTCCAATCAACTTCAGAGTTACGGGCTTGAAAAAATGGCGCAGATCAAACTCGTAACTTACAGCCTCCTGAGACCTTTTAATTGTCACTTTCGCAAGGCTAAAATCGCAAATCGATATTCAATTGCTCAATTTCCCCAAGCCCGCAAATGTATTCGCACCCGTAAACGACAAATTAATGAGAAAAACCTAGAGAGGACCCTCCATGGGGTTAAACACTTATTCGTAGCACTGTAAATACAAATATAAAAATCAATCCTGCACTGTAAATAACGGGGAAGCCATGATAGTCATTAGACTAATTGCACTACAGTCTCAAGCCCGCAAATCGGCAAAACAATTAATTTATTTTTTATGTTTCATTTTGGGGTTAGATTGATCTCGGATATCAATGAGTTAATACATATCAGGCCACCCATATGGACCAGAACAGTATCAACATTCATTTTCATAATTTTTTATTGTTCGAATTTGTGACTCTGATCGCATATCAGGCCCCCAAACCTAATTGAATGACAAGTAACCTCCATGTTTTACTGCCGTAATTCTCACAGTCTAATTTTCTATTGGCTGATTTCAAATGGGAGGTTATGGGCTTGCTTAATTGATCATTTTCCCGCCCTCAACTGCTCCGCACCAGTGCATGATTTACGGTTTTGGCTTTGGACCCGCAACTTGCGAGCTTGAGCAATTGAAAAGCATTGCAATCGGAGACGAACGGCGGCCCGCAACACACTCGCAGACATTCGGCTGTCTGCGATCGAGTTGCAAGGCTCGATGTGAATGGATCCCTATGTTTCTGACAGGGGTACTTACATTTCTGCAGATGCAAGGCTCTACTTCTGAGCAAGTGTAAGAAAACAAACATGGTCCCTCAGGCTCTAAGCTAAAAAGTAGTTCTAAAACCAATCAAAATAGAACATGCTTACACAAGAGCCTTTAAAAAAATAAAGATTTTTTCTAAAAATGTTTTATACTCACTGAATGGCACTTGACCTTTAAGGAATCTAATCATGCTATCTTCAATTGCATCTGCCATCAGGGAAGATATGGAGGAAATGGCTCTAATCCTACTCTAAGCAATGTAGAGTTTTGACATTTGTAAGCATTTAATATATTTAAAATGGCATTTTTTTTTTCTATTGCATGTAAATCAAGTGCAAGAAGTCCTTTATTCTTTAAGTTTATCCAGTTGTCAAACTCCTCCATTCTACTTTTTAAAAAAATCCACAAACGAAATGGTTCTTTTCGCTCAGAATCTGTGCATGTACATGTGTTATATGCAACGCATTGCCAATTATTATTGTGAAAATAGTAGGATGTCATGCTCAAATCTGCAAAAACATTAGAGCAAGAAAAAAACAACTTTCAATATCTATTACTACTGAAGTCTAATATGTGAAGTATACTCTTTTGAAGCTCAACACTTGAAAAACAGCAAATATTACACCCTATAATAAATTACTTTTTATATAAAGCTGGACTGTGGTGGAATCTGTTATTTTGGAGCTCCATTTAATTGTGTGATTTTGAGATCCGGAAGCCCGTAAGTGAGATCGCAAGCTACTTTGCTATTCAATTGCCCTCTTTTTGCGAGCTCCGATCGTGTTATGAGTTACGGGATTGAAAAAATTGCGTCTGTCAAACTCGTAACTTACAGCCTTCAAAAGCTTTTGATTTTTAACTTTCGCAAGGCTAAAATCGCAATTTGGCAAAGTGTCATTTTGGGGTTAAAACAATCTTGGGTATCAATGAGTTAATACATATCAGGCCACCCAAATTAACAGAATTGGCATTCATTTTAATAATTCTTTAATTTGCATTTTTTGCGACTCTGATCGTAACTCGGACCCCCGAACCTAATTGAATGACATGTAACATTAATGTTTTACTGCCTTAAGTCTCACTTTCTATTGGCTGATTCAAAATGGAAGGTTATGGGCTTGCTTAATTGATCATGTTCCCGCCGTCAACTGTTCCAAAACAGTGCATAATTTACGGTTCTCGCTTCAAGCCCGCAACCGAGACCAACGTTAGCCCGCAACACACTCGTAACTCACATCATGAGGCCGTTTCCAATCTGTTTTAAAGTCCTACGCGCGTGCCTCGCGACGAGTGCCTCTGGCGCTCATCGCAAGCCCTGAAATGAGCACTTATGGCACTCATTGTAGCCTAATTCCTACGGGCCTTCATTGCAGCCTAAGTCCCTTCGGTGCTCATTGCAGGCCACTCTATGCGAGACTCGCAAATTGCAGGCCTTGCTGCGCGCAGATTGACAACTATTATAGATGATATATATATATATATATATATATATAATGTGTGTGAATATAATGAATATATATGATTATAATTATAAATAATTATTATTCATATATACAAATACTTAAATAAACAATCATAGCCTATGATTTTGGTAAAGGGGGGTTATGAGTGGGGTGTGGGGGGCACACAAATCTGAATGGACTTTGGCAGCACAAAACTTAAATACACCCCTGTTACAACCCCACAGTAACCATATTTGCATATAAATGCTAAAAATGAAATAAACACAACCTTTAATTTTTTTTACTTTCGGAAAAATATGTTGCCCTTTATTAAGGTTAGAATTTTTTAGATTATAAATCTGCGGGTTTTAAATCTTGGAAGGTGCTTTGGGAAAAAGCACCAAGTACCCAAGATTTTAGGCTCAACGTCAGGGCTCTTCATTTTGCCAAGTGTTTATATAGTATTTTTCTTATGCTCAACCCTTGTACAGCGCTACGGAATATGTTGGCGCATTACAAATAAAGGATAATAATAATAATATTAATAAGAATCATCATAATACAGTGTTTTTTTAAGTACAGCAATGGATTTCTTTCTTTAATATTTTGTGTGAAATGAAAACATTATTTTTACATATACCCTTGCGGATAACAGAGGAATAGAGATGTTCTCCAAAATTTTCACCCCTTAGAATAACTGGCCCATAGCATGTATGTAGTTCAAATATTCATGACACTTCTTTCTGATTATTTAACTTTTATTTCAGTTATTTTGTGGTTGCAAGGCCATAATGTGGCAAATATTGCAAAATTCCTTCGTTTATACATGAATTTTGAGTGTTCACACTGTATTCCTGGGTCTTTCAATTGCAGCACAGAGCAGTGGCACATCCAGGACTTATATGTTTCACATTTATAAGTTGTCACACTGTTCATTGCAATGAGATGTCTGGAAGTGAGTCCATGAGAATCCAAGGCCGCTATTTTCCACTTTAAGAAGTCTCAAGAAAGAAGACATTTGATCTGTGACATTAAACTGGCTCCCAGTAAAATAAGGTGTGAAATTATTGGGATTCTCAGTGAGAAAAGGGCACTGACTCTGACTGAAAATAATGACACCAACCTTGGATGTGGGAAGTCCAGTTCACAGCCTTGGGTCAATTTTTATTGCTCTTGCGTCAGCCATTTTTCTCCCTGTTGGAGAAAAGCAAATTTCAGTCTATATTGTGCTATATTATAAATGTCAAACAAGCATGTATTCTGTTAAGATAAAAATGTTAAATCACCTATCAACAGACAATAGGGTTTCATTTATTTATTAAAAAAACGACTAGTCAATATTTGAAGAAATAAAATTCAGTGTAACGTTAAGATCCTACCTTCCCTGAACCCCACAAGAAACCCTGCTATTTTGGACTCTGGCATCCTGGGTTGCTAATATTAAAGGTTATCAAAATTGACATGATACTTGTTGTAAAGACTGTGACGTGTTGTTTTGTGTGTAGTGTAGTGTGGGCCACAATAATCAATGTTGGGGTTACTATATGGTGTTATGTTTACTGTAATAATGTTATTTTACCTGTGAACTAACAGAGATACACTTTCTGCCATATTGTGTTAGTGGGCCTGAAAAGGTTTAACCCCATGGTTTCTGCAAGAATTTATATGGCCCCTCAGAGCGGCCAGGTATCCACTCTCTGGCCTCAAATAGTCATAAAGTGATACACTTCACCTAACAGCAAAACACAAGTCTGGGATATGAAATGGCCAGATAACCCCCAAGCTCTAGTGTGTTTGGCAATGGGAGGGGGTTTATGGCCTAGTCACACTAAGAATTCAGACCTCCTCTTATAGGGACGTTAATTAGTTAGAAAGTGGGGAAATCTTTTTGTGTTTGTGTAAGAAGAATACATTTGCCAGTCTGCTATCTGCACTAACTAAGGGTGCATGTGTCTGATTTTCCTGCGTCTTCATGAAATATGCCTTGATCTGAATTGTTGGGTGCTGAGATGAATATAAAGTAACAACCTGCTCCTGTAAATTAAAGCAGGAGAATTAGGGGTGTACCGAGTCCCTCATCTCTGGGTTGGGATACCTACATTTGAACTTTGGTGTTTTAGGAATTAACAAAACTGCTTCTCTCTACTTCCTATTAAGTCAACGGATCGGAGTGGAGCTCCTGTTAGGGCTGTCCTGAAAACTTGCAAACTTACAGTCTAAATGGTTTGGGTGAGGTACGGGAGAGTGAAAGATAAGTTAAGGTGGTAGGCTTCTTTAAGCAGAAGTGTTTTTAGGGAGGACTTGAAGGTTTTGAGGCAGGGAGATAGTCTAGTAGAGCGAAGCAAGGAGTTCGAGAGAATAGGGGCAGCATGAGAAAAGTCCTGATGGCAGCAAGAAGAGAAGGTTATAAGAGAGGAGGAAAGAAGAAAGACGTTAGCAGAATGAAGTATTTTGACATGAGAGCAGAGATATGAGGGGGGTGCACTGTTGTTGAGGGCTTTGTAAGTTAGGGTCATGATTTTAAATATTATTTTGGAGGGAACAGGAAGCCAGTGGAGTGATTAACAGACGCTGAGTATGGAAGATAATCCTATCGGAGCAGTTCATATTGGATTGAAGTGGTGACAAGCGGGTGATGGGGAGGCTAAAAAGGAGGGAGTTGCAATAGTCAAGAAGAGTGTTGATGAGAGAGTTTATAAGAATCTTAGTTGGCTCTTGTGTGGAGTAATGATGTATTTTAGAGATGTTTTTGAGATGAAGCAGGCAGGATTTTGTTAGTGACTGTGTGTGAGGAATGAAAGAGAGGGCAGGGTCCAGTAGAATCCCAAGACAACGGACTTGGGAGGTGGGAGTGATGATGGCATTGTCGACAGTGAGAGAGTTGTGAGGGATTGAAGCTGAAGTATAGGGTGGGAAGATTAGGAGTTCGGTCTTGGACATATTGAGTTTCAGGTGGTGGGTGGAAATCCAGGAGGATATACTTGAGAGTTGGAGACATGTTAGAATAGAGGGGGATAGATCTGGTGTTGAGAAGTAGATTTGAGTCATCTGCATACAGATGATACTTAAATCCAAATTTTGTATTAGGGTTCCAAGTGAGGATGTATTGATGGAGAAGAGGAGGGGACCTAGGATAGAGCCTTGCGGTACACCAACAGTCAGATAGTGAGGAGAAGAAGAGGTGTCAGAGAAGGAGACGCTAAATGTTCGATCTCAGCAGTGGGATTTGAAGAGTGCAGTGTCTCGGATGCCGAGGGAATAGAGGATTTGGATTAGAAGAGGGTGGTCAACTGTGTCAAAGGCAGCCAAGAGTTATAGAAGAAGTAGAATAGAAAAGTGACCCTTTGACTTGGAGGTGAGCAAGTCATTAGTGACTTTTGTGAGACCCGGATTGGAAGGTGTCAATAAGAGAGTTGGAGGAAATTAATTGGCACATTTTATACAATTTTCTGGCACACAGACTGCCCAATCAGTAAGCCTCTTGCTACTGGGAAAACCCTGTACCTCTGAAAAGATTAGATTTCATCCTGTTGATTGTATTACCTCTCACCATGTGCTGTAAACACTCAGACTTTTAATCTGCTCAAGACCCCCTGTGTTTATTTATTTAGGTGGGGCTGAGTGCATCACCAGATAACGATACTGTAACATAATAGGCCTTAATCTGATTTTGGTGGGGGCTGATGCAATAGTCTGCAGAATAGCTAATGTTATGCAGACCATAAACCAAGATACATACAGTATAACAGTGTAATCATATTTTAACCATAAGGACTAAGAATTACATAAGCATAATAATAATAAAAACAGGGTAACTTCTTGCCAGTCAGGCCCAGGTCCTAATCCAAAACAGTCCAGTCAGGCCCTGGGCATGACATAGACTTTAAGACTTCCATTTGAACTTTAGTTTTTTAGGTCTTGCAGAACTGCTTCTCTCCACCCCCTATCTAGCTGTACGGGTTGGTAGAGGACTTCCCAATAGGCTAAAAAAAAAATTCTGACAGGTCTATATCTGCAGTGGTCACTGTACCACATGATCCAGTAGATTGATATAAAGGTATGGGAGTGCTATGTTAGCACTAAAAGATGCAATATGGAGAATTACATCTTGCTGCTTACCAACCTTACAAAATGACACACTCTAATGGACGTAAGGAGAGAGAGAGGCCAACATGACAGCCTCCAAGAGCGAAATTTAAAAATAGCCTTATTTAACTTGACTAATAAGCCATTCATTGTGCTAAATGCAACTTATACTTTTAAAGAATACTGACTTATGCTACCACTACATTCTCTATCTAACAACTGATTAGTCATAAAAGTTATATTTGTAAAAAAAAAACTGGCCATTTAAAGGTATATGTAAGTTTTCCTGTTTGTACCTTCTTTCTAATCTAACACATCCTTCTTATATCAGAAACACACATTACATTGAGTCATTCAATACTAATACAGATTTATTTTATTTAAAAATACATTTATTTTCCACACCCCAAGAGGCATATTGTACCTACCAATAGAAGCAGTGCCGCTGAGTACAGATTTTAACACTTTACCAACCTTCAAGCCAGCAGCAGCACAATGCAAATATCTACAAAGCAGTGTCAGCCTCCTCTTTGCTTCCCTGTGCAGGGAACTACACCTCTCATGATTCCTTCCTACATAAACTGCTATCACAGATTGATACAATGCATTAGCTTTCTGTGATTGGCCAAAATGAATTATTAATTTTATGCTAATTTAAGCAGGGATTTGCAGGTGCTTGCAAACTCAAGAGATTTAGCGAACATCAGGGTAACTTTATTAATGTTTATTTTGCGATTTTGTCATGCAAAAAAACATTCTTATACTACTGATTGTCCTCTATTAGAAGCATTTATAATCCATGAAACTTTAATATGCCTTTAAGTTCACTATCATATAAAGAAATGACACCAGACACAAAACATGGCTGACAAAAATACCCACGCTGATTGCCTCTCATTTCCTTTATAGCATATGAATAAAGGAGTCTCGTTTAAGGAGAGGACAGAATGAGGAATTGAGTTAGACAGGAAGGCAGACAGATACACAGATGTAGGAAAAGGTAGACAGACACAGAGAGAGAATAAAATAGAGAGAAAAGGTCAGGCAGGGGCTGTCAGACAGAACGGCTCAGCCTGTCATTAAAGACAAGCACCTGCAATATATTTGCGGCCTCTGCTACTGTACTTAGTGATGATGAAGGCTGCCCTTGGGACCCTGTGTTCCAGTTTGAACTTTCTCTAAATTATAACCATTTATCTTCTAAAACCAAACTATTTATTATATTCATATGACGAGCACCCACCACCTAAGCCAGGCAGACGCCATTTTGTCACCATTATGTAATCCTCGTGCTTACATAGTAAATGGCAGCTCTGTTTTTCCACTCTGCAATCTGTTTACACTGTGGGTGGCTATGGTGGAGCCGGCCCCACTCCCACCCTGCAAACTTCCTCACTGGCAGGACAATATATTTATGTTTTAATACTTTTATAGCTCATGTAATGACTCACTTTCCCCTTATCAAACTCACACCCAATTACCGAATAAAATTGCTGCCCTTGAGATCCAATATAATACAATACATATATACATGAAACTAAACGGGAATGAAAAAAAAAAAAAAAAAAACATAAAAATTATAAAAATACATTGGTTACAATAATAAAGATAATCTTTACTACTTTTACATATATCATTTTACTGTAAAACTAGTACAAGTGTACCAAGATATACCATTTTATGGTTAAAGGTCAGCCTTAAAGAGACTAACCTAAAAATCAAGTTGTTCTTTAAGATATCCTTAAAGATCAGGAAACAATGGGTTGTACTGTCCATTTGTTTCTAAAGTGAATTGTACTCCATTTGTGTCTAAAGTGTACTATCCATTTGTTTCTAAAGTGAACACTGAAGTTGTAAAACCCAAAGTAGATCAGATTCCGAGCCAACTTGACAACCTCAAATGTCAGCTTGTTCTTTTCCTTGTCTGAGAAAGGGAACCGCTGCCCCTCCACCTCTCGTAGATATTCTTCTACAAATGTTAAGATAGACAGCATTGTTTCTGTTATGTTCTTATGCAAATGTGTGCAGGGATGTAGGAGCCAGAATAATTTGAAGGGGGGATACAGCTCCTTGTATACACAGGCTATAAAATAGCTTAGATATACATACATGTAAACACTGAAAAATCTGGGGGGGATTTGTCCCCCATCCCCCCCCAGTTCCTACACCCATGAATACTACTTAGCTGCTTTAATTTACTTATTAGGATTGTGGTCTGCTTTATTTGGCAAAACAAAGCCCCTCCCGGGTTTATTATGGAGTTAGATCTTAAAATACAGTCGCATAATTGCATAAACACTGCTGAATATCTCTGGGTTGATTTACTGTAAATAAAAATGGCTAGGGCAATGTATGGACATACAACTTTGGTAACTGTGTTCTTTTGATCTATTTAAGAACTTTCTATCAATTTTCTTGTGATTAAAAATAGTTTACTTTTGTGTGCAAAAACTAAAAATAGCTGGTCATATACAGCCTTATTAAATTGCCATTCTGTAAATGTAAAAGGGCTCTATTTAAGCACACGTCATATTTTATTTACAGAAGTTTTTAGTTAGTGAAGACCTTGCTTTTGGATAGAAGTTTACGAACTAAAAACTTCTGTAAATAAAATATGACGTGTGCTTAAATAGAGCCCTTTTACATTTACTGAATTGCAATTTAATAAGGCTGCAAATGTTTAAACTGCCCAGAATTGGTGGAAGAGTGGCAGCTCCAGGGAAGTGTTAGTACACTCTGCCACACTAATAATTATGAATGGACAGGATCATCTAGAACCAAAGGAAGCGAAGAAAACCTATTATTTTCAGTGTAAGTGATCTCACAAATTATCAAAGTTTTTATTTAATGATAATAAATAGAGATATTTAACAGTGAAAGATTTTTAAAAACTGGCAATGTCTATCTATCTATCTATCTATAAATCTGTGTATGTATGTATATATATATATATATCACATATTATAATTGTCGAACTATGAGACGTCGTCACGCTTTGCGTGGTGCGTACAACTTAGACGATGAGCGTGAAAGGCACTCATCGCCTGCGAGCCTCGCAACGCGAGGCAAGCTGTTAACTCAGAGCACTTAGACAATGAGCGCCAAAGTTTTTTAGAAGGGTTAGATTAGTCTTCACCTTTATCCACATTTAGGGAGTAAGTGGCGGGCTCCTCCTATGCCACTCTTAGTAGGTTAAGCACTTTATTTCCTAAGTGGTTTGGAGATTATCACCAGCAATACTTTGCACATAGACTTTATACATTGATGTAATTTATATGTGAGGATGTTATTGGCTGCAAGGGCAACCGTTTGTATTTTAATCATTGTTTTTTAATAGTGTTATACTTGCTAATAAATTCTAAATATTTGATTCTACGCTATTATATTGTTTACTAGCGACTTGCCCATCAAAAAATGACGGTCAATAAAATTTGAAGCCATGGGAATGCTGTTTGAGACATAATTGAAACAGTTTTCTACTGTGAGGACCTTCGGCGCTCATTGCGAGCCTCAGGACCTTCGTCGCTCATAGGAGGCTTGGGCTGAGCGCCTTCGCCGCTCATCGCATGCCTCACAATGAGCGCCTTTGGAGCTCATTGCGAGCCTCTCCTGTCGTGTACTTTTGGTCCTCTGAGAGAGAGATATATTTCTATGTATATGTAGTTAAGTAATAATTAATCATTTATGCAATAAATTAATATACTTAAATTATTTATATTTGATATATGCAGCGAGCAATAGGCTGAAGAGCTAACAATCTGTTTGTATTTTGCGTCTGCATACAATATACATTGTGAGTGTTGGCGCTCTGCTTATAAAGTGTAATGAATGTTCCAAGTGTGCATAATAAATAGGCTGCGGCCGCGAGGTAAAGCTGTTGGTTTATTGTGTAAATCGGCATTGTATATTCGTAATGTTATTAATGTGTTACGCGTCTTGTGAGCATTTTCCGGCTTTTGTAATAGTGTATTTTGTAGGTGGTAGTGTGATGTGTAAAGTGCTACGCGTTTTGCTGAGTTTTGCGCGGTCCAGGGTCGTGTAGCCTTGTTTCCATTTTTTCCGACCGGATATTTTTTTCCTCGCTTGGCGAAAATCGTCTAAATCACGTTAAATTCACGTTCCAGCTCACTCACAGACGTCCTGGCTGTTGCCCCATCCTGTGTGTCATGGTTTTGTCATTTTTTTAGGTGTAGTTATTGTGTTTTTCAGGTTTTTGGTTCGGCCGCTAATCTTCCATGTCTCATATGTTTTTTGTCTCGTATTTTTTGGTTGCTAAGTCACGCTGTGCCCCGAGTTTAACGGCTCGCCTTACTACGCGAGGCTCGTCGGCAATGAACGCCTTCGGCGCTCATTGCCTAAGTGTTCCGAGTTTAATGGCTCGCCTCGCTACAAAAAACACAAAAAATACCCACAAAAAAACAACAAAAACATCTCACACAGCACGTCTGGGAGTGAGGTTAAACGCAAATTTAAGTCTATTTTTAATCGGCTAAATGAGAAAAAAAAAGGCGGCCCAAAAAAATGAAAACGAGGCTACACGACCCTGGATCGCTCAACACACTGCCGACCTCGTCCCACTTTCGCACAGGAACGTCCTACTACAAAAGGACGCCAAATACTCGCCAACCACGTAGCACAAACGATGCTACATTACACTCCGAACTTGCAGATCACAACATTACGGATCTAAAATGGCGCTTTACACAAATAAATCAACGGTTTGCCCTCGCGCACGCAGCCTACTTCTAATGCACAGTTGGGACATTCATAAAACTATCTCCACAGGGCAGCAACAGTCCAACTGGACCTCATATGCTGCGGGAAAATGAAAAACAGATTGTTAGCTCTTCAGGCTATTGATTGATGGATATATTAATTATAAATAGGTAAAGTATATTAATTTATTAAGTAACTAATTAATTAATTAATTATTACTTAAAAAATATAGACATATGTATCTGTCTTTGTGATAAGCGCGGAGGCTGCTCAGAGGAGCAAAAGTACACCAGAGGAGAGGCTCGCAATGAGCGCTGAAGGTCCTCACAGTACAAAAACCTTCACATTGTGTGGCAAACAGCATTGCCATGGCTTACAATTGTATTGCTCCGACATTTTTGACAGGCAAGCGCCTAATATATATATATATATATATATATATATATATATATATTTATATATACTTTTGTTTGTACTTTCTCTTTTCAGTCTGCTCATTTATTCTAACATAGACTGTTTTTTTTCAGTGTAAATTTAAGCCACGTATTTTCAAGCCACATTAGCTGCACTGCAATAATCTCATAATAAAATGGCCAAAAAATACATTTTTTAGAAAGAATATTACACAAAGTAGAATATTCTCCAGAAATTATGCACAAAATTGAGATATGCAATGTATTATTCATATTTCCATAAAACAAATAAAGCTGCTAATGCTATGGCCGTATAAATGTAGTTTTTTAGAACACGAATAATATGAATATAAAATAATTGTACTAATTACATGTAAATTTTAGACTTGTGAAAATGCATATTTATCTTTTGCAGAAAAGAATGCTCACATTTTAATACTTGATTGGTATCCAGTTAATGTGTCATGATGTTTTAAGTCCAATAATGTTAAAGGGCCAGTGCACAATAAAAATAAAAGATGTTTGAAAACGTTGAGCCTAAGATATTATTAAGGTAGTAAAAAATACAGATAGTTTTTAATTAGCAAAAAAATATGTGATGACTTTGCGGTACCCTAGAGGGACCCATGATATGCTGGTAGTAGTTGTGTGTGTGAGGGGTTGTTTATATTTCTGTAGAGCCGCGGTTGCATCTATTGATGCAACTTCCTGCTTTTGGGCCTGTGAGTGGGTGGAGTGTGGTGTTAATTTACAACAAATCCAGTTATCAAACAAAGTCCTTTTTCCCATCATTCACTCTACAAACACACAACCTATCATCCAGTTCTTAGGATGTGATGTAACTAACACAATATGGATTCCTGTACTCATAAACAAAGTCTTCAGAAATTCAGATTTTCCCCACAAATGTCCATGGTTTACATAGCTGCTAATAATGCTAGTTTGGTACATACTTGTCAAACAAGTGTCTTTTCTTGAAATGCATGAGTTTCTGTGACCCTATGGATCAAAGCACGACAGGCACGTCTATCATTATGTCTCTGGTTGTGCTTATCCATAAGGTTATCTTGGCAAAGATATTAGAGTGGGTTGCCAGTTCATTCTCCAGTGGACAGCAATTTGTCTGACCTCTCAGCTATGACCTGCCCATCTTGGGTGACCCTACATGGTTTAGCTCACAGCTTCATTGAGGTACACAAGTCCCCTCACCACAACAAGGTAGCTCTGTGAATTACAGTTCAGATTAGCCAATGAGTGACCTCTATCAAGCAGCATGTTGCAGAATATTGCCACTGATTGGTTACTGTGAGACACTGCACACCCTATAATTATAAGTACACTATATTCATAAGCTGAAGAGGGGAGAAAATCAATTAGGAGCTATTTTATAAGATTTTAGGCAAAAAAACAGAGCTTTTAAGCACTTCGTAATTAAAATAAAATACATAAAAGAACATAGATACACAGGTATATGTGTCTTAATAGTGAACCCAGAAACATTCCATGTCCCTTTAAGTAAGTGAGTATAACGTATAGATGACATTTGCATTGAGGAACATTTGATTATCTAATCTACCTGATTAAAACATTTTATAGAAAACAAATGATTTTGCATAAAGAGTCCCATTAAAGGTCCATTTAAATGGTCCAGTTTTCATACCTTTCAAGTAGTAAAACCAGTGTGTTTCAATATATTATTAATAAAAAAAAGTCGATCTTTCGTGAGAAACTTACACTGAAAGTAGCTGTTTTTTTCATGTTTCTTAGTTGGAGTTCCTTCTACATTTTCAAGGCTACCGAAGGAAGTGCAGCACATTTCCACAGCCAGTACCCGTAAAGCTGTGCAGTAAATGGGCAGCTGCAGAGACAGGCTTTGCCGCAGACTGAGAAAGATGCTTGTGCCGCAACTTAAAGGTGTTGCAAAGTTTCAGATAATTTTAGTATTAAGTTTTCTAATAAAAGATGACCCTTATTTTTAAAGGACCACTTTACAATTAAAAAAATATATATGTTTGATAACTTTGAGTCTGGTTAGCATATTTACACATGAAAAAAGTCATATAACTATTATTTTTTTTAATTAGAAAAAGAAAAATGAAATATATCTAGTGGATCCTGGAGGCATCCATGATTTTCTCATAGAACATGTATGTGTATTTTAATTTCTAGAAGGCTGTGCTTGCGTTTTGACAAACACACCCAACAAATCATATTAGCATTAAAAATATGTTTATGTCCATGGCTTACACAGATGCAAATGTTGTTATTTTGTTACATACTTCACAAACGAGTGTTGTTTTTCTTGAACTACAATGGTCCTTTAATAATAATAAATACAGATTATAATTACGTATGGAAACATGACCGTTGCATTGGCCCTCTAATGGTTTAAATATATCTGGTAAAATAAAATGTGTAATGATACTAATAGCGGTGCCCGGTAATTTATTTCAGTAGGTTATTCTAAACTTAGAACGTGAAGGGTAAAAACATTTTTCTAAAACATTTTAGAATAATGGCCTTTCTTTAGTACAATAACACCTTGCATTTCAAGTGTATTTTTCTATATCTGCATCGTTAGCAGCCCACAGTAATTATTAGATCATGAACTAAATCATTTGAAACAGATTCTTGACAATGACAATGTTATTAATGTTAACTAACCATTTGGGGGTCTGATCTATTGATGCGCCAATGTGAGGATTTTAATTTAACTAATGCAAAGGTTGCACGGGGTTATTTAGCAAGGTTCAAAGGGCTTTGCAAATGTAAAATGGAAGCAATTTAGATCATTTTTGCATAATATTATGTAGAAAAGTTTCTTGTCTTTACAGGCAATTGTCTTCTGCAGTGTAATTTCTGATTATAGAACATTATGTTGGCTTTGTGAGCAGCAAAAATGTCACATTTGGAGCCTGTTAGGCTGGGTTCCCATTTTAACTTTGGAAAAATGACAATCATCTGCTGACTTCCTATTAGAACGTTTTTGTTTTTTTTCATTTCTAAAGTAAAAATAACAGGGTACGCCGCATTAGAGAAACTATATAGCAGAGCGCAGTGTGGATATGGGTTGGTATTCTGTGTTTTGTAAATATATACTAATAATTTTTCACTTACAGACCTAACACGCTCCGGGGTCCGCCTCTGGAGGGGCCCCAGTGTTATCAATATTATATTTTTTCATTTTCCCCTGCAGTTGTTTGCCACAGGGTCCTCCTGGCACCCTAACTCTGGCCCATCCTAAACCCCTTTGTTGGCCCTTCAAATCCTGCTATCGAGATGCTATCCTAAAGGATTGGGTCAGGGACCTTGTGGTATACTTGAAAAAATAAGATATCTTTGATAGATTGATCTGATATACATGGTGAATTATATCAGATCAATGTATAATATATAAAATAAAATTAATATGTGGTCTTGATACTTCAGTTTCTGCAATCAAACTTGGCCCAAAGATGTCTAAAATTATTTTTTAAGGATACTTAGAGGATCATCAATGACAGAGCTAGTGAATGGACAGCCATTTGAAACATACATTAGGGTGCAGCCTTGCAAATATATATATATATATATATATATATATATATATATATATATATATATCAGTATATATATACAGTGCCTTGCAAAAGTATTCACCCCCCTTGACATTTTTTGTGTTTTGTTGCCTCACAACCTGGAATTAACATGGATTGTTTGAGGATTTGCATCATTTAATTTACAGAACATGCCCACAACTTTGACAATGTTTTTTTCTTATTATTGTGAAGCAAACAACAAATAGAACAAAATAATAGAAAAAGTCTCAACAAAATTGTCCCTTACTTGTTTGGAGAGTTCCTTGGTCTTCATGGCAGTGTTTGGTTAGTGGTGCCTCTTGCTTAGATGTTGCAGCCTCTGGGGCCTTTCAAAAAAGTTGTGAATATGTAATGACAGATCATGTGACACTTAGATTGCACACAGGTGGACATTATTTCACTAACTGTGTGACTTCTGAATGTAATTGGTTGCACCAGAGCTTTTTATGGGCTTCATAACAAAGGGGGTGAATACATACGAACATGCCAATTTTCTGTTTTCTGTTTCTAAAACATCGTTTTATGTAAATATTTTTCTCATTTCACTTCACCAACTTAGACTATTGTGTTCTGATCCATCACATAAAATTCAGATTAACAAAACATTGAACTTAAGGCTGTAATGTAACAAAATAGGTAAAAAGTCAAGGGGGTGAATACTTTGGCAGGTGTTTATTTGGGTAAAACAAGACAATGGATAAAATAAATGTTTTACCCCTATCCTGACAAATTAAGAATCCCCTTTACCCTGTTGTTCTACGCAGTAATGGGCCCTGGTACCGTTCACCTGCTGCACCTTCAGTAGCTCCACTCATAAAGACCTATACAGTATTCAGCATTATATGTATTGTGCGGAAGCAAGGTAGAAAAAAACACAGGGCAGGGAGAGGGGAAGGGAGGGAGAGAGGGGAAACAGACACATGGAAGGGAGAGGGGGAAACAGACACAGGTGTCAGAGAGTGGGGAGAGGTTCGCAATGAGCGCAGACGGAGCTCATTACGAGACTCGCACAAATTTGCTGTAATGAGCACCAAAGGCGCTCATTGCAGGCCTCGAGATAAGAGGCAAAGGAGCTCATCGCGAGGCCCGCAAGACTTTGAAAAATTCTGTCAATGAGCGCCAAAGGCGCTCATTGCCGGGGCCACCATGAGCGCGAGGCCCGCATGACTTTGAAACAGGCTAGACTTGAGCGCCTTTAGCGCTCATGGCGATGCCCGCAATCAGCGGAGAGGGCCGTATGGCGCTGATTGTGAGGCACACAAGAAAAAATGATGGCTTCAATAGCCAACATTTTTTTCAAGCCCATAATGCAGAAGCCATCTGAAAACCACCAAAAGACGCCAATTAATTAAAAAAATTTGAGGCAGGAGAGCCAGGAGAGCCTTGCATTGTGTGAAAAACAGCATTGCCCACCTCTTAAATTTTATTGCCGTAATTTTTGACAGGCAAGTTGCTAGTAGATAGATAAATAGTGGTTACCTATGATATTATAATTATTCATCAATAATTTAATTAAGCAAAAGTTTGTATACAGTTATTAAAACATTAAGCTACTCATTTTCAGTATTAATATCACTTTTCCTAATTACAAATATGTTACCTTATTGTCCGGATTATAAACTCCTGCTGAAAGATAACAATGAAAAAATAACTAAAGGAATGGATACATGGATAATGACGCATAAGGAAACTGCCTCACCATAGTGTTTATAAATTGGACAAATCTGTGGTAGAATGGTCGCCATCACACCAGAGTTCAAAGCTATATAGTACAATGTTTTTTTAGATGTTATGCAAATTATACAGCCTGTAATCCATTACAGATTATATGCATTCTGCAGCAAAATCTAGCATTTTAGTTTTTACTAATCTGTTTCCTGGGAAGGTTGGAAAGTTTGATTGTAGAGGAAGCTTCTCACTGCAAAATGAGAATATGGCAATTAAAAGGACCAGCACTAACGGAAATGCCAATCATTTTTAAGAACCCACCATCCCCAAAAAGTAGTAGACAGAGTCAGCTGAGAACAGAAAATAGAATAAAAATAATGACATATAAAAAAAAAAAAAGTAGAGATTGTTTTTAAGTTTTTTGTAAAAACATTTTGCCTTTTATCAACTTCAGCTTTTCAATATACTATATAAAAAATGGTACCACAATGGCCCTTTAAATGTAAGCTGAGAACTGTTTGAAGCTGAATAAATATCAGTTATGAAAACATAACATAAATAACATAACTAGAGAAAGTACAGTAGGACGGGTTATCCGCCAGTAGAAGTTCCATCCCATGGATGAAACGCATTGAGAACACTCCAATAATCCCAAGAACAACTGGTTTGACGTCATCATGAGAGTGGACAATAGCAACACTGATTATACACCACACCACATGTATAATGTAAGCATTATATTATTAACGTTTTATTGCGAGATCGGGTTTGTACTTCTACTAATTTTAATGACTTTCCACTGCTACCCAGAGCGTGAAAGGTCTTGAAAAAGAATGGAGGTATTAAGGAACTAACCTTCTGGATTAAGGATATGGGAGTTACCACATTCCATTCTTTAATGTAAGTACAGCAATCTGTTTCCTTGAAGAAAGAAAATGCTGCCTTAGAGGAGATTTATGTTGTGTATAAGTTTGTGCAAATTGCACTTCTTATGTGCTACCTGTCTGGGTTTTTATTGGACCTTGGTACTGACCTTTTCCTCAGAAGTGGGTCTCATTAGGAAGTTGGCCTTTTCTCTTCTTCTTCCACCTTTTTATGCTAACAGTGGTGTCTAAATAGCTTATTGTACCACTCTAATGAGCAGCAACCCTTCTGTCCAAGGGTCTGACCTCTACCTAATAATAGCTTCCCCATCTTGGAAAATAATTGTAATGGCATATTATAGGCATTAGCGAGTTCTCCTATTAAATTCGGGCTACATGTTAAAATGTAGCTCGATTCTAGAAAGTAGGACCTACAGCTATTAAATTAGCCCCGTAAAGCAGACCGATACCGATCTGCTGCAACAAAAGCCTACGGTATGAGCAACGTTGAACTTTGTGACCGCAAATCCTTTGATCCATCAAGCCCGTAACTGCTACAATTCCAATCATGCTATTAAATTGCAACAAAGTCACTCGCGAGCAAGCCCGTAACACGCAAATGTAGCCCAAAGCCCAACGAAGAGGAATCGTCTAGGGGGGTAAAGTCCAATACGTAGCACTCTAACTGTTAATAAAATCACACTACTGTACTTATATTAAAAGTGAAAGTGATGTTAGGTCTTAGAATTAATAGTACAACATTCTCAAGCCCGCAAATTGGCCCAAAAAAATACTTTATTTCATGTTTATTTTTTGTGTTATATCGATCCCGGCAGTCAATGTGTTAATACATATGATGGCACTCGCATGTAATAGAATATCATATTTGCGGCTTTATTAATATTGCATTTTGACTGAAATGTCTTTTCTAGTAACTAGTAACTCGTAATTGAACCCCTGTAAGACTTTGAAACCCATCCTCCATTCTCCTGTGACACAATGCTGACGATCTCTGTTTCCATTGGTTCCATTTAAACCCGTAACTACGGGTTTGCTCAATTGATTACGTTTAAGCCCGCAAATCCAACGGCGGACAAATAGTTTATGGGTTTGCGTCTCCAGCTTGTAGCTCGCAGCTGTTCTAATTTAATTGGACCATAACTCGGCTGAATTACAAGCCGGCAGCCGTTGCGAGCTTCAAGTAGAAGTTACTGACTTCGCATTTAATAGGGCTGAATGTTACTATGTTATGGAATTGCATTGGAGAGGTCTCAGGTAGTGCGAAGGACAATGCCATGGATTTGTTATGGAATAGTCCAATCTTTGGATACCTTACTTCTTTAGAATGAACAGTAATATCTAAAATCTCATGTTATCAATATTTAATTGAGACCACAAGGAGTATTTATCCTAATCAGCATAGTAACTCCCTTGGGTCTAAGCAAGATCATACTTTTCTGTTTCACATGGCTTTAGACTGAAAACGTATTCTATAATTCACATCATGTGTCTAATGCATATTTCCTAAGTTCATACATAATTCACTCAATGGTGTATATTACAGGGAGTGCAGAATTATTAGGCAAATGAGTATTTTGACCACATCATCCTCTTTATGCATGTTGTCTTACTCCAAGCTGTATAGGCTTGAAAGCCTACTACCAATTAAGCATATTAGGTGATGTGCATCTCTGTAATGAGAAGGGGTGTGGTCTAATGACATCAACACCCTATATCAGGTGTGCATAATTATTAGGCAACTTCCTTTCCTTTGGCAAAATGGGTCAAAAGAAGGACTTGGGTCAAAAATAGTGAGATATCTTGCAGAGGGATGCAGCACTCTTAAAATTGCAAAGCTTCTGAAGCGTGATCATCGAACAATCAAGCGTTTCATTCAAAATAGTCAACAGGGTCGCAAGAAGCGTGTGGAAAAACCAAGGCGCAAAATAACTGCCCATGAACTGAGAAAAGTCAAGCGTGCAGCTGCCGCGATGCCACTTGCCACCAGTTTGGCCATATTTCAGAGCTGCAACATCACTGGAGTGCCCAAAAGCACAAGGTGTGCAATACTCAGAGACATGGCCAAGGTAAGAAAGGCTGAAAGACGACCACCACTGAACAAGACACACAAGCTGAAACGTCAAGACTGGGCCAAGAAATATCTCAAGACTGATTTTTCTAAGGTTTTATGGACTGATGAAATGAGAGTGAGTCTTGATAAGCCAGATGGATGGGCCCGTGGCTGGATTGGTAAAGGGCAGAGAGCTCCAGTCCGACTCAGACGCCAGCAAGGTGGAGGTGGAGTACTGGTTTGGGCTGGTATCATCAAAGATGAGCTTGTGGGGCCTTTTCGGGTTGAGGATGGAGTCAAGCTCAACTCCCAGTCCTACTGCCAGTTCCTGGAAGACACCTTCTTCAAGCAGTGGTACAGGAAGAAGTCAGCATCCTTCAAGAAAAACATGATTTTCATGCAGGACAATGCTCCATCACACGCGTCCAAGTACTCCACAGCGTGGCTGGCAAGAAAGGGTATAAAAGAAGAAAATCTAATGACATGGCCTCCTTGTTCACCTGATCTGAACCCCATTGAGAACCTGTGGTCCATCATCAAATGTGAGATTTACAAGGAGGGAAAACAGTACACCTCTCTGAACAGTGTCTGGGAGGCTGTGGTTGCTGCTGCACGCAATGTTGATGGTGAACAGATCAAAACACTGACAGAATCCATGGATGGCAGGCTTTTGAGTGTCCTTGCACAGAAAGGTGGCTATATTGGTCACTGATTTGTTTTTGTTTTTGAATGTCAGAAATGTATATTTGTGAATGTTGAGATGTTATATTGGTTTCACTGGTAAAAAAAAATAATTGAAATGGGTATATATTTGTTTTTTGTTAAGTTGCCTAATAATTATGCACAGTAATAGTCACCTGCACACACAGATATCCCCCCTAAAATAACTAAAACTAAAAACAAACTAAAAACTACTTCCAAAAATATTCAGCTTTGATATTAATGAGTTTTTTGGGTTCATTGAGAACATGGTTGTTGTTCAATAATAAAATTAATCCTCTAAAAAACAACTTGCCTAATAATTCTGCACTCCCTGTAGAATAGAATTAAAATAACAACTTTCAGTCGTTTTCACTAATGAAAAGTTCATTTATTTAGAAGGACACACTGCCCACATGCAGTTCCTCAATAAATGAAATGGAAATATGTCAAGGTAGTTTTTTTTCTCCAGTGTAAACCATTTTGCCAGTAATCAAATGCAACTACATGGTCCTGCAAGTAATATATATTTTGGGGGGAGATGTTCCGTTATGATATATTACATTAGTCTAAAACATTGTGTTCACAATTACTGTATATGTCACTGATCGATAAATATCATAATATGGCACGTAATATAGCACCACTATGTAATAGTGTATGTTCTCTTTATTTGGATAGATATTAATACAATTGTTTCACTTAATCACATATATAGTTGTGAGCATGCAGGCTGTTGCTAATGCTGCGGACCTCGCAAAATTTACGGAGTTACGAAACAAAAATACGTGACGCTTTACGACCCATTACGACCTAGCAAAAGACGCCCGAAACGCGCACTCATGAAAACATGAAAAACACAATAAATACACATAACAAATACATAAAAAGCTTACCTACAGCAAGGCGAGGCAGCCAGGACCTCTGCAAGTGAAGTTACACCTCAATCTAAGTCCAAATTTCGGAGTTTAGACACCCGAAATTCACCTAAGCAAGAGAAAAAATGGCCGCCGAACAAAACGAAAACGAGGCTAAAGGACCCTAAACACGCAAAACACCACCAAACACCTACGGATTTTCCAAAAATGTCGGACAACATCCGAAAACAAGGACGCTAAATCAGTCACAGCCGCATAACACACATTAGGCGCCATTTTAGAACACTAACTTATACAATTCGGAAGTACACAGCTACCCTAACGGATTTGCCTTGCGCACGCACACTATTACACTGCACACATTTATCACGCTTACACAGCAGCTCCACAGCACTAATGCTGCAGCAACATGAAAACAGATTGCCAGCTCTTCAACACAATGCTTCCTGCCAATATTACTTCACAATAGGTAAAGTATATTAATTTCTTATTTTATTAATTATTCATTGCCATACCAAAAAAAAACACCAACTCTGCTCATAGCACACAAACAACCAAGAGCCACGCAATGAGCGCCCAGCTCGCAATGAGCGCCGAAGGATCTTACAACAACAACAAAATAAATTTTGCACGCAAACAACATTACCTGCCTTACAATCTTATTGCCGTAATTTTTGGACGGGCAAGTCGCTAGTTGGTGTTATAAGGACGAATTACCAAAACATAGACATGACAATCAGATAATAATTTTACTGGATAATTTTATTAGATCTAAACTGAAAGTTAGACATATGGTTTAAATTGTGAGCACAATATCTCTTTTTGAGTATTTAAATATTTATGTAGACTTTTATGTATTTGATTGCAGTATAAATTAGTGATTGTCTGATTGGAATGTTTAATATTCTGAGATGTTATGTTTAATGATTAACGTATTTAAGGAATTGTCTGCGAGTTAACTTTTATTTTTCTCCAAATGTATATGAAAGTCAGAATAGGGTGTTTATATATAGGGCATGTTTACATTTGATATATTGTTGTTTGGATTAATGACAGGAAATCAGGACATCTGGTAATGCAAAAAATGTTTAATATTTAAAATGTGGTGAAGAATAAAATGAAGTATTTACAAATTGTATGTGAATTTCAATAAAAAACAATGACGGAAACCATAGAAGTCATGTGTCCCACATAGATTTACACTGCAACCCCTATCTTCTCTTCTTGAGCAGAACATACCTTGTTCACACAACATATAAATACTTTGTAACAGCCCTGAGTACTCTCATTAGTTTCATTTCACAGTCATCAGAACCAACTTCACATTGTTGAGTCCCATATAAGGGAGAAACGGCTGTCTGTGAGTGGGTTTCTGCTCTGATGCAAAAAAAACAATTTTGGTCCCCCATGGGGAGGCATCATTTTTTTTGTGTTGTGCCCCCGGTACCAATTCCCTCAGTGCCCTTCACCAAGACTTCACCAGTGTCCTTTCCCATTGCTGCTCCCGCCAAGACTTGTTTCAATAACTGCTCCTCTTCTCTTATCTCCCATCCCTATAAAGCACACAGTCCTTGTCAGCAGCCATCCCCTCTCAGCGTCTATCCCCACACAGCACCCAACCCCTCTCAGAACCCTTGTCACATAGCACCCATCCCAATCTCTTTTGCTCTACTTCACATAACCCCCCTGTACTTTGCTATCACTTTGTAGCCCTTGCTCTCTTACCTTCCTGATACACATGCCAGCGTGCTGATCATCCTCTTGAAGCTTTATTAGAAATGCTCATTTTAACAAGGCATACATAAATTTCTATCCAGGGGGGATGTGCGGCTAAGGAGGCCCAGGGGGACCTAGGGAGTTGTGGTGGGTCGGGCCAGGGTGGGGGATGCCCAATAGAACCCTACACTACTAAAAAAAATCAAATGAAAAAAAAAGAAAATTACACAGTATTGAAACCCGGCCCTCCCCCCCAGAGTAGGGCCCTGGTGAGTCTCATTTGCATATCACTACCCAGAATACTTGTCATTTATACACACACATATATATATATATATATATATATATATATATATATATATATACTCTATATGGTTTGAGGGCTTTTATCACTCTTTTGCCCATTCTAAGCTAACAAACTAGCTAGGAATCCACCCCTCACAGGTGAGATCCACTTTAAGATTGAAATAGTGCTGTCTATGGATAGGTGTCCTGGATTGTGCATAATCCATCTTATTCTATGCCTAACGTTGTGTAATACAGCAAGCATATGCCTAAAAGGAGCCATGTATAAAATGCTTTTTGAAATTAAGCGCAAACATGTTGCATATCCCTGCCCAGTTTCCCGGAGTCCACTGTTTCTGGGAAACCTGAGCAGGAAATAAGTTTATAAACATTTTTATAGACATGCAAATGGGAACCCAAATATACTATTTATTTTCTGTACTACTACACTCTGTGTGGTGGAGAGCTTCTATCACTTGTATGCCAGCTAAATGATTGTTGTGATATATAAATGTACATATATATAACAAAATGTTACCTCAAGACATACATTACAGTTTCTTACATTATATTCCCATTCACTATTCAAAATCATTATTTCACTAGCGACTTGCCCGTCAAAAAATGACGGCAATGTTATTGTAAGTGAGCTAATGTTGTTTGGTGTGTAATAGTAAAGATATAATACATTAATAAATGAATATACTTTACCTATTTGGAAGCATTGTGTTGAAGATCTGTGAATGTGTTTTGACATTGCTGCAGCATTAATGTTGTGGAGCTGCTCTATAAGCGTGGTGAATGTGTGCAGTGTAATACTGTGCGTGTGTGAGGCGAAACCGTTCGCGTAGTGTCGTACTTCCGCATTTGCGTTAAATGGCGGTTTATGTGTGTTGTGCGTCTTTGCGTATTGTCCGTTGTTGGTTTGTAGTGGTTTTCGAGTTTCGTGTGGTGTTTTGCGAGTGTGGTGTTTTACGTGTGGAGAGTGCTGTAGCCTCGTTTTCGTTTTGTCCGTCGGCCATTTTTTCTCTCGCTTAGCGATTTTATTAGTGTCTAAAGTGTTTTATTTTTATTTAAATGAAGGTGTAACTTGTTTTTTTGAGGTGCTGGATGGTTCCTCTTGCTGTAGGTAAGCTTTTTATGTGTGTGTTGTGTGTATTTATTGTGTTTTAAATGTTTGTATGTCGGCGTGTTGCGTCCGATGTTTGCGAGGTCGTAATGTGTGATAACGTGTTTCGTAGGTTGTTTGCGTTCCTCGTAAAATTTAGCGAGTGTCGGAATTTGTGTGTCGTGTTTTTTGAGTAGCGACGTGAACTTTGCGAGGGTTTGAGGCCCTTGCCCAGTGACCTCGCCAGCAACTGAGGCCCTCGCTTCGCGAGGGGCCTCAGTTGCTGGCATGGAGCGCCTTCGGCGCTCCATGCCAGCAACTGAGGCCCTTGCCCAGTGACCTCGCCAGCAACTGAAGCCCTCGCTCCGCGAGGGGCCTCAGTTGCTGGCATGGAGCGCCTTCGGCGCTCCATGCCAGCAACTGAGGCCTTTGCCCTTCGGCACTCCATGCCAGCAACTGAGGCCCAGTGACCTCGCTACGCGAGGGTCGCGGCTCGCTGCGCGAGCCCGCAAGAGTGAGCAACGGCCCGTACGCTCACAACTATATATGTGATTCTCTACCACATGCTTTCCCACACAACCCACAACAAACACAATGGCAAAATAAAGTAACAAGTGGCCCTTGGATGACTTTGATGCTACGTATTCAACCCTTGAAATAAAGTAAACCGATATTGAAGGTTTGTTGTGAATTATGTTTTATTATTTAGTATGTTCTTGAATCTGTTCTACAAGTTCTTGTGTTTCACAACGTAATCTCTGAGTGTTCTTACTATCCAATTGCTCATACAGGTGTGAACATTGACATGTGGGGTATAATGACAAACTGCAACACATAAAGCACAGCGTTTCCAATTCAACCAGGTGAAAAAGACACATGTGCCGCCATTTTATAGTGCTAGATAGTGCTATAAAGGACTGTTTAAGACAAAATAAGACCAAAAAAAAAAAAAAATTCAGCATGAGCACTCCTTTTTCGCATTTTCTCTACAATATACAGTATGTTGTCAAAAGGAAGCCATGTCTTCTACACTTCCTGCTAATCAAGAGTTGGATGGAGGGGGATTAGATTAGATTGGATATCAATCCCTTTTTCTCATAGGCTCAGCAGAGACATCTTGCATATATACTTGCAAGCCCCACATGCCCTGCTCTGTAACCACAACTGTGTGCCTCAAAAAGGAAGTGTGGCTACCATGACAGCTTCAAAGGGCTAGTAAAGTCTGCAAAAATTATGATTGTTGTAAGAATCCTGTAGATTCACCCCGTTTGATACCTATGTCTAAGATGGTAATGCCTCTTCAAGCATGGCGCCCTAGGCCACCTTTAACACTTTGGCGTCAGAGCAGAGTTTATTTGTTTTGGTGCACCATATTTATCTTTCTGGAGATGGATTAAACCTTCAGTTTTGTAACCTTTGCATCACTTGTTTTACATGATAAAGAAACGATGGTCAAACAATAGATTTTTTGTTCATTACTTGAACAAATTAAATTCAAAGTACGGTAGCTCATAAAACTTATATTTGAACTAGAGCATTTCAAGGAGCCCAATTCTCTGCTTTCTCTCCAGATCTGTTCAGGAGACTATTCTACATTTTCTGACACAGATCAAGATAATAACTCCTATAAGGACAACTTATATCCTTTCCCAGTCCCTGGCCACCAGATAGAGAATGGCGAGAAACATATCAACTGAAGTCTGCGTCAATAAAGGTAAAATGTAACTACATTAATGTTTTCCCTTTAAAAAGTAGTATTAAATAACCATATTATAAATAACTGTTTGAACCATACACAGGGTATTTAAGTAAATCATTACATGTTGCACATTTTTAATACAACACCCTACATATTTCTTCGAAAATGGAAATAGTTTTATGAAAGTGCACAGCCAAGGGGAACTTGTAGTTCCTTTCTTTTAAACTAACTTTATAAAGAATGACTCATTTTAATTAAAGCTCTCTGTATTAAAAATTTACTGGGAATGGAAATATAACAATGCCAGTGATCTGAAAATTACATTATGTGCCAAAGACACAAAGTGTAACTATCTATAATTTCTTTAAATAATTCCAAATGTTGCCCTACAGGAAAGATCTGAAGAACAAGTAGGGAGGAAATCCAAAAAATGGAAATTGAGAAAGTATACAAAATTATAAAAAGATGTCCAAATTGGTTCATAATCCTTTGCTCGAAAGAACATAATTTATTTATAATGTATGTTTATGTTAAATTGGGAGATTTGCAGAATATTTATTTAAATAAAAAGACTACCACAGAGACAGTATAACTAGTGTGTTAAACATAGGAAATAAATTATTTCAATTGCTGCCCCTCTTTCTGTAACTATTTTGCTAATAGGATTTCTTTTACTAAATGAATCCCAGTTAAGGAATTCAAGCATGCCCTGCATAAGCATAAGGCCATCCTGAGGCTAAGCCAAGCTTTTAGGTAGATAGATGGATCTTTTGGTTCATATCTGCAGTTAACTCTATGTTTCTATGTTCTAAACAGATACAAAATGGTGCCCATTTGTGTTAAAAAGTAAAACATAGGTCAAACTAAGCATTTTTACAATAATAGTTATAATTATTATTTCGAAAGATAAAACTTTTGTGTGCTGTAATTTTATGTACAGGACATAACCCTTGTGAATTCAGTTAGGGAACATAGATCTTAAGTGGCACCTAGTGATTAAAATCAGTTACCAGGTTGAGAATACATAGAGGGTATTGGGAGAATATTTTATGTGCTGTAATTCTGTTAACATGACCCTGTCCCCCCAAACTTTCCATACTCTGTAAATGCTTCCAGGCAATTAATGTATGTCAATTATGGAAGGGAAAGTTGCAACTGCTTAGTTCCTACCTGGCACTCATTTATAAAATCCTATCAAAGAACCACTTCTTAAAGAATAGTTAGGTACAGTTGGATAAGAAAAAAAACTTTACTTAACTTTTACTGTGCATTTAAATAATTAATTACTATTTGTCGATGATCCCCCAGTCTGTATAGGCTCTAGATCACTCATCACCCTGAAGGAAGTTTTGTGGCTGGAGTTGACCCACCAAGGGGGAAGTTCCAAATTGAAAACCACTCGGAATTATACATTAGTAGCAGGGAGCAGCATAACTTGAGCGTGTACAAACATACTATCTACTCACCACCCACTACCATATTCAGCTGTAGTACTTCATTCATTCTTATATGGTTTGGGGTTAATTAATTGTTTAAATGTACAGTAAAAGTTTAATTACGTTTTTTTCTTATCAAGCCCTTTAAAACTATTTTTAGAAAGTCTTTAATAAAATCCCTAAAGTGATATTTTAATTGCTGTAAATAATTTGAGGATTTGATAAAATGGAGAGGTAGTGTGACTATTATATGTCCTGTTATGCTGTTCACAGGTACCCTCCTCTCCATCACTTTTTGTCATCTCTCTATAGTAATTGATCTTGACGAATCATTGATGATCTAAGCATGTTGTAGCCTCCACTGCTTTAAATCAATAACTATAAAGAGATAACATAGAGAGGAATCTTGTGTAATACAGCTCATAAAATAACTGAAGGGTGGAGGCTCATTACTGAAATGAACTACCATCAATTCCTGTGGAACACACTGTTCACTTGTGAGAGTCTTACTTGTGAGCCTCTTCTTGACTCCATTGACTACAAGGACAACCAGTGGCGGAGATCTAAAAGTAAAGCCCATCTTGCTGGGAATGCAACAGGAATACATCCAATTTTACTGCTTCTCTCTGGATGGAATAGAAGATCATGGCCTTCCATCTATGAAAGAAAAGTATGGCCTACACGAAAGTCACTTGATCAGGGAACTAAAAATGCTAACAAAGGTGATAAACTAAGACTGGCTTTCAAGTAGCTCAAAGAAAAAAATCCCAAGACTGAGAGAGGCCAAAGTAAAGGAAGGTGTTATTGTTGGACCGCAGATATGTGAACAACATTTTGAGCAGATCATCCATGGTCAATAGAAAACAGCTTGGGAAAAATTCAAACTAGTAGCTGAAATCGTTTTTTGGAAACAACAGAACAAATAACTGTAAAGAACTTGTGAGTAGACTTCTCTTAGCCAAGAAGAAATTAGGCTGCAACATGTCGTTAAAAGTCCAACTTTCTACATTCTCATTTGGATTTTTTCCCTGATAACTATGTAGTTAGCGATGAACTTGGCTAAAGTTTCCACCAGGACATCTAGGTAATGAAAAACAGGTATCAAGGAAAAAGAAGTTCTACCATGTTAGCACTACTGTGAAAGATGCCCCAGATGTAGAATACATTATTCTGTCAAAGAAAAAACATACTGTCTAATGTAATATTGGGAGAATTTTTTTTTTAGCAAAAACATACCACTACTCCCATTTTAGTGAGATGAGACCAACAGCAACTCTATCTGATATTTAAAAGCAACTTTAATATTCGATATTGTTTATAAATAATTAAATATGAATTTCATTAAAGGCCAATAGCTAACATCTAGCTCATGTCGTTATAGCACTGCAGTGGTTCTTAATAATAAAATAAAAAAATATATGAATAGGATAAATTCTGGCTCAAACATACGTATATTGTATGGGGCCATGGATGAATAAAGTAGGGATAACTCTTGGAGGTCTCAATCATCTGTACATTTGATTCAGAAAATAATATAGGAATTCAGAGGTATTCCAAGTATTATCCAATATTTAGTAAATCTGGCCAATACTGTAAAATAAACTTTTAAATTTCTACAGATAGCATATTACTTCCTAAATATATATTTCAATTTCTAAGTGTGATGTTGGTATTTAGCATCAATTAACATATTTTAATCAGTTAAGGAATTTATGATGGTTGTGAGGTTGAACTACTTAATTTTCTTATAAAAAACAGTTTATATTATTCAGGTCTTCGGTGCAGATGTAACATATAAATTGGAGCCTATGAAAATATTTTCTCACAGGAATAAAACTTATGTTTATGTGAAATTTGTAGGATAAAACATAGAATAGAAAAAGTCCAACTAATTCTTCTGCAAATTATTATTCTATTTATTGACTCCAGCTAAATAAAATCTTAGATTTGAGCTATTTAAATAAAATATACAATAAAAAGACCATCATGAGACATTACAATTTGGAGCAGATGATGAGAATGGATTCACCTTTTAACTAAGACTTTTCTAATAGCAAGAGGAAAAGCAAATTTTCAAGTTAATTTTCTGTAATGAATACACTAGATTAGTTAACGTTGTGTCTTTAAGTGTTTGTATAAGTGATTTCATTAAGGTGCTGTTTGCAAAAATTATTTGGCAATGGAACCCTTCTGGGGCCCAATACTACTTATGGAAGCCATGGTCATATACATAACTCCTGTAAACCAATCTCTAGTCTCCCAGGTTCATAATAATTCTACAAAATCTCAATTGTCCCACAGGACCTTAAAATTCCACTAGGATCTTATATTCTTCTCAAAGTCTCTTTTGAGGATACCACAAAGCTTGCTATAGAAAGAAACTCTCTTAGGTAGGTTTCCGGTTATACAAAATGGAATTCCATGCATCCATGGATTACAGCTTGTGAAAGTAAAAGCTTTTAATATATAATTTATGAATCTATGCATAAACCGAAAGCCCTTTTTTATTTCTTCCAGGTAGTATAAAATATCAGACAAAATATGTTATATAGAATTAACTCTTTAAAGTGCCACAACTCAACCTTCTGTTTTTAGTTTATTTTTTGAATTTGATAGCCATCCGAATTTCTATTGTTGAAATTGATATTTGTTAGTCATTTACCAACTAGAAAAGTTTAGGAATCTGTTCCTCCAACATATATCCTAAGATTACATTTTTTAAAAATAAGAATGTCATTAAATTGTGCTAGGTATTTTATAATTGGAGTTCCGAGCTTTTTCCCATTTTCCCATGTCCACATGAACAATGAAACCTTTAATTTTTTGAATAGAAGCTACACATGATAGAGATTTCTAGAAACATATATATAAAAGCACATGTAATTTTGACATTTCATACCAATAAAAAAAATCCCCAACGGCTAAGCATATAAACCCTGTAGTCACAGTTTCATTAAATAATTCATCCTACTGCAATGTAAAAAAAAATCTGTAGAACATCTCTCGAGAAAGCATTCATCAAGATACAAATTTGACAGCACAATATCACCTTTAGGCATAATATGCCAAATGTTATAATCTTTTAAAAAGAATAGTAGTACACCTAATATCACTTAAAACATATCTATAACATTCCATCGCAATTAACTTATAAATTAAAGGAATAGCTGTGTTTCAAAGAAATAAAAAATACTATTTTCTCTATATTGAGTTCACTTTAATGAAAACAAAAGAGCTCTGAGCAATCTATTCTTGAACTAATGTCTGACTTTTTTGTCCTTTTTTAAGATAGTATCTGATAGAGGTAGCTATATGATTAAAAACATATGCGCTTCGCAATTTAACATGCATTAAAATCCTGGTTATATCCTCATAAAACACCACTGCTTAATGATGGCTAGCGGTAGAAATAACTTTTGATATAATTTGGTGAGATCTAATTAAAACTCAGATTTCTGTACAAAATTGAAATGCTATTTTTTCAAACTTTTACTTAACTGTTTTGATCTTCCAATAAAACTAAAAAATGCTACATTAGGATCACGCCTCTAAAGTTCGTTTTTCAATTTGCAGTGCTTTGATTTCCATTTTTTATTTCAGCTTTTAATGACATTTAAACTGTCTTTTTATACAGTTTGTTACAGAGATCTGAGTTAAAATAGTTCATAGGAATTGCAAAGGGATCATTAAGTTTTAAAATGTCCCCACACAGAAGTTTATTTATTTAGCTATGTACTGAAATAAAATAATTTAGTATTAAAATATATTACATTTTTTTTATTTTTTTTAAACAGTTGTTTACTTGGAAAAAGTAAAGTTAATTTATATGTTTCCTCTGCTTCTCTTTTCTATATTTACTGATGAATTGCTGTTAAATAACTCAAAGCAAAAAAGTTCCACTGTATAATAGAGCAAGAAAAAAAAATTGTATTTACAATCTAATAAAGAGATAATAAATATAAATGATTTTTTGTTGTTGCTGCTCCTTAAACTATTGGTGTTATAATCCAAAATTGTATATATGTTTAGAACTATAATATTGTTATATTCTGAACTCCAAGCCTTCTTCCCAAATATGTCCTACTGTAAAATAACAGTGCCCAAAATTAATTATGAACAAAGAGAAACTTTCTTTAAAATAACAAATGGCACTATGTTCCGGTTAAAATATACCAAATAATAGTGTAATAGTGAAAAATTATGCTGGAGGGGATGCGGAATGAGTGGGAGTCAAATTCATGTGTGGTGGCATTGCCCCTTAATTACTCCCCTGTGGTTTGAATATTTTGATTATATTTCCTATAATTTAAAAAAGAATGTCTCTCTCACTCCTCAAGGTTGACTATTCCATATGTGTTTAGATGGATTTAAATCTGAGGACACTGTGTTCATGATACAAATTTGTATGATTGTTAAATCCTTAATAGCATCTAAATGGAAGCAAAAAAATCCACCAATTTGGAAAGACATTTTGTGCAAAATGGGTCGTTGCCTAGAGTTGGAGAGATACTCTTCTATTATTGGTTTATTTAAAGGCAATTCAAAGAAATGGGCAATATGGGACTCCATAAAAAGAACTTAATTCCTTTTAAGAATATTGAGTATGGTTGATATAAATAATTTTTTGGCCCAACCGTAACTGCTTAAAAGTATCCCCATGAGGTCTAAATGTATAAATGATGTAAGACGCTGTATAGTTGAATGTGCTTATATAATTGTGGAACATATATTCATTATCTTGATATTGTAAAACTGTTTAATATGCATGTGTTATTTATGTTTTTACTTTTGTATGACAAACTTTGTAATGAAAAAAATAAAAATAAAAAATATATATGATTTTATTTTATTTTTTAAAGAGTTGTTTACTTGGAAAAAGTAAAGTTAATTTATATGTTTCCTCTGCTTCTCTTTCCTATATTTACTGATGAATTGCCGTTAAATAACTCAAAGCAAGGAAAATAAAATAATAATTTGTAGTTACAATCTAATAAAGAGATAATAAATATAAATTATTTTTTGTTGTTGCTGCTCTGTAAACTATTGGAGTTATAATCCAAAATTGTATATATGTTTAGAACTGTAATATTGTTATATTCTGAACTCCAAGCCTTCTTTCCAAATATGTCCTACTGTAAAATAACAGTGCACAAAATGAATTATGAACTCATGAAGATCATGCACCCAAAACTGCTTTCCTAGAAAATCTATCAAGAGGTGAGACTATCTGTGTTATCCAATGTCTACTCTCAATTGCCCCACAGACTAAAAATAATTCAGATTGCAATGGGGCCATTTTGTGTTTTCTGCCAATATAGTACTAGCAAACTCTCTCATGTACTTACCAAACAGTGATGTTAGATTGCCAGTAGGCAATTGATAGGTTATATATGCATTATATGAGTGTCTCCCAAGCTGGGTTTCCATTTTATTTTACCAGATGTCCAATGAGATAATTACTCCAAATAGTCCTTTATGTGGCAAGAACTGTGTTGTCTCTGAGAGAATGTTGGAGAGGGATTATGGGAGACATTTTGTGGTACTTTATGTGTTTTTTTTTTAATAGGGATTGAGAGTCAGTACTTTTTGAGCCCAACTCAGGTTCTATTGATGAATAAGACCTCTATTCTAGGACTCATTTGAAATCACTCCTACTGCTACTCTGAACTCCAGAAGCTCTAAACCTCCATTGTATAGGGGTTACTGCTAGGTACAAGGGTGTATATAAGAACCCCTGTTGTATAGTAGTTAATTTTGTGTGCCATGGGGGTCCACGAAGACCATTATTGTCATAGCTTAGTATCCCATGGGGGTCCATTGAGACTCACATGGTATGGGGGTTAAACTTAGGTGCCGAGGGGGTCCATGCATACACTCATTGTTATAGCTTATAATACCATTGGGTCCATTGAAGCCCCATTGATATAGGGATTAATGTTAGGTACCATAGAGGTCCAAACACCATGGTTATACTTTAGATTACCATGGGGGTCAATACGAATCCCCATGATAACGGGTGAATAAGGACCCTCATGGTAATATTTTAGCTGTGTTTACCCAGGCTTAAAAGGGGTAGTGGACATGAAGGGGGGATCCCGGGAGATACCCAGGCTCATAGAGTTGGTAGTGCATATTGAGGGGGATCCCAAGTATCGCTTGGCTCAAAGGGAGCTATGGAATGATGGCCATATTCTCTGTAGAACTGACATCCCAGGTATCCAGGTGATCTTTCTACTGGACTTTGAGACGAAACAACAGTAGGTACCTGAGAAAGTGAGACACAAACAGGGCTTGTAAAAAAAAATTGAACTTAAATGTGTAACTTTCCAAAAAAGAAGGACAGGGGCATTTATCCTAAAAAGTGGGACATATAGAAAGGTATGTATAAATGTTGTCCAAATTTGTTAATCAAACCCAGCCTAAAATGTATCTTCATATGGATAAATTTCACTCTAACAGATATTTCTTTGCAGATGAACACACTATGTAATATCAGTGAGATTCACTAAGCATTGTGTGTTCTGCAAAGCACTTTACTGAGGCTATAATAGCACCTCCCCACATAGGAAATAGCCACATATGGAAGTATAGGTTACGACAATGGCAACTTTGGATATTGTGCTTCACCCTAGAAATCTGCTGTGCTTGGCCTGGGCTTTTTTCATGCTATTGAAATATCGTGACTGTAACAAAACCACCAATAACTGTTTTAATTGTGTTTAAAAGTTTGTTAAATCTGCCTTTTTATGCAGAAAAAAAAGCATGTTCTTCAGATGTTTTTTATTCTAGTTAGCTAATATTCAACAATGACATGATGTCACTGAGTGCTGTCCTGCAAAAAATGAGTGTAATTGATTGTAGGATATTTCTGTGTCACTCCTGAACAATAGACCATGAAGTGAAGTGGATGGAACATAATTCTTCATATATAGCTGTAATTTATCTAAACATTATATTTCTAGTTTATCCATACATTTTTAACATAATGGCATACGAGCACGTGTAATTTGCCATAATCACTTTACCTGCACTTTTTATAACTAATACTAGGTTCCTTAAAAGGAATTCTGTAGTTAAGCAACAACATCAGTTGTGTAGACCATCCACATAAGACGTTTTTTAGAAATGTTAATGTTGGTAGACTCTGCTAGTGCATAGATGCTTTTTGTCCTTCCTGTCTTTGATATGACAGGCATGTGTAGAATAAGTAGGGTTTCAAGGTAACTTGTGACTGCTTCTGGAGAAGGTGTCAAATGCTAAAAGCTTAACTGAATTATCCAATGAGTCAGCACAGTGAAGGAACTAGAGAATGGAGGTCCCCTTTGGGGGGTTCAAAACATTGTTTTGCACTGGGCCCCGCCAGAACTAAAGCATTCAGTGCTCCTCCCCAGACCCCTTACCATAACTACTCCCCTCCAGAAGACCCCTTCTCAAAATGGCAAACCCACCCAAACCCTTACCCATTGCTGCTCCACCCCAGTTAACCAGAACTCAAGCAAACAGAACTCTCAAGCAACGTTGTTGGCGTTACATTCAGCACCGTACCTTTCAGCCGAACGTACCTGTGTAAATGAGGGGTGAAAGCTGCTGCTGCTAGAACAGCCCTTACTGACTATATACTTAGCAGAGCATGCTATGTGCAGCTAGACCTAGGGCTCTTTTAATAGTGACTCTCTAGCAACCAGAAACTACATTTATCCAGCATCTACAAATCCCTATGGGTGCTGGATATCTGAGACTCTACTGTATATATATATATATATATTTACATCACCCCCACACAGCACCCACCCCTCTTAGCATCCATCCCCACCCAGTCATTGTCAGCAGCCTTCCCCTCTCAGCATCCATCCCAGTACAGTACCCGCCTTACATGGCACCAACCCCATCTCCTTTCTTCCTTCCTCACAGAAAACACCACCGTACTTTGCTGTGTCTTTGCAGCCCTTGCTCCCTTCCCTTCTTCCCTAGTACACATACCCGTGTGCTGAACTGCTCCACACTGCCACCTGTTGGAACTTCAGTAGAAATGCTCTTTTTAAACAGGGATACACCCATGGGGGGACTGTGGCAGAGTGTGGGGTCCCAGGGGGGTCCTACACTACATAAAAAAACAAAAAAAAACTAACAAAATTAAAAAACAAAATTACACAGCACTGGGCTCCCCTAGAGGAGGGCCCTGGTGCACTGCATCACCTGCACCACTGGTAGATGCGCCCCTGAGTCAGTAAACCACCCTCCATCCATACTCCACTCCAGAATGTGTAAAAATAGCAGAGCATGTCCGTGATTCTCAAACTATTAATAATGTCCCTTATTAAGCTAATAAACAATGAAGACAGAAAGTAATCAAATTTGTTTTTAATAGATTTGGAAGTATTTATATTTCAAGATAAAATATATAAAACAACAAGCCATATAGACAAATGCAATTGTTTCAGTTGATTTTTTTTAAACAATATTAATTTTATTGTTCAGCTATGAGATTTTTTTAAAGAGACCATATAAACAGCTCTTTGTGAAAAGGCCATTATCTGAGATCCTGAGAGACTGCTAGAAGTTGGGTTTAAAGTATTTTAATTAATGCACTATATCTGACCTGATAATATCTCTCAGATAAAGCCAGCACATGCTGATATTTCAACACAGGACATGACCGGGTAACAGACCCTTCCCTGTGGCTTTTTAGCCATAAACTCTTGTAACTGAACTCATGTAGACTGCAAAAGTAGAGTTTATTCTGTATAAGTAATAAAAACACACATTTAAATCCCAGCTTACATACGAATGAACCACTGTTTTTCAGAAAAAAGAAATATTTGTGAAGTATGTAACAACCTAACATTACCATCTAACATCGAAATAAAGCCATTTTTTGAGAAAATCGTAATTTTTGACGTTTCTGTCTGCTTATAGAAAGTTACCGACTTTTCTGACGTGAGCACTTGCTGCAAGTCCGTAGCCGGAGTTTGTAATGAGGATTACTAGAGCATGTGCATGCTTTTATTAGACCGTCTAGATTGTAAGCTCTTCTGAGTATGGACCAAACTATATTCTATTCTACTTTGCAAATAGCGCTACAGAAAGTGGAGGTGCTTTATAAATAAAGAGTAATTATAATAATAATGCCCTTCTGGATTGCTACCTTGAAGGTGAAGGGGCTTGTGTACCTCAATGAAGCTGGGAGCTATATCATGTAGTGTCACCCAAGATGGGCAATTCATAGCAGAGAGGTCAGATAAATAACCGTCCACTGGAGAAGGAACTGGCAACTTACTCCAATATCTTTGTCAAGAAAATCATATGGATAAGCACAACCAGAAACACAGACAAATGTGCCTGGGTGCTGCTATCCATATGGTCACCGAGAGTTGGACACCACTGAAAGACTGAACAACAACAACACCAATAATAATAATAATATTGTCATGAGGTAGAAGAACAATCTTCATTACACTCTTATAGTGACAAAATAATGCACTAGAAACTATGGCCTGCATTCTAGGCCTCCCTTAAGAAAAGAATAGAGGGAAGTTAACTCATAACTTATTACTGAGTTATCTCATCACACATATCAATCTAACATCTGAGAAATGCCATTCAAATGCGCTCTAATACATGCCTCCTGAAACTGTACTTGATCACGCTAAAGTTTACTCAAAAGTCTCTTAGAGTGCCAGGAATTTTAAAAGAGAGTGCAGAAACATTGAAACTCCCCCCCGCCCCCACTTTAAATGTGTGTCGTATTTGAGGCTTGATTGGTCATATTCAATGTAATTAAGGGATTAATACCACTACCACCCCCACCCCCCCTTAATACCTGCTACTCCTATGATCCCAGGTATCCCTCAGTAATCCCCCATGGGTCATAATAATAATCTATGAATTCTGATTGGTTAGACTTTAAAGCAATCAGAATTGGGGAGGGAGAAATTCAAATACTTGATTCCAATTGGCTGAAATATAATTGACACATTTCAGCCAATGGAATTCACAAAAATTGTAAATAAAGCAGGGACACAATCTAAAATCCGCGTCAGCACAGGGTTCAATTATATATATATATTTTTTTTTTTTAGAGAGTAGCAGGTATTTTAGGTGGAGATCCATTTCCACGGGTTGATGAGAAGCAAGTGCTTCAATCAAGATGGAAAGAATGAGCTGTTCAATCAACATGGAAGTGCTGCTTATCCAGGGCTCAAGAGTGAGGAACATGGCATCAATGTTTGTTCTTGGAGGGCATCAAAAAGATAGGTCATAGTGGTAAGTGCAAGTCCTGCTCCTGCATAAATGTAAACACCCCTATTATATGTGCAAACTTCAGAATATCATAAATGGTTCATGGAACCATGAGAGAATAATTGTTTTATATGTTTAATATTAGATTATAAGAGCTAGCATTATATAGTACTTTTCATATACTTTATTATATTCTTAGGCCCTCATTCAATTGCAACTTGGCCAATTGAATAGGCCTCTAAATAAGCACATAACATATATTTTCTAAAGAAGTTTTTAGTTAGTAAGCATCTATTCAAAAGCAAGGTTTTCACTAACTGAAAACTTCTTTAAAAAAATATGCTATGTGCTTATATAGAGCCCTATTCAATTGGCCAAATCGCAATTGAATGAGGCCCTTAGTCAGGATCTAGCTTTTTAGCAATTTCTATCATGAAGATGTCATTTTCTTTGTAAACCCTGTTCCTTTTAGTCTTAATTATTTTAGTGCTGTAATTAACAGAGCTGTACTTTTAAAACAATGGATTCTATTGGTCCATGTATGTAATTTATTTTTTAATAAAAGCTTACATTTTATGAGGTGTAGGAGGCTCATTACAAAGAATGTGAATAAAATAGCCAAAAAGGCTCCTGGCAATTATCCTTGAATTTCTACAGATGGTATGAATTTAATCAACTATCAAAGATCAAAAACAACACTTATTGTTCTTAAAATAGATTTAATTTTCAATTAATTAGAGGAAACAAGTTTTAAAGTTCCAAGCCTCCAGTTCTCATTCAGAAGAATTGCCATGTTTGGTATAAACAGTGTTTAAGGTGTATGGTGCCAAATTGAATCAAAATAAATGAAGTTCCAACTTCAGCTACAAAGCTTGTTTTTACATGTTAGTTTTCATTGTTGTCTGAAATAAAGAGCATTTGAGAGTTTTACCAACTGTTTGACATATGATGGAAAAGTCACATCGGGTGAATTTACTAAGCACTTTCTCAACTGAAATGTGGTGAAAAGAGCTGAGATAATTTAAGAAGGAGTATTTTTCTTATAGGAAATAGTACATTGGGACTTACTAGGAGATAATCTGGGATGCACTTGAGATGCTTAGTTAATTCCCCCATTGTATAATATAGTAGCTATCAAGCATTTTGATCTGGGGATTGGCTGTTTACCTTTCAATGTTCATCAATAATCTATCACTGTGACCAATGATAATGATACATTTAAAGTGTTAGGCTCTTGTGACAATCTGCTCTTCTTGTGGCTTGAGAAGGCTTAACAGAGCCGACCCAACCCTGCAGTATAGTTTTGGGCCTCTGTAGGTCAGCAGGACCTTAGCCAGACACTCCTCAGTAACCTCAGACCATTTGCGGCAGCAGGAATAAAGCTGGGCTGAGGATAAGTAGTTCGTTGACCACCATCAGGATACAGTTAGAAAATAACTGAAGGAATCACACCATTAACTATGTGTTCCAGAAGCAACTGACGGTTTATTATTTCTTTGCATAGAATATATCACAAAATAACACCATTCCCCCATCTATTGCTAAACACATTAGTTTGCAAGAAAACATCCTCTTGAGCAAGATTATTTTAGTTTTTGTGCTTTCTAAAAAAAAATATTCAAGTTCAGATATTCAAAAACTCACAAAGAAAATAAATGTCCACAGTTCTCCTTTAAGATTTAAGACAATTTAGAATGTATTAAATGTACTATTTAACTGTTAACAATTAATCATCTTCATGTGGCTTAACAATGACTTAAAGATGAAGATGAGGAGTAAAAAAAAATTATTAAAACAAGAGGAGACAGAGACTGCTTTACGTGAGTACAAGTAAACCAAGAAGGCTTGCAAAAGGACTATTAGACTGGCGAAAATAAAAAGTTAGTTACATATTAATGGGAAGAAGGCCAGGAAGGAAGCTATAGGAACATTACAAGGTGACACAGG
Source organism: Discoglossus pictus (assembly GCA_027410445.1). Taxonomy (NCBI): domain Eukaryota; kingdom Metazoa; phylum Chordata; class Amphibia; order Anura; family Alytidae; genus Discoglossus; species Discoglossus pictus. The sequence goes on along the minus strand of CM050170.1, from coordinate 182,166,878 downwards.
CAGTCTGATAATTAGTGACCAGGAAAAGGCAGATGAACTAAATAGGTAATTTTTTTCGGTATACACAAGGGAGGTACCAGTGGTTGGGACACTGCAACATAATGGAGCTACACTACTTTCACCAAATAATTGGTTAAACAGGAAGAAATCCAAAAGAGGCTAGAAAAAATACATGTTAATAAAGCTTCAGATTCTGATGGAATACATCCAAGGGTACTGAGGGAACTGGGATCTGTAATAGCCAAACCATTATATCTAATTTTTCAAGATTCACTCAACACAGGGATGATTGGAGAAAAGCAGATGTGATAACCTATATTTAAGAAGGGAGCAAGAGCTGTAAGTCTCATTTCTGTAGTGGGAAAGATTTTAGAAGGGTTAATAAGGGATAATATAAAATAAAATGTCTATTTGAACAGGATCATATATAAGAGTCAACACGGATTTATGAGGGATAGGTCATGCCAAACAAATCGAATTAGTTTCTATGAGGAGGCTAGTAGGAACTTGGATCAAGGCAACTCAGTGGATATAGTCTTTTTGGATTTTGCAAAGGCTTTTGATACAGTGCCACATGGAAGACTATTGTGCAAACTAAGGAATTGCAGTATTGGACAAATGTGGTAAGTGGGGTTCGTCATGCTTCAGTATTAGGTCCTCTCCTTTTTAACATATTTATTAATGACTTAGAAGCTGGACTGGATAGTATTGTCTCCATTTTTGCTGATGACACTAAGTTGTACAAGGTAATTAAATCAGAAGAGGATGTACTTTCCCTCCAAAGGGATTTACATAAATTAGAGCAATGGGCGACTGAACGGCCGATGAGATTTAATACGAACACATGTAATATTATGCATTTAGGAAGTAAAAATAGCCATGACATTTATAATCTTAATGGAGCAAATCTAGGGGTATCGGATATTGAAAAGGATTTGGGAATACTTGTGGACAACCACCTAGGTAACAGTGCTCAATGCCAAGCAGCAGATGCAAAGGCAAATAAAATATTACCAAGTATTAAGAAGGGTATAGAAGCAAAGGGAGCAAATATAATTCTACCACTATACAAATCCCTAGTACACAATCATTTGGAATATGGAGTACAATTTTGGGCACCACTTCATAAAAAGGACATTGTAGATCTGGAATAAAGCACAGAGAAGGGCAAAAATCTATTAAGGGGAATGGAGGGCTTACGTTATGAAGAAAAACTAACCAATTAAACTTATTTTCTCAAGAAAAAAAGGCATCTAGGAGGGGATATGATTACCTTATATAAATATATCCAGGATTAATAGAAAGCTTTGTCAATTGAACTTGTTGTGCCAAGAGGGTTTCGACTGACAAGAGGACATCCTTTGAGCTTAGAAGTAAAAAGATTCCAACTTAACAAAAGAAAAGGGTTCTTCACAGCAAGGGTGGTTAAACTGTGGAATTATCTACCAAAGGAGGTTGGTGACAGCGGATTCGATAGAAAAGTTTAAAAAAGATTGGATATTTTTCTAAATAAAAAGGGAATTCAGGGTTATCCTGGTTATTTAGAGAGTATTGATCCAGCAAGGAGTCCGATCGGCAGTATCTGGGATCAGGAAGGAATTTTTTTTTTCCCGTTTGAGACAATTGGCAAAGTTTCACTAGGGTTTTTTTCTGTTTGCCTTCCTCTTGATCAATTAATAATTAAACTGAATTCTGCAGATCAGAGGAGATCTTAAAAGGTTGAACTTGATGGACTAAAAGTATTTTTTTCAGCCTCAATTTCTATGTAATTAGCAGACAGGTTTGTAGTTATTGCCAACAGATATTTATATAATTTAAGCAAACATTAAAGGCATACCATCAACACAAACCTAGAGGCTCTTAAATTAACTCAAGTCTGGATCATAAGACAGTTTGGAATCGTGTTGAGTCATCTACCATAGGAGATGGACATAGGATAGTCTTAACCCAACTAGCAAACTTTATTCTTGGAAACATTTTGCTCATTTATTTCCTAATTCCTTCGCAATGGTAGATGATGGTCCAAATCACTTTGATTTCAAAAATAAGTTTTAACCTCCCCATCAGGACATCCATGTAGACCTGAGAACGATAGGTAAAATGGATATGCCTCATACCTTATAATCTGTTTTGTTCTGTTGTATATACAATAATATTACTTTATTACAGGGAACCTATAAACAGACATCTCAGCACAAAACTGAAAAAAAAAGATCTAAAGATGGTAAGAGATTTACTCTGTCATTCAGTTGTCTATTTTACAAGTTCTCCTAGCATATTATATAAACATGGTTGGAATATGATTAAGTAGATCTCAAGTATTAATTAAGCCAAACATTTTTAGGTAGATAGACGATAGACTAGATATGTCTACTGTTTTTTTTTATCTGCCATCAAATTCTATTCTTGTGTCAAGACTCTGATGGAAAACTGAATCTATTAAACATGCCGTGTGTCTGCCCTTTTGTCTTGTTGATTTATTTTACTTTCTAATAACCTGACCCTTTATGTAAAGCTGTTTCACTATAACCAGATGTCATCTCTTCTGTCTGTTATTGAAAGTTAAGTGAACTTATCTGCAAGAGAATGTCATCAAAATCATCTTACAAAATGTTCTCCCGTCGGGGTAATCCTACAACTTGCAATCACATGGATCTATTTAAATTCTCAGCTCAGCCAAATACTAAGGAGACTCTAAGACTATGTTGACCTGTCCTATTATATACAGCACATGAAAGTTTGTATTCATTAAGCCAGTTGGCTTGGCGCCGGATCGATGGTCAACAATGATTATATATACAGTAATATGCAACAAACTTTTCTATTGCCAAGCTGCTCATGTCAAAAATGTATTCATTTTATTTACTGTGGATCAATAGTTCAGATCTCAGCTGATAAAAAAAGACCTAAGTTGTATTAAGAAGTGTTCAAACAAGCCAAGAAATGGTCAATCAATGTCAAGTACGCAGGGCTTTAATGACATGATCAAAGATGTTACATTAAATGGACACACAATTTTTCTATTACAAATTCAAATGACCATGTGTTAAACCAGAGGTCTAACAATTTATTAATAAGGAGCTTGTGTTCAATGAAAAAATATGACAAGCACCGTCTGCAAAAAATAAATAGTAATGGGTGTAGGGTGTATCTTCATATAGTGTATCAGTTTTTAAAAATAGACGCTTAGACGCCCGGTTTGGGGCGTTGGGTCAGATGCTGTACTACGTGTCCCACGCTGATGACGTCATCTAAGCGTGGAGATACCCGTGTAGAGTAGCTTAGTGTGGTATTCAAAAAGAAAAGTCCTCAGCTTCCGTAAACTTTAATACATTTGAAAGAGATTCCCCAGAGGGGAGTAAGAGGGGAAAATATATACAGAATCGGAAACTTGTAGACACGACAGTTTACATTTTAATACAGCTACTACTCTAGTGCAATATATAAGGAACCTTAAAAATAATAATACAGTAGACTCTCAGTTAACCAACACCCATGGGGATTGGTAGATGCCGGATAAATGTATTTTCTGGTTGCTTGAGAGTCACTATTAAAAGATTCCCAGATTAGCTGCACATAGGATGCTCTGCTAAGTATATTTGTCAGTGAGGACTGTTCTAGCAGCAGCAGCTTTCACTATATATATAACACACAGAAGACTCCGGCAAGTTACACAGAAGTTATCTGGCACCCATAGGGATTGGTAGAAGCCGGATAAATGTAGTTTTTGGGCTGTTCGAGCAGCAGCAGCTTTCACTCCTCACTTACACACAGGTACGTTCGTCTGGAGGGTGCGGTGCTGAACCCGGGGAATGTAACACCAACACTGCCCTGGCTCAGTCACTCATGGCTGTCTGCTTCCAGGTGACACTGAATTGCAGACGTACAGTGGATGAAATCTAGGCGCCTGTAAGCATTTTGTGGCATCACAACCTGGCTCCTGGCATTGGCTTAGCCTTGTAAACTTCCATTTTTATTTAAAGTACAGTATTCAATTGTTTCTAGTTACTTGAGAGTTCTGGTCGCTTTAGTTCCGGTCAACTGAGAGTCGGCTGTAATAGGATTGGTGACTTGTGATCAAAAACAATATTCAATATTATACTAATAAGGACATATGCTCATATATTCCAACTTGGATCCAAAAACAAATTAATGTTCACATACTTCAAGTGTTTTTTGTTTTTTTTAGCACATATTAAAGATTATTTATGCACTTTGGCACTTTACACAAAGTGGAGAAGTCACTTTAGATTTAAAGAAAGCACTTTACAATATTATAGCACTAGAAGGTATTTATATAATCATGTTATATACTGACATCGGTCACTTATATATAGAGGCTTATAAAATAGTTCAACATTTCCTTCTACTTGACAATCTAGTAGTCCAGGGCGCCTATTATAAGAATATACAATCAAAATATATTTTACATATTGTACAGCGCATGTTGAGAACGTTTTTTAATCAATGTTTTATAAATATTACTAAATAAAAAGTTATGTTTTAAAAATTACTCTCCCTAGGGAGATTGGGTGAATGGGTGTGCCCCAATAAAAGGGATCTTTCCTGTCTCTCCATATAGAATAATTGATATTTCCCTTGGCGTGCACCCCAGTTTGTGTCCAGGTTAATAAACATCTTGAGCCACCACATAACTAACCTTGTGACGATGCTGGTTACCTACCATATGTTCTATGAAAATGAGACACGCATTCTGTTTATCCTATGGAAATGGGACATGAAGCCTGTTTATTCTTTTTGTGTGGTCATGTGTCAGATTTATGGTGCTTTATGGATACCGTTAGCTGAAATCTACACATTGCGAAGGAGTCTATGAAAAATGTGAAGCTGAAGTAAATATTTGGTAGCAAGATGTGTCCAGCATGTGTTTGATAGGACTAACTCTCTATCCATTAGCATGTATTTTATGAGGGCTGAAAAATCCCTTTATAGTCAATAGATAAACTGCATACACAATCACTTACTATTCAAGGACCCTGGTAATAGTCATACCATATGGTTTTATTATTAGATTTAATAATTGATTAGCAATTAAATTAGAATGTAAAACTACCTAATTACTGGAATAATGGAATTCCTTTTGCATTTGGCTTCATATCACTATCCAATTACCAAATTACTGGAATAAGGGATTCCTTTTCTATTTGGCTTCTGTGGTATCAACAAAGTCTTGCTGAAATTAGGTATAGATATTTTTTTCTGTAGTGTAGGGCCCAAACCCTGGCCCAAACTCTCATGTCTGGTTCTTTGGTGTAGTGCTGCCCCTTCGCCTTGACCCCCCTAGGCCCTTTTGGCCACACAGTCCCCGCCCCCACCACACCAACCCAGTAAAGGATATCTCCGGAAAGTGAAGCGCAAGCATCGTGGAGCTGTTCTGCAGGCAGAGGTGCTTCCCAAAGGCAGGAGGTAAGGGAAGGAGAGCAGCTACGGGAAGAGGAGCAGCTATGGAAAGGGGTCTTGGGGAGGGGAGCAGCTATGGAAAAGTGCTTTGGGAAGGGAAGCTGTTATGGAAAGAGGTCTTGGGGAGGGGAGCAGCTATGGGAAAGTGTTTTGGGAAGGGGAGCTGTTATGGGAAGAGGTTACGCGTACGGGTAGGCCAACATCTTTTTTTTTGCACCAGGGCCCTCCATTCTCTAGCTCTGCCACTGGTCTAGTGAGAGGATCTTTTGAGCCGAGTGTACTAAATTCAAAGCTATTTTCCTATTTCTAAATTACATATTTTCAATTCAACTTCCAATCTCAAATATAAATTTTTAATTTGTATTTTACTACCCTATCAAAAATGATACCTCTGCTGAGGTCCTTTAAATGAAAATATATATAATTTTAGCGGTTCTTTAGAAAGCATGCCGTCATTTACAGCACATTATGTACCTAAGCTACACATACATCACAAGTAAAACAGAGACAAAAGATTATTTTTTTTCGCCTACATTTCCTAAACACACGCTGTTCTAAAACAAGTCTGTCTTGTTAAATGTTAGTGCATTTTAGGGAAAACTAACACAAATAAATTTCTATACACAATCTTGGTAAATATCCCTTTTCCCTAATGTAGATATCAGGGGACATATTTATGGAAAAAAATACTTTCATTGTGATTTTATAAGCTTATGGATTTTCACAGTTTGAAAGACTTAACACAGTGTGGCTTACAAAACCTAATTACTAAACATAAAAATGTTCAGTGTAATGGAACAAATCATACAAAAAGAATGTTCCTGCATGAGCATGTTATATTATGTGTGTATAATGCAAAACTAAGATTGGAAAATAAAGCTACTATTTGTAAAGAAAGTATCTTGCGCTGTTCTAAATATTCATATTTACAAGTTTTATGTCTTTTTTAAACCCATAAATATTTGGAAGACGTAAAAGAGGTTTTCTTTGTAGGGTTTTCTACAATTATTCATTATTTGGGTCAGTGTTTACTAAATAATATTATGTCTATTATTAGGATTTATATATATTCTAGTATTTAATATGCTCACAGACAATACTGAGCCCAATTATTTCAAGGATTAGGTAACTATAACTACAGAGAGGGCTAGATTACCTAAAATATAGAGGGGGTTGGAATGCAGCAAAAACATACTTCAAAGTCTCTTTCTAGCCCTCACGGGTTTTACTAAACTACACCATAGATTCTATAAGCTTCACAAGGGTTGTGAAGTGTCTCATGGAATAGAGGGCTCTGGAGACCACCCAGGATTTTCGGGGTTGGGGGAGGAACCCCTTGACTGGCAGCATACAAGCAAGGAATCTGGTTTATTAGATTTCTATTTTATTTAAATAGTGTAGTGTTTTTATTTTACTTTGGGTGCCATGGGGGGTCCTTGGGGACTACAGGACCTCCATTGCAAATGGGGTTAACTGAAGGTGCGAAGGAGGTTTTGTAAGGAACTCCATGGCATATATACTATGATAGGTGCCATGGTGTAGGTCCTCCATGGCATTGGGGCATAGTGTTAGTTCAATGGAGGTCCTTGCAGGTTGGTATATAGGTGCCATGGGGGTCCTCATAGGACCCCCATGGCGTATCAGTTACTTTTGTGTGCCATGGGGGGTGCCACGGAGGTCCTTTAAGGTTAAGGTGATTGTCATTTTACTGTGTGTGGATGTGTACAACAAATGTTTATTGTGTAAGGGACCACATAGTTAATCCCTTATATATGAAATCCAGCCTTATATCTAACTCGTTTAAGGTGTTGTACTGTTTTTAGCTTCAGAGCTGAAGCTTGAATCATTTTCAGAGGCATTTTTCTGCCTCTACGGGTGATGTAAAGTTTGTGTAGGACTGGGAAGGGAATATTGGCTTAATCATGGTATGTAAATTGTATGAAGCACAGTTAAAAGTGATTGAAATGGCTTGGAGGGAAATTTGAATGTGACAGGTCACCATAACTTGAAATCGCAGCTCATTTTAGCCTATTTAATGGTGCATTTATGCAGCGCTGAAATTTAGAAGGATTGGGTTAGATAGGTTACAAAGTTACCGTTCAACTTGTACCGTAAGTGCCTGCATAAAAGATTGGAATGGGGCCCATAGTCTTTAATTTGTAATTAATAAATTCAGTTTTGCTTTAATCCTATCAGACATTTGCTTTAGTTTCTAACAGAATTTGAAACACAAGAAGAATGGGAGAAACCTTGGATACACATAACATCTCTAAAAAGTGCCATTGAAAGACTGTCAATAACCACTTGAAAATAGGAATTAAAGATGGAGAAAGGAGAAGTGCCCTTGAAACAAGCACTGTCTACTAACTTTACATTTTTCTTTTAAAAGTGGCTTACGCATTTGCTATTGTTGTTAGTTTGTCACAAATATGAGAAATTTTCCCCAAACTACAGCGGTCCTTTAAAGGGCAAGTGTAAGCACGAGATAAATGGCAGGTTGCCTCTTCTTAGTTAAAAAAAGAGTGTTTATAAAGTGAACAATAAAAACATTAGTATGTAAAATGTTTTATAAATGAATGTTAACCTGGTGTGTCGCCACCTCCCTCCCATTACACAACTCACATTGTTTGTCTGGGAGCCACTGAAGTCATTTAAATAGTTGTTTAATTTTTCAGGAGTTGAGACATATCTCCCTGTGTTATGTTCACGTGTGACCAAGCCCCCACTTAATATCATTAGGGATATAAGTGATGTTTTGGTTGCCTTATTTTCCAAACAATGACTAATTAACATAATTAAACAGCTGCCAGGTAACTTCAATGGCTTCCAGCCAATCAATACGAGCCATATTATTGGAGAGAGGTTGGAAACAGACCAGGTTAAATTACATTTTATTTTAAAATGGCTTAATTGTTGACTTTATAAAGACATATTTCTTGAACTAACAAGTGGTGACCTGGGTACTCAGTCACAACCCTTTACTTAGCGCTTATGGCGCAATGTGTTTTTTGAACTTAGTTAAAAAAAAAAAGTGTTTATAAAGTGAACAACAAAAACATTAGTATGTAAAATGTTTTATAAATGAATGTTAACCTGGTCTGTCGCCACCTCCCTCCCATCACACAACTCACATTGTTTGTCTGGGAGCCACTGATGTCATATAAATAGCTGTTTAATTTTTCAGGAGTTGGGACGTATCTCCCTGTGTTATGTGCACGTGTGACCAAGCCCCCACTTAATATCAGTAGTGATATAAGTGATGTTTTGGTTGCCTTATTTTCCAAACAATGGCTAATTAACATAATAAACAGCTGCCAGGTAACTTCAATGGCCTCCAGCCAATCAATAGGAGCCATATTATTGGAGAGAGGATGGAAACAGACCAGGTTAAATTACATTTTATTTTAAAATGGCTTAATTGTTGACTTTATAAAGACATATTTCTTGAACTAACAAGTGGTGACCTGGGTACTCAGTCACAACCCTTTACTTGGCGCTTATGGCGCAATGTGTTTTTTGAACTTATAGATCTGCCAGCTTGAATACTTTCTCTTGTGCTGGA